>CM060839.1:85985404-86132904 GCA_030762175.1 Metallyticus violacea
ATTATTAAATTTACAGCCCTATTGGATTTATACTGCGATATTGAAACCACAGTTTAACATTTTGACAACATTTCTGCTGTAAGTACTGCTGAACGAGAAAATTCAAATGTCTATGAACTAAATTAAAACCTAAAATTCTCACGATATTAAAAGGATATAAAGAGCTTATTCTAAACAACAGCGACACTTTGTACTCTCGTGCTGTCCTTTTTGCGACTTCTGCTGACGTAATCTGAGAATGGTTGAACCGCCATGATTAATTATAATTTAGTAGAAGCTTAACGCGGTACACTGTAATTGTGAATAATATCACTTCATACGGGCGATTTAACGGGATTTAAAACGTGCTGATTATATGGCATTTACATTAAATGACACATGAGAAAAAAACAGGGAGTGTAAAAACGAAATTTCTTCCCTGAACTGTTACTAACTTTCAAATAAGGCATATCTTTTCCAATATTCTTCATACAGAATGCAGCAGAGAGTTTAACCGCAATAGCAATTCCTTCGGAATTCACTAAAAAATCTATTACAATAATATTTCCTACTTTTAAATGTTTGTCCTGCCATTGCCAAATTACATCGTCAATGTTAATATTAAAAAGTGCAAGGGATAAGGGGCATTTTTGTTTAACCCCTTGGTTTTTCCAAATTGCATTTCCTTTGTCAATTGCATTTCCTTAGTTCGTTTCAAGTGCTCCGGAATGCCTCTATTATTGATAATGTTACACAACTTAATTAGTAACACCCTTCGAAGGCTTTCAGAAATCAATATATAAAATCGCGTACATGTAGGAAGTATGCCGAATACGCAATCCATAACTGTTAAATGAGAAATGCAAGAACTCACGAGACCACTAGCCCTAGCCAATGTCCACACCAAGTATTTAAAAGTCTATGAGTGGGTTGATATTTCTCAATGTAAAACTGTCATAATAGTATCGGTCGTATAACTATAAAATTTAATTATCTTTATTAAATTTATGGACAAATAACATAAACGATAACATTTGCTTAGACTCTAAAATGCTTAAATTAATTCCCCTCCCCCCTTGAAAAGTGTTTAACACTCCTTTTCACTGCCCAGGCATCACAGGTAAATGAATGTGACATTTACAGAGTTTAGTACCAAAATAAATTAAATTAAATACTTGTTAATTTTAATAGTTTTAATATTAGGAAACAAATTACATAGTAGCCATAGCACGGGGCTTGGTTTCCGGGTAACAGGTCGAGCATTAGCCGGTGAAATATTCCCCACAATGTGGGAAGTACAAATGAACCTTCTTAGAGTAGAGTCTAAAAGTGTCGTATACATACAAATTCCATGTCACGAGATTGTCATTAATTCATCTAACCTCATCAACCGAAATTCCACTTATTTTTTGTTCAGAATTAGCGTGGAGTATCTCTAATGTGGAAAATACGTTCTAATTATGTTTAAAATCGCTACTGGTTAAATAGGGAATGTGCAAGGGCCACAAATTAGCACTAATTTCACTATCATCAAACGCCTCACTTATTGTATTCAATTATTCTTGAGCGGTTGTGCGGTTTCGGAGTCATGTTGGAATCATTCTTTTGCCAACTGCTGAAAATTGGCGTTAAGATTAATGATACCTATCCGCATTTATCTCATTAAAACATTGCACTTATTGCACATGAGACACCCGTTTTCTCTGGTCATAATGGGGGTTTCGTCAACATTACTAGTTTTGCTGAATAGTAATATTGACAATTTTATCTCTTCACACTCCCACTTATAAATTATCTTGCGACTGACGTTTCTGCTGCCACGTGACCGCGCTATCGCGTTGTTGCCACATCCCGTCACTCGCTGTCCGTCAACGGTTGCACTCCAAGATCCCATCTTCATCTTCCTGCTCCTCTTCTCTGTCGATTTCAATTTCATTATGATTACACTATCAATAAAATCACTGAAGTCTCCCAAATTTATTATAAAACGTTCCATTACTTCTTCTACAATGCCCTTTTCTTTCCATGCATTCTCTTGAAAACGCGTTGCTACTGCCTAATTTCCGTTAACTGTTAACCGTTGCAATGCCAATGATGTCATGCCTCTGACGATAATGTGTTTTTGTTACCTCGCTGGTCAACGATAAGACGAGCCTCTCGCCAGCCAAATTGCCGGCATAAACATGTCCCAAGCGTCATTCACAAAGTAATTTCTCGCCTTCTGTAGATGAAACTACGATTCGTCCGTGAAGTAAAGCAGCTAAGAATAAAATTCATCAATTTAATTGCATTCAGATCATCCTTTGAATAGGATCAACTTCTTGCAAAGCACGAGAACGTGTACACCTATGGTTTTAACTTTCTTAACTTTGTTGCATTTTATGTGCAAGTTTAGCTACTGATTTTTTGTGGCGTACGCTCTGAACTGTCAACAATTTTATCAAAAACTCTCTTTGAGCACAACAAGCAGAACCGTTTTTAAAGTAACTTTTATAAAGGAAAATTTGTTCCCTATATAGTCAGTACCGCACAAGTCACCAATAGAATACCTGTACTAAGACTAGCATGTAATGTACACTTCTCATACAGCGTGAGCCACGGGTTCTTGGGCGATCCTACTATTACTGTCAAAGGGAGTATGGAAGAATCTGTAACCGGATTACCGCCGGATGCATATGCCGTATATGCTGCAGTCATATATTTTAATGACTGTGTATACAGAAAACTTAACCCAATATCGGAAGAATGGCGTCGTATAATCGAACCACCGCGTTAAAAGTGACTTATTTTATATTTTTTAGAATCAATTGCACAAATTTAATTATTTTCAATATATTTTTTCTTCCAATTCTCAAGATACACAACGATTTTCACGGTTTTGTTAAGATAATTTTTAATTGGTTCAAGATTTAGCTTAGTTTCTCCCCCTAGAACAAAATAACCGCAAGCATAAAATACGACGACTTTGAAAAGTACAGAAAAGCAATATGTGTTAGTTTTACGGAGTACTTTCTTGTATGTAACTAGATTACATTTTATTCGCATCGTCAATATTAGAGACTTCAGTAGACGTGAAGACCTCAGTAAGGTTTTATTAAGCGAAAAAGGTTGAAAGTTAAACAGGACATCAAAAGGACTCCTAGGGGAATAAATGTTAAGTGCATCATAACACTATTCTCATGTATCTAGAAATGCTGAATCGGTTTCTGTTGTACTGAGTCTAAATTACCAAAGGAAATTTATCTTTCTAAATTTAAGGGCCTATAAAAGCTCCTTTCATAATTCCAAAATTTAAAAATGTATCTTATTTCTATTATCCTTTCCAATGTAAAACTATTTTAGTATTAGAATCTAGATAAAAATAGCTACATGAAGGTGACACCTGTCATCTTGATATAAAAACAAATTTTAGCTTTTTTAATGTAATAAAACAAAATTGGTTATTCAAAATTGACCAGAAATATTGTCATATTGCAGGATTTCTATAAAATTAATGATGAAAGTGAAGAATATAATTGTAAAAATCTATTAGTTATATTTTTAAGCTTTTTTCATTAACATGTAATGAGGAAAAGAGCTAATCTTCATCATGGCCTTGTTTTACTTTCAGAATTCTCGTTTTAATTGCGATTCAAGAAGTTTCAAACCATTTATGATCGTTGACAAAGGCTTTACTACCTTTTTAAGCTGATTTTAAGCTAAGAAAATAATTATAGCTTTAGTGGCTGGATCTGTATTGGATATGCCTTCCTTGTATATTTTTTCTATAACTTGACTTGAACTATTTATTAGAATGCACAATTCTAATACTATAGCACATTATGCCTGTTACAATGATAGCCCAGACTTGTTCATATTTCTTAAAGGTATGTTTAGGATCGAAGCGATCCCTAATGACAGAAATTTCCAGCTCGTGCACGAGAAAAGCGTTTTTACGTTTCTATTTTGGTTTCCTTAGTGTCAATGAGCAAAATTAGGTTACTCATCTCTGAGCATTGGTACCTATATCATGTGCTTTCTGAGATAAGGTTCTGTTAATCTACATTCCTTTTGAAGCTATGTTTTGTCCCCCAACATGGAATTTGGCGGATAGGCACGAGGTTAACATTTTTCTTCGTAATTTATTTGTTTCTCCTGATTTCGCTTTATTCTTTGTTTAACCTTGAATATTCATAAGTATTTATTGTCTCCCGTATTTAGAACATGCTTTTTCAGTTTTTCGTTGAAGGCCTCACACTTCTGTTCTTGGGAACATAAAATAACAACTTTAACTCATTCTTAAAGTTCTTCTGGAAAGAGAAGGACGCTGTGTTTTGTTTTCGAATTTCGCTCAATAAACTGTTTGTATGATGAAGAGTGCAACCTAAACTATAATCATTAGTTTTAAATTTTCCTTCTAATATGAAAATTTATACGTTTTTGTTTAAAACATGTTTATTTTAAGTAGGTAGTTATTCATAATGGTAAGTTTTAAAACGAAAGACATGTATATTAAATTTTGTAGGTGTCAAGGAAAATACAATATCATTTTAAGAATTGGAACACAAGTTCCTGAAATGTGGTTTGAAGGTTTTACGAAACCAGAGGGATGTTTATTCTTATAGATTAACTTTTCCAAGCAGTGTACTTATATTTTTAATATTAATATTTAAAAACGGTGTATTTTGATACTACGAATGCAAAGATGCCTATTCATTCTGTTTTATTCACGAAAAAGCTATACAATCGCAGACATTCTTGGAAAGGCCTTTCTTTCGGCACAGTCCATTTAGAAGAGCGTTGTTTTTTTAATTATAAGGAGATATATAATGAAAAGGTTCAGCGCAACTTTTAAACTTAAAATGTTAATAAAGAAGCCTCTGTAAATTACTAATTAGCCTCTTACAGGAGTTTAAATTCCTTTTTTAACAACACAGCAAGGTACTTCAAGGAAACAAGAGGGTGTCAGATTTAAGTTGAGTCAGGTGTCAAGGTAAGAGAATTCTCGCTGAGTCGTAAAACCGGATAAAAAGATGAGATTTAGATGACAGCATCAGGCACAAGGATATCCGATGTAAATCTCTGTTAGATGCCAGGAGAAACACTTTTAGAAGTTACGAAAGTCGACATGCTCTTTGTTTGCTCCTTTTTCCTCTTTCCTGTTTGAAATTCGCGACGACACCTTGGCAGCCGCCCCCATCCGCCCCCCAGAAAATGCAATAAGATGTGGGTACACAGATATGGGAGTTACACAAGAGAAGAGTTCTTACTGTCACTGTCAGCGTTTGTCACTGTAATGTAACTGCCTTCATTATCTTCCTTGCTTCTCCACTGCAATAAACAGGCACTTAAATAGCTATGAACCATTTAAGTAATTGAAATCAGCAATAGCGCTCTCCACAACTGATCTCCTCATAACTTAAACAAGAGTGTCTATTACTACACTGCTGAGAAACACAAGGACTGATCAATAAAGACACTTTATACTTTTTTTTAACAACATAATTTTACTCATCCTCATCGTTTTGATTATCCTTCTCAAAGCGGGCTTTACAGAGTACAAAATTTGTATAAGTATAGTGTATGTTTGCTCGTTTGTTTACATACATAACGCTCCAAGACTATTTCTCACACTGTAATACTTTTCAAAAGAATTTAAAACGTTTTCGATTTAGATCTACATTCTGTTCGTTTATTCACAGCCTTATACTTATAGCAATATAAATAATGTTCCTCCTTTTGTCATTCATTACGCTGTATGTAAAGTCCAAAATCCCGGGCAAACCCCTGAGTGATCACCTTGTGTTTGTCGTGAGGAAAGCACTCGTATTGTGGCAGCTAATCAAATACGTTCTGTTAGGTAGGAGATGAACAAGATTCGCCTAAACTGAAAGACAGTAGGCTGCAGAAAAGTAAATTTTAAAGAGAAAATATTTGTAAATTGTCGTAACAATGCTAAAGTTTGCTTTCTATTATGTGGGGTGTTAATACTTTTGCAATTCTGAGACAGTTTGTGTTATTATAACTAGTATGCTTAGGTATTGATATGGTCCTATAGACACTTTATGGGTTTAGAATTATTATAGTGACTTTCACAAAACGAAATACAAAACGAGGGGGGTCTATATACAGATGGAATGATGAAATAAAACTATTTTAGACAACAAGAATTGCGCAAATCCTACTAACCAAGATCAATATTTGGTTACTAGTCTCTTCTTTTCTCCTTTTCTTGAGCTATTAGGTAGACATAGCCTGATCTTTAGTGTTAGCATATTGGCTTCAGCGTATTGCTTAGTAGTAGAATTAAGGGAAGAGGACTGTGCTGTGTAGTCAGATACTCACAGACTTTCTTTTCTTCTCTTCGGTTAAGACGCAGAAAGAAGCTCCGGGTTACGTACTTTCCGACCTTATGGCTAGAAATTTAGTCGCGCAAGCTGCTTCACTGTGTGTGCCCAGTGACCCAGGTATTTTTTTTTTTTGAGCCAGGATGTTTAATTTTAAAGGTTGCATTTAATTTTCTGGTTTCTTCAGGTACATTTAAAACGTTTGGTCTTTGCTCGTTAAACGGAGCAATTTTTTTAAGATTTATTATGCGAGCCTTTGTTTTTTAAGATTTTCTTTTGAAGGTCTTAATCACGTTGTAAATTTTCAGTGTATTATTACTAATGCGCATTTTTCTTTTACTGTGTGCTAAATTAATATGCATTTTTTTAAATCTTATAATTTTGAATTTAAGCTATTTTAAACCATGTTATGTGCATGTTTAGGTCGTTTAGCAAATTATATTGAAATAGTTAATCTTGAACCTTGTGAGTTTTACCATACTTCTCCTGTAATGCGGAATCATCCCTTGATGTTTTTTTTATCAGCATATTCCTAAAGGGATATCAACAGGAGGTTGTCATTTACAGATTATTAATGCACGGCGCAAGAAAAAAATATATAAATTTTTTAAATAATCCAAAATATATAAAACAAAGCGAATATCATAAATTGCAATAGTGAAATGAAAATACTAATTAGAATTGGTAGGAAAGGTAAATTGCAGACTTAGAATATGAATTTACATGCCAAAGAAGACTATGTGTACAAAATACAAATTATGAATATATTCCCCCTATAAAAAGGTGGAACAATGTAATACAAAGCTCTGGACATAGGAAAGTAATAGAGGAAATAAAGAATATGAAATAATAGCGTTACCAGGAATAGATTCAATTGAAATGTCAAAATTAGAAATTGTCTTTAAGGAAAAGCAAAAATCAAATGGATGTGATGGTTTTAATGTAGACAGTATAAAACACAACAAATTTAAAGAGAAATTTTTTAAATTATTGAAAATTTATTCGTTTAACAAGCAATGACTCGTTACATGAACACTTTTAAAAACTTAGATACTTATGATAATTATCATGATATTCTCAAACTCTTCTTTGCAGCGCACATAACTTTTGTGCAAAAATAATTGCTAAAACTTGACAAAGTATTTGAAAAAACAATGTTTTACTACAAGAACATACGGAATTTTGTAAAGGCAAAAACCTTTACGGACAATATTTTCACTCTAAATCAAATAACCCAAAATATAAAAACATTAATAAACAAACCCATTTTATTTGTAGCTTTTATTAAGGCATTTGAGAATGTAATTATAGGTAAAATATGGATAACTTTAAACGAAATAGAAACACCATTACATTTATTTCAAGTAATTAAGAGTGTATATATATATGTATGTATGTATGTATGTATGTATAAAATACAAATATTAAAATAGAATGATAGACAAAATATGTGCACAAACTAAATACGACAATATCGCCTCTGTGATTTAATCTTTACAATGACAAAATTATACGAAAATGGAAAGTTAACGTTAATAATTTAACTGAGTATGAATTTAATAAATCATTTACTATCTCGTATTATTTACGTACGATTAAATTATAATTGCTGAAAATTAAAGAATATTACAAAAACATTATTCCAATATGAAAAAAGTTATAAAATCATGTAATTTAATATCTTCTCAGAAGACAAAGCTACAATCTTTAGCTTTCTTGGCTGTGAAGGGTTCTACATATAATTCTGATAATGGTATACATAAAAATTACAAAATAAATGAAACTATTAGTGCTATTAACAGAAGTTTAAAAATAAAATTGGAAAAGTAAACTATTGCGCTTTCAACTTGTTTATATGGAGCAAAGGATTGGACTGTGAAAATAGAACACGAAAAAAAAAAAAAAAAAAGACTCTAAACAGCAGAAATGTAGAAGAGGTGGAAAGAACTGAACGTTTCAGAAATGAATATAGAAAACATCTAAGGTTCGAGGACATAAACGATTTAGTGAATGAGAGGGTCACTTAGAAATGCACGGATAATACTGGAGTACCAAAAGTAATAAATCAATATAAACCAAGTACGAAGAGGAATCCAATTGAGGTTCTTCTTTTTAAAAATAGTTTTTACTGCCGAGGTATCACAGGGAGTGTACACTGGTAATACGTGAGATGAAATGATAAATTAGGAAATCTTTTTTTTTTTTTTTTTTTTTTTTTAAAGGAAGGAAACATTTCAGGTCTAAGTTTAGGGACCTCCCAGGCATTTTCCATTTATAAGGACTGAGGAAAACGTGGAAAAAATATCAGCCAGGGATGAATTCCTGGTGGGACCCCAGACTTTCGTTCACGAGTCCGTGCCTTAACAACTCGGCTACCCGTGGCGGTTTGGAGACGTAACGGGCCTATATAATCCAACACGAGCAATAGATGACGTCTATAATAATTGTCTGTTAAGATAATGAACTTTTTATGAGAAACTAATTTCACAAGTATCATGATCAGCTTTGATTGTTGTACAAAAGAATGAAGTTTCATTGTCTTAGGCAGATGTACTAGATTTGTATTTTAGCTGTAAAATGTAAGTTTTAAAAGCTTTATAGACGTGAGTGAGTACTTGCCAATAAGTTTATACATATTCTTTTTTCTTTGTTCAGTACGCCATGCTATATCATAAGTATACCTAATGTGGCTCATTTTCCCCAGTCAGTCCTGTTTTAATCCCTCATCCTTTACTTCCTTCTTCAAAGTTCGTCCTCATTCTGGTTCTTGTTCTCCTTTGACACTTCCTTTTCTTTCACCCTTAGCCGATCCTATCTGGCTTGTTATTTTCAGAGTGGTGCGAGTCTTTCTAGCTTTTACTTGGATGCCCACCGTATGTTCCTTAAGAAAATTGTCCCTGGCTTTTTCCTTAGAGTTCTGCTGTATGCCATTAGTGAGATTCGTTTTACCAACCCTTCTTTTACTGTTGCATTGGCTTGTTCTCAGTATCCTTGAATTCCACTCGGTTGCAAAAATTCTTAGCCTTTTGAATGCCAGCACTTTTTTTCCTTGAAAACGTTCATAATTTATTTATTCCGGTCTGTGCTTGATATTATCGCCTGCACGCCGAGAACGCAAGTTATATTTTTGCGCTTTTTTATGTTCTTGAGTATTTGATGCACGTATTATACCAATCCTTGTAGCTTTATTTTTCTATTTAAGTACGCTGAATGGCGGTAAGGATTATTTATTGAGAAGAGATTACGTAACAGTTTCATTTTCTTGTTTACTTTTGTCCACGAAATTAGAGCGTTACTATTGTGAGTTGAAAGCGGAAGTAAACGTTAGTTCTAAGAACAAAATTATTAATCACACAGCAATAAAAAGAGCAAAGCAATTCTTTAACAACAATTACACTTTACAGCGTAGCACAGATTAACGACACCATTCTAACAAATCTGCATTGTAAATGATAGATTTGCTTGAAAAAATACGACTGTGCATCTGAGTATTCAAGTAAAGGTGTTGCGCACACTCAGTACTTCTGGAATAAAATGTAAAATGATCGAATAAATTATCCGTTGCGCATACGCCAATGGTAAATCATCAGATACTAGCGGTACATGGTGAGGATGTACTATTAAAACTAAAACAATATACTTATGCCCCTATTCTCAAACTTCCCCTGATCGCGGACTCGTAAGATGTAACGCAAAGTCCTAAACTTGCATCCTATACATTCTTACAGTTGTTCACCGCTGGTTTATAAAATTAAAGACATTAACAAACAAATAAATGCACATTTTTATTGATTGCATTATTATTATTATTATTATTATTATTATTATTATTATTATTATTATTATTATTATTATTATTATTATAAAGTATGCACATACAGTAGTAATAATAATATTACATTAAAATTACCGATACAAAACGCACAAAATATTAATATTAATAGTTGCTAATAATACATGCTGGCACAACATTATATTAATTGCTAAATTAGAAGGACTATGCTGCGTTTCACTTACAAGCCGTAATATAACGGGCTTAATAGGACAAATTTGTATTCGGAGTTCTGATTCTACATTTTCCAAACGGTTTCTATGATTGTATTTAGATATATTAGCGCAGAGAATACATTTTTCACTTAAGCCGTTACAAAATGTATCAGTACTTTTCTGGCCTTCTTGGATGTAACGGGAATATTTGGTGCAGGCGGGCCACCGCCTACGCAGTTTGCTTTCCGAAAGATACGTGCTATTGCTAGGGAAACTTTGACGGTACATATGGGTGTTTTGCCTGGCTCACTTATTTGAAAGCTCTTTTCGCAACAAACAGCCCTCTTTAATTTGATTCTAGTTTATTTTACATATCGTAAATTTCTAACAAAATTCGTTTTCTTGTAATTCATTGCTTGAATTTATAATTTTAAGAATAAGTATTGCTAATAGTATTGTAATTTTAGATGGGCTCCCTGGAACCTCGCGGAGAACCTCTACTCTAATGGATACAAAATTATGTAAAATAGAAAGGATTTTAAAATATTAGCTGTGCTAAATCGAGTGGGCTTCTTAAAAGCGTAACTTTGCATATATCCTAAACTAGAGCTGGCAAGTTATTATGGGGGAAAAAAAACTGAAGCAACAGAGGTGGTCAGTGTGCTGCTACTTCTAACAAAACGATCACGTGATACATTTCAACCTGTCAAGAAACTATAGTGTATATAGAAATATGCCAAACAATTTATTTAACAATTTTAAATAGAGTAGGAAAATATTTGCTTGTTTTATGACGTAAGTTAAACTGAAAACCATTATTCACACTACGAAAAAAGTAGGTTATTTCATTCGCTCTCGGCCCCTGATTCTCCCTTATAACTTTCATAATAATGGGCATAATTCAATGTAATTTGACTTGAATATGCCTAGATGTATGAAAAATACGGACGCAGTGCTAATCTCTATCTCTTCCGCAGTGTATGTAGATGAAGACAGATTATATATTCGCTATCCTCGACTACGATTGATTGTGCTGTACTTAAACAATTGCAAACAGTTACTATGCTTTTATATTACGGGCAATACAGTACGAACAAGTACATAGTGGCGCATGTCAAGAGCTAAAGAAAATCTATTGTGCAAGAATGGAAGCCTCCAAAGGAATAGAAGGGTCTTGGTATAATTAGCACTAGAAAGTTATCAATGAACATTTGGGGATGCTAAACTGCAGCTGAAGTAGTCTTGCCTATTCACAGAGAACTGAGAATTCTGTGAGACAGCTGTTCATCAAAATATCGAGTTATGATGTGCTCACATTATTGGCTCCTTTTTTTCTGTTCAACGAATGGCGTGCAACTCTTCCATGACTCTCTGAATAAGTTGATGAAGAGAGGAGGAGAGGGGCCGTGGTCATATTGCGGATAATGTTATGTTGAGCAATGCGGTGTATCAAATTTCGATGAAGAAAACAACGTTGTCACGTCTCTGCAATCTTTTTCAGTATATGTTTAGTACTGATTCCCACATGGTGTGGAAGTGAAAGTAAATAAAGTATTCTTTATTTATTAATTTTAAATGATTCACATATGCCTAATGATGTGAAAAACAGTAATACTTTAGATGAAAACGATAACTCTATAAAACCGAAATCGGTGAGATGGGGAAAAGTTATTAAGATTTGTCGCGCACTTTACATTGTGCTTAGATTAGTTTCTTTATCAATTGCCCAGAGGCGCAGTTTGTTTTCACAGTGTGAATGCATATCCTTTTGCTGTGCACGTAAACACAACTGAACCAAGTATCCTCTCGAATGTGTCGCGCAATACTTGCCATATTTCTAATGTCAGCACATATAGAATTGTTTTCTTCTATGAAAATCGTGTCACTTCTGAAGGACTTGACTACCAAGATCGGCAGATTTTTTCCCTAAGGGTTATGTTGAAAGCAAAAGCGTATCGCAACAAACCACTGACCCTCGAAAACTGCAAGAAAACATGTTACTCCCGATGTATTGATAAAAGCCTTTCACAATAAGCAGAAGGGTGTGCAGGCATGCATTGGTGCTAAAGGCCAACACTTTTTAACATTTACTATGAGAACATCATGTTCTCATATACCAATATAGGTCCTTGTCAAATGATCATTAGTTTGAAAGTTAAAGAGAAAAAATCGAGGATAAGTGACACACTCCATATAGAATAACTGTCGAAGTTGTTAATGTCTATTTGCTAGTTGTTTCTAAATGTATTTAAAATAGCTTTATCATATTAATGGGTAAGAAACAAAGATGTAATATGTGATGAAAAATAAAAAACATATGTCAATTTTTTCAAACTATTTACTGGTAGAAAACAAAACTTAAATGGCGTATATTTGAAACATGGTTTCACATGTGCACCCTTTTTGTAGCTATGTACTTGTTAAACAAATAAACAATTGCACGATGTTCTGTCCTCATACCTCGAGAACATTTCCATTTTAAACTCCTCCTTTGCTTTTGAAGTTAAAGAGTAAAAGGGTTGCTTTACCCACCAGCAATATAGATATTGTAACATTTCTCTCAGTAGCAGGAATGTACAGATGTTGTCAAAAGCACTTTTAAAGTCTCTCGTTCAGAAGGCATTTTAGGATTCCTATAACTATTATCATTATCATCACACTTTACACTATGAAGCCAATAACTGCGTTCTCGTCCGAGGGCTGCTTCATGTACACAAGAGTTCCTTTGTCAACCACTCCCCTAACACGCAAACATACCTACACACGCATTCGGCTTATAGCATGGCAATTTCATTAAAACTTTTAGAGCCGCATGACTGTAGGACGGAGAGAGATTTTTTTTTTAGCTTAACCAGTAAAATGACACACACGCTCTTGAAGGTTTCAGGGAAACAAAAGAGAGTGAAGGTAATTGTAACGATAACAAGAGCTGTAGCAACTGCCAAGTGTGTAAAGGTCTCCAACAAAGTTGTTCTACTCTCCCTCTATATGTGTGTACTATTCTGCTGCTTGCCCTACGAAGTCAACATACACTATGTATATCGTTCTTTCTTAAAATAACCTTCAGATATTAAAATAAAAAAAAAAATAACGAAAGGTCGCAGATGCAAATGGTAGCCGTGTTCGTTATGTGGGTGGATATACTTAAGAGTCAGAAACGAGCTTGTCCATTTGGGGTAAATAGGGCGTTTTTATTTGACTTTTTTTACCCTATTTTGGCTTCTGTTGCCTATTTTAAAGTTTAAAACTATTTTTTCCCCTGTGTTGGATCGTTATGGGTTATTCTGGGATTAATTGTGCGTTTTATAAAGCACATTTTAATATATCGAAGTTAAAAAAGTTATAAAAATTAAATGGGACGTTCACCTCAAAGGAATATTTATCGAGAATCTTATTTAATGTAACATGCTATTCCTAAAATCAGCGACGAAGCCTTCCTTCCTTCCTTCCCTCCCTCCCTCCTTCCCCCCCTCTCTCTCTCTCTTTCTTTCTCTCTTTCTTTCTTTCTCTCTCTCTCTCCCTCTCTTTCTTTTTCTTTCTTTCTTTCTTTCTTTCTCTTTCTTTCTCTCTCTCTCTCCCTCTCTTTCTTTTTCTTTCTTTCTTTCTCTCTCTCTCCCTCTCTTTCTTTTTCTTTCTTTCTTTCTTTCTTTCTTTCTAAGGATAGGGCCGTAGTCTAACATGGGATGATAAATATACCATGAAAACAGCTTTATAATGTAATTTTTTTCTCTTAAAAAACATGGCATAGAAATATAATGTACGTAATAACAGAGGCGCCGATTTGTTTGGTTCCCTTGGGGATACTCATGATAATACAATTATTGAATTCACATGGGATATACTGACTTAAATATTTATAAGTATTTTTCACTAGTAGTTAGTTAATAAATATATGTTACGTTCTGGACACATTCAACTTTAATTAATGCGTTTTTCTTACTCTAATACATTCACATATCTGCATCTGTTCAGGTGGATTGTTTCCTATGATTGAAAAAAAAAAAAATGGCACATTATATTATTGCCACATATTGTCGACAGATACTCGAACTTCTGCAACTTGTTTTATAACAAACCAAACTGCTACATGAAAAACGTTCTATGCTTTCTTTGATATTATCGTCCATAGTAATGACAATAGTAAACGATAACAACCAAAACCCATAATATTAAACTATCACATGATGTAATGCGCTCTTTTATCTGTAAATATAAAAAAATATTAAAAATTACAGTAGAAGGACAATTTTACCCGGCATGACTTTCTTGGACACACTAGCGACAAGGTTTTCAGGGGGCAGATGCCCTTTTGCGTAATAATTAAATTAAATTAGTGCAAAATTAAAAAAATAGTCAATTTCAATGATTCACCCTCAAATATGCTCGTATCCTCCGGTTCGTTTTCTATGAATACATATCAGTCACTGTTGAAATAAAGTCTTGACTTGCCTGAGTGTTTAGATTCTCTTTCGCTATAATCCTAGAAAGACACCGCGCCTTTCCGCTGCAGTTGACAATTACGTAGAAATAGAGAGAAATCCGTTATAAACGAAGAGTTTCCATTCTTCATACGGTCGTTTAGGCACATGCTGGGATGGGTTCTTTATTTCCACGAATATTTGCTCTCCCATTTCACTTCATTTCATTCATTGGTTCTGTTGCAGGGTCATGGCAGTGGTTTAAATTTGTGTTTCTGTCCCGGCCTTTGTAGAGGTTCGAATTTATTGTCGGGTGCTCCAACTGAAAACAGTGTTAGGGACTATCTCTACATCTGTGCCTCATCTCATTCCTTCCTACTGAAGGTGTAGTCACAAACGGCCAGCCCTTGAGCACGGTTGAAGTACTGAAATTTCCTTTCCCAAACTAGTACAGTCTGTATTCAACGTTACAACTGTGCTGTAAGTTCCGTGGGAGCATCGGTGCAGCGAAACAATGTCTGATAAAAAATGAACTCCAAACAATCTGCAGAGATTATTAAAATAATCGAATTGCTAAAATAATTGTAATATTAATAGTAGGGACAGCGTCAATACATAACATATATACCTTTTCCCATAACATTGAAGAGGTGGGTGATAATTTATGCATCTAAAGAACACTGAGGTGTGGAAATCAGGGTACTGCCTGAGAAATCTGAAGTGATTAAAAATCATTCAGTGAACAAAAATCATAGTCTTCAGTTAACGTTCTGAAAGAAGGAACATTAGGACTACCGAGATAAAGGAAAATATTTACAGCATCCAGATCTCTCTCTATCCTCACAAAAATACTTAATAGCTATGGCAGATATTTTCCAGATTAAAACATAAATAAGTTTTACCATTTACTTAATGCTACCGCAACAGGTGGCCGATGTCGTTGAGGCGCGGAATCGTGGTCTGTGGTTCTATTTCCTACAGGACCGTCCTCCCTGACTGCGAGGATATTTTCAGGTTTTCCTCAGTCCTCATAAATGACAAATGTCGGGAAGGTACCCTAAACTTAGGCTTGGAACATTTCTTTCCTTAAAAAAAATCCTTTCCCAATTTATCATTTCACCTTATGTATATATGTCGGTCCTGGTTGTGTAATGGTTACCATACTTGCCTCCTAAACCCAAGATCGCGGGTTCGAATCCGGCCAGGACCGATGGATTTTTCCGGGCGTAAAAATCCTAAGTATGGCTTCCTTCAGAAGGGAAGTAAAGCCGTGGGTCCCGTGTCGTACATTTACGGCATGATAAAGAACCTCAAGCCTGAAAGAAGAGGCTTCTGAGGAAAATTTGTCAGCTGTTTCACGCCCTGAGTTGAATGGGACGCTGATGACCTGAACTGTTAAAGAGCGTCCATAAATAAATCAATCAAAAAAAAAAAAAAAACCTTATGTATCATCAGTGTTCACAGCCTGTGATGCCCCAGAGGTAAAAACGGGCATCAAAAACTATTTAAAAATTAATTTGTGCTTAAACAGGCTCTTAATATTAGAGTTCGCAGAATATAATTGAAACGGTTTTTATCAAGATATTAATGCATTTTTATTATTTATTGAATATATTAAAATAGTAATGCAAAAGATAAAGAGGGCTTAAGTAACAACTTTTCTTTTACGACCTTAACTCAACAAAATAAACACATGAGTATAAAAGCATAATCTAAACAACTATTCAAAGTCTATAACACATATATTTTACCTCAAATTAGCTTACATAGTTCATGTGTTTATTTACACAACTTTAACTGATATTAATATAAGAGACATTTAACACATTTTAAATAATTATGTGTCAATGCTGTCTTGTTTTGTTACCTATATATTTCATTAATTATGCAAGTTAAGAGTATTAAATTTATTTGGAAATTTATTTATATTCACTATGCAATAAAGAAATAGTTTTATCAATAAATACATTTCCCATGTTTCTCCAATGACTATATTTTTGGCATTTAAGCACCTTTGATATTTCAAAAACCTAAATGCTAGTTAAGCCAATCGTTTACGCGTACGGCAAGAAATGAAAGAAAGAAAGAAAACTACGCACACGTCCTCTAGGAAAATATTTCCTCATAAATTTCTGATCATTCTGGATTTTTTTAAATAACGTTTAACGCCCGTTTTTACTACTGAGGCACCACAGACGGTGCACATTGATGATACATGAAATAATATATTAGGAAAGGATTTTTAAAGGAAGGAAACATTCCAGGCCTAAGTATAGGGTACCTCCCCGGCATTTGCCATTACGAGGACTGAAGAAAATCTGAATAAAAACCCTGTCAGGGAGGACGGTTCTGGCGGGATTCGAACCCCAGTCTTCCAGCTCACAGTACGCGCCTTAACGACCTCGGCCACCCGTGGCGGCTGCTGCAATTGCTGAATTCACAATTTATTCCATCATTTTAGATGATGCAGAATTACATCCACCCCTCCCTTCCAAAGTGCTTTGTAAATACAGTGAGCGCTCAATGAATTTTAACACCTAAACAAATTTGCAGTGTACTACCGGTTTATACAAACGTGTTGTATTGCATTATATTGTGTTCTTTCAATGTTAGTATGATTTGTACAAAGATGCAATTTACGCAGCAAATTCCAATAAACGTCTTCTCCGTTCAACACACTATCACCAACGCCAACACTACACCTTGGTGGGAAGCCACCATTCGCAGCCTTGGAATCATTCATTACTCACATTACTTGTACAGTTAGCAGTTCTGACTCGGAACATGCTGAACTATGATGCAAAGCACATACTCCAGTTTCAGATGACAGTGTTAGGAATGCTGCGTTTGGACTTTCTTGCTTCTCTGTTGTTAGAGATATCTTCTTGTTTCCTACTTCCCATTTTAATTATCCTTGTACTAATTGATCACTTTAATAGATTAACATATCTCAATACATCGATTGCTAATTTGAATAGAACAACAATGGGTTAAATTATTTGCTGATATCTCTCTTAATGAAATGTATTATGACTTTTTTAATGTTTAAGGGTACATAGGTATAAATGACCAGTGTTCATAGGTTCCAAAAGTTTCCTAAAAGTACCCTTTTCAAGATGAAGGAAAATTCCGGAATACACAACTCCAGCAACTTAACAAATTTCAACTAGCTTCAGATATGAAAAATAAAATGGCTAACAGAACTTCTGAATGCTCGAATCTTAAATATTAGTTAGATAATAAATGTTAATAATGTATGGAAAAACTAGCAAGTATTCGTGATCCTATTACTTAACAATTCTTTATGTGAAGCATAAATCGCATTATTCATCTAGTGACTTAAATATTTAAAATATACTTTGAAGTTTACTTTTTTACTAAAATAATATTAATTTATTTACACTAAGTCAAATTCAACAACAAAACTCCTGTGATAATAAAGAAGAATTTTAATTAAAAATCAAAAATACAATTGCCTCATCTCATAATATATTTCAGTCCCAATATTCCTGTGTCATAAAAGTTGTCAAAATACTTTCCTGTTAAAATATAATCAAGCATTTAGAAAATAGAATTAAATCCAAATGGAATCAATAACAAAAGGAACAATTATATTTTGAATTCATGAAATGTTGAAGATATCTTTAATGAATGTTTCCTACTTTTAATGAATAAGTTTTAGATAAAAGCAGGTCAATACATTTTCTAAACTACGCATTTCATAACCATTAATCTAATTTTAAACGCTTAATTGGTAACATCATTTTTCTTTAAAATAATAATAATAATAATAATAATAATAATAATATCTTATGTTTATACTGATAATGGTCTAAAGGAAGTAAACGTTTAAAATAAACTTCTGAGCTGTTCTATGCATGTAATATACATATACATATGTATATATATATTATTTTGAACTTTAGTTTAAAATGAATGAATAGAATTTAACGCCCGTTTTTGCTACAGAGGCACCACAGGCGATGGACACTGATGATACACGAAATGAAATTATATATTGGGGAAAGGATTTATTTTTATGGAAGGAATCGTTCCAGGCCTAAGTTTAGGGTACCTCCCCGGCATTTGCCATTTATGAGGACTGAGGAAAACCTGGAAAAAACCTCAGTCAGGAACGACGGTCCTGGGGGATTCGAATCCCAGACCTCCCGTTCACGAGTCCGAGACTTAACGACCTCGGCCACCCGTGGCGGTTCAACTTTAGTTTATAACAGTACATTTTGCTATACTATTTATTAGATGAGCGGGCTACTAAAGGAGAGAATAAATTGAGTTAAGTAAGGCGTTTTGAAACGATGGCCGAGGTCATTAAGGTGGACTCGTGGGCGGTAGGTCTGGGGTTTGAATCCTCTCATAGAGGAGATACCCTAAACTTAGGCCTGAGACGTTTCCTTCCTTAAAAATACCCTTTCCCAATTTATCATTTCATGTGTCATCAGTGACCACCGTCTGTGGTGCCTCAGTGGTAAAAACGGGCTTTAAACACCATCCCCCCCAAAAAGTATTATGCACTCTTAATAATAAAACAAGGATATTTTATTTGCTGTAAAATAGTTATATTTTAACAATTAAATTATATTTTTATAGATTAAAACTCAATTATTTGAAATACTTGTCATTAGCACATTTATGTGAAAGAACAATGAACAAGTAAAATAGGGAAATAATTCGAACACTTTAGACTGAAGGTCCCTTCGGTTCCTATTCTTGACCATTTACCATGTTAATAAAAGATCTTTGAGGAAATTACTAAAAATCATTAGTGCATTAGCTCTATTAAAACTATAAGCATTGGATTATAATGCAAAAAATACATTAAATATACTTTTATATTGGCTTAATACTAACAAATTACTTGTTAATTTAAATAAAAGACGTTTAGAGGTATCGTCTATGGATATCAAATCTTTTGTTGCATGTATGAAATAATAGTAAATCAAAATCTTTTTGATTTGCAAATAGATATAAACACTCACAGTAGAGACCGCCTAACAATAAGAATGACCTTGGTAATTTTAGTATTTTTGTTTGAATTACTTTTGTTATGGTTCTATTCATTCCTGAGATAATCATTGTTTTATTTTCTGCACTCTTAGTGCACAGTAATTATATACTTCCTGCTAATTTTTTTACGTTCTGGAGTTCTTATAACATTTAAAAGTAATGAAAGCACAAGATATTAGTTCAAATTATTTAATGGAGCAATTACTTACGTAGGCAGCTGACAGAGGTTAAATAAGCATCCTAGAATGTGTAGATCTTTTGTTTGAAAACTTTCTTCATAGATTCGTGGAGGCTGCAGCTCCCTTGTGATGCTTTTCACCATAAATGAGCAACGTTCCAATACACTTGGCAATTGCTAAACTGTGCCATCTTATAAACTGTCGTCGTTTGTTTTAGATTCAAAGATAAACAAACATTTGAAGTTAGCTATTAAAATACGCAATAGGAAACAGTTGAAAGTTACTGTTAAAACGAATGCAATGTATTCATTTCCTCAATCTCCTCCAATTCTCTTTAATTCAAATGTTTTTCCAGGAATGGATTAAAATATCAGCAGTGAATTAAAACGTTAATTCATTCCTGAAACTAAAAGCATTGTTTATATTGCCAAGGACAACAAAATAAAGACTAATTTAGATGCTAGTGGTGGGGGAAAAAGCAATAGACACATTAATCGCGGTAACGAATATAAATTATTCCTGTAAAGGCATCTTTAGGATTTATCCTATTTCAGCTTGCAAACGTTTTTAGAATTGTAGCATAGTGACTTCTGATACAGTTCTCTCAAAAAAACAAGACTTTACAAGGCGACGTTTATGACTAATATGAAAATATATATAATATAA
Organism: Metallyticus violacea; assembly: GCA_030762175.1. NCBI lineage: Eukaryota > Metazoa > Arthropoda > Insecta > Mantodea > Metallyticidae > Metallyticus > Metallyticus violacea. Next base: position 86,005,985 of record CM060839.1, read on the forward strand.
AAGAAAAATAAAAAAATAGAGTAACACTATTAACAATGTAACAAATTAACAGTAATTATAAAAGCAGAAAAGGATAAATCACTAAGAGAAAGTCACACTTGTAATCGCTATATTTCGAACTCGTTAAGTTCTTCTGTGGCAAGAAGACAAGTGAAGGTGATAAAAGTAAATATTTAATATCGAATGCATGGAAACAGATAAACAAGCAATAAGAGTGTGGGGGGGGGGATGTTGGGAAATTAATACGTAAGATTTAAATCAGGTGGTATATGCGCTTTATGTAAAAATATAGCCGCCATTTCCCTATCTCTGAGTAATATTTTCAGAGCTATGTGTAGGTAACGCATCAATAAGTGTTAAATTAAAAGCATAATCAAAATCCTTACAGTGAGATAAAGCATGTTGGGCAACTGGCAAGGGAGACTTGGTTTTAACAGAACGTCTATGATTGTTCATGCGTAGCGAAACAACAGTAGAAGTTAAACCAATATAAAATGCTTTGCAAAGCTTACAAGATAACATATATACGACGTTCTTGGAAGAACAAGTAACAAATGAAGAAATGTTAAATTCTCTGGATAAATTAGGGCTGCGGAATGAATGGCAAGGCATAATTAGCGCACAGGTTTTATATTTAGGGAGTTGACAAGAATATCAGTCAGCAACGGGACGAGGTAAATTCGGAGGAGATAGATTTCTGCGAAATATACTTTTAAGGTTAGGGGGTGTTCTAAAAGTAAGGCGGGATACAAATTTAGAAAAACTCATTTAAAGATGGATGCATTAACAAAGTAATGTGACATTCTTTCAAAATAGGTCTGATGCTTTCAATTCCAGGCAAGTAAGTAGTAACAAGGTTGATGAAGTTCTTGTTAGAGGTTTTAGGTTTGCATTGGAAAGTTTTGTGCGCTGGGACTATAGGGGATTTTAAAAGAGAGGAAGGATTATTTTGGTCTTGGACTTTTTGAGCTAGGCTTTCAATATACTTGTCAAAAGATGAAAAGTTGTTACAAAGACGATGACCACGGATTGAAAGAGAAAAAGGAATAGATCTTTTGATATGCAAGGGATGACAGCTATCAAAATGAAGATACTGTTGTAAATTGGTAGGCTTAATGTGCACAGACGTAAGAAAAGAGCCATTACATAAAGAAATACCAATATCTAGGAACGTAGCAGCATTGGGAGAGACAGAAGAAGTGAACTTAACTGAAAATTTGAGTTAAGATTAATAAGGAACTGCTCGAGAGATTCTGAGCCATGAGTCCAAAGTACGAATATATCATCAATATGTCTCAGCCATAATAATAGTGCCTAAGGTTCCGACTTAAGAAATTCATCCTCTAAGCGAGCCATAAAAAGATTGGCATAAGACGGTGCCATTCTGGTGCCCTTCGCAGTACCTTCAATTTGTAGATAATGTTTATTATCAAAACTAAACGCATTGCGAGTGAGGACCAGATAAGCAAGATGACAATTGAAATCTGTGGATGGGATATGAGGAGGTGCTCGAGAGTTCAAGAAATGTTTAACAGCAGCTAATCCTTCATGATGGGGAATGTTAGTATAGAGTGACGTCACATCGATAGTGGCCAGAAGTATATTAGAATGTGCCGAAGGGTCAACTTTCTTTAGTAAACTCAAAAAAATGGAAGTAATCTTTGATATAGGATGGCCTAGACGTAACAAATGGCTGTAAACGGCAATCTACTAGAGCGGAAATACGTTCAGTGGGGGGAATCGAAGCTGGCTACTATCGGGCGGCCTGGACAGTTCTTTTTATGAATTTTAGGGAGAAAATATATGATGGGAGTACGGGGGACATGAGGAGTAAGTAGAGTGATATCTTGGGAAGTAAGTCCTTCAGCAGTACCAGAAGAAGCAATAAAAGAAGTTATTTCTTCATTAAACTTGACTGTAGGGTTGGAAGACAATAGTTTATAATAAGTGGTATCTTCAAGCTGTTGGTAAGCTTCAGCATTGTAAGAAGAAATGTCCTTTGAGGACCCTTTATCAGCTGGAAGAATAACAACATCAGGATTATTAGATAACCTTTTAAGAGCTAATTTCTCACGTAAAGTTATCTTTCGGAGTGGTTTTATCTAGAAATTTAGCACCACTAATCGAAGTTAAAAATCGGTTAATAAACATTTTATATTATATATAAAATAAAAATAATGTAACACTATTACAATGTAACAAATTAACATTAATTATAAAAGCAGCAAAGGACAAAACACTAAGAGAAAGTCACACTTGTAATCGCTACATTTCGAACTATTCCAGTTCTTCTATGGCAAGAAGACAAGTCAATACTGTATATATATATATATATATATATATATATATATATATAGTGAAGCGTAGAACCCTTTAATTTAGTAGAAGTGGTTTGAGAAACGCTATCTTAGAAGATTAGAAACCCTCTGTCTATAATGGGAGCGCCAAAATGCGATGTTCATAAAAACAAACCAGCCTCTCTTTAATGGTGACGGATTTTCACGTTGTGTACCTATCATAAATGCCGTCTTACAGCTGTGCCGGATGATAACACACGTCAAGCTAGCTTGGGTAGGATTAGTTTCAGTATAAAATTTGTTTGCTCATGTCTTTCTTGCTGTAGCAGTCACACTGTGCCAAGGATCAAAACTTTTTCTGTCTCAACATTTCTCTGAAAGCACCTTAGCAACAACTTGTTCAACATCAGGGGTGAACAGCAGACTATTATTCTTTGTATGTCATTAAAAAATAAGATTTCGAGTTCCTTCAATCGATACACATGTATCCTTCTTTATTGTTACAATTTTCTCTGTGCCTCAGTAAAACTCCCGCATCGACAAATAATACAACTCTTAAATTGTATAATATGAAACATTCTTAATACGCCTTTATCTCAAAATTCAAACAAAATATTAAATATTTCGTATTTTAACTGGTGACTTTATGATGAGACATGGGCATTAGTTGAATATGTTGCACACACTTTACTAATGGCCCAAGTTCATAATTAGAACTTGGTTTTACGGTTAAGCGATTACGTATTACACTGAAATAAAAGCTTTTATGGCACCGACTATTACAAAAATAGTTTTAAGTGCGAGTCCTCTGTGTTAAAAGAAGTAGTTATGGTATCAGTTAGCTAAAAACGGCACGAGTTGAGCAAGGGTTGCCAATTCAGAAGTAAAAATATCTGGATCCCTATGACTATACCTTCAAGTGGGGGGGGGGAGATGTCATTCTTAGATACCGTACCAAATTCTTGTAAGTTACTCTTGAACAATTGCTAAATAACATTTACAATATAGTTAATTGTCAATGTATTTTGACCCAGAAGACTATTGAAAATTTCCATAGTATTGAAATCATTCCCATACAAATGTTTTTCAATTTAAAAGCCAATAATGTAACGTCAAAAAGTTGTATAAATCAGAAAACTGGCTCCTATGTCAGTTAAATATTTATTTTATCAAAATAGAAAGTGGGATGGACAATCATAATTTTTCCATCAAATAACAAAACTGTCGTAGGTCTGCCATCTTCAAAGATATTGTTATATGAGAATAACACCGAGCTCTGAACACTATCAACCCCGATGAATATACTCAAAGTTCCTTTAACAAATGGCGCCATAATCTAAAAATAAGATATACTGCAATCTTCATCTTTACTTAATCCATATCTTCAAATGAAATCTGATAAAGTGTAGGTTTTAGCATCATGTCTGAGCGCTGGACATTAGAAATATGGGCGTTCCTGCGACAGCCTTTAAGTCCTAATTAACTTTACCTTTAAGACTAACGATTTGTACATCTCCTTTAAAAGTACACTTTGATTTTTTATTTATTTAAAGACGCTCTTTAACATCTCAGGTCATCAGCGTCTCATTCAATTCAGGGCGTGAAACGGCCGACAAATTTTGCTCAGAGGCCTCTTCTTTCAGGCTTGAGGTTCTTTTTCGTGTCGTAAATGTACGACACGGGACCCACGGCTTTACTTCCCTTCCGAAGAAAGCCATACTTACGATTTTTACGCCCGAAAAAATCCATCGATCCTGGCCGCGACCTTGGGTTTAGAAGGCAAGTATGGTTACCACTACACCACCAGGACGACAAGTATACTATGAGGGGTACCAGTGACGATAAACCATTTGCAGTTCCAAAAGCTCAGCTGGATGGGTTGTGCACAAGTTGTCAAGACTACGAATCGGGAAGGTGGGAGTTGTGGTGGAGAAAATTAATGTTTTTTTTTTTCGTGGTTATCTCCATCAATATAGTTTTATTGTTTCCCATTCTTTCAGTCTAATTTTATTCTTTCTCGCACTACTTGTTAAAATTAATGTAGTAGCCTCAAGTATTTTTCAGAACTTCATAGACTCATTGGTGAAATGTTACTCTAAACATCATATTTGATTAGGCATTGGCGAAACTAATATATTTTAGTAAGGTGCGACCAGTGCCGCAGGATATTCGGGCAATATGGGCCAGCATTAGAGGGATTGAAAAGGTTTCTGGGGACTTATGTTACAAAGTGTCAAAATTTGCAAAAACTTGTTTATTTTTATTTATTCTTGTTCTTCGGATTTCAACAATTAAAATCATATATGACATATCATGTGTTTGATGTTTTACTTTTAAAGCAGTAATGCGTTAAGGTATAATAGATATTTTCCACTTTAACAGCTATTTCCCAAAAACTACAGTTTCTCACTCTTATGCTCCATTTTCTATGCTCCTATTAACACGTAGAAGAATTTAATTTTATCACACGTTCTCTGCTTGTTTGTGATGATTTTAATAAAAGAATTCCTTAATACTGTGATTTTTTCAAAAAGGAAAGTAGAAATATTCTGAAATACCAATTATTGAATGCAAAATTATATTAAAATTATATCTAAAAATTTATGAGCACTTTTGAAAACAGGCTCTGTTAAAGATTTAGTGAAGCAACGAATAATTAGCTGGTAAAGTTTTCAAATTTCTACATTTAAGAGTTATTAAGAAAAAGGAATATGAATGTAAAATTTTAACACTGTCAAGATAAGAGTTTTTTTTTTTTTTTTTTTTTTTGAAAAGTGTTTAACGCCCCTTTTAACCACTTAGATATCACAGACGGTGGTCACTAATAATATATGAGATAAAATGATAAACTAGGAAACCGTTTTTTTTAAAGGAGGCAAGTGTTCCCGGCCTAAATTTAGGGTACCTCCCCGGCATTTGTCATTTATGAGGAGAAAAAAACCTGAAAAAAAGCCTCAGTCAGGGAGAACCGTCCTGATGGGAATCGAGCCAGCTCATGAGTCCGCGCGTTAAAGACCTCGACCATCCATGGCGGTTTATCAGCTTAATAAATCCGCTTAGTAATAGTATATCCAATAGATGCAGGGACTTCAGTGCCCCAGGGACTGACCATGCACTATCTACCGCGGGTAATCTAATCTAATTTACAGTAAAATGTATTACATCCTAGATGTTAAGAATTATGCTAAAGAACTACATTTATTGACATTATATGCATTTTATTCTGATTCTCATATTGCTATAGTGCTTTGGAAACAAAACGTATTCATCATGTTCCTAGAGAATGCTCAAAAAACGTTGCTAGTCCTTTGTTAGGCTCAGATGTTACACACTAGCAAATATCAGCAAAGAAAGAAAACAAGGTTGAAGGAACTGAAACACTCAACAGTGAATGCTAATGGCACTATAACAGAAATCACGTTTTTCAGATAAAATGTATCACTGATAGCGTGTTGCAGGCAATTAAGATGGACTTTTTCTATAGGAAGCAAATTATATGAGCCATTAGGGACAATGTTGAGCTGATTAGATGTCTGAACAGAGTAAACAGTTTAAACTTACTTTTCACATAAAATTTCCTTGTACTCGTACATTCATCTACATACATTGTAGCGTGGAGAAAATGATGACTATTAAAACATACTAATGCCTACTCACTTTAATTGCTGTTAATTTTATAAGGAAATAAATTCCTTTAAGCCTTGAACAACTTATAAAGAACAGGTTTTTATTGTGTGGAGGATAAAAATATCCTCAATAAATAACAGCCTTCCTGTGTGATTTACTTTGTAACTATTCAGATAGATATCCCACATGGCAAAATCGCTTACCTGTACCGTCTCTTTCTCTTACTTTTGTCTGTAGATCTCTGGGAATTTGTGTTATAGAACCAACCCACAGATTTACTTTCGTTAGTATGAGGGAGGGTTTTACGTAAATTGTGTGCTAATGTTTTTTCATTAGTTATGCTACTACATAAATACAGGCCTGAAGAACGGATTTTTATATACGATATATACCGAGGGTGTCAAAAAATGCATACACACTTCCACAGTAGATATCTATTTAATATATTTCAAAGTTGCACCGAAAAACAACAGTAATGTGTAGTATGATGTTCTGTAAACAGATGTGACTCACATACATTGTGATAGCGTTGCTACGTGACAGGTAAATCAACAATGAACAAATGAGGCCAAGCTTATCGTATGCTGTTCTGCAAACAGACGTAACTTACATTACGTTATGCTAGCGTTGCTATAACAAAATGGAGCCAAAGTTACCGTGTGAACAGCGGAAAGTAATTTTGAAGTGGTATTGGAAAACCGAGAATGTTGTTCAAGTTCAAAGGCAATGGAGACGTGTGTACAGAACAGAACCACCAACGTGAGTAGCAAATGCACGCTTTCGAGACAAACTTGAGACTCGTGGTACCGTATGCAACAGGATGGTGCACCAGCACATTACCACTAGATGTATGTGCGTACTTTGATGACAGACAATCTTCCGAGGCACTGGATAGGACAAAGAGGTCCGATTGAGTTTCCATCTTATTCACTGGATCCAACTCAGTTGGACTTCTACCTATGGGGAACTCTAAGGGATGTTGTATACCGTAGAAAAACAGCTACACTGGCAGCACTTCGGGAAGAAATTGAAATGGCATGTGCTGCAATCGCTGAGGACAATTTTGCAAACGTTGCTCAATCAGCAGTTCAACGTACTCAGAAGTGTATGGACGCCGATGGGGCATTTTGAGCAACTGTTGTAACTGTAAAAGTCTAAGATGATTAGTGCTCATCATTTTCTATTTGTGTGATTTCAGTTTTGTTATGTTAACACAGTTTTTTCTTTGCTTGAAGTGTGTATACATATTTTGGCACTGTGTGAGTGAGTGAGTGAGTGAGTGAGTGAGTGAGTGAGTGAGTGAGTGAGTGAGTGAGTGAGTGAGTGAGTAAGTGAGAAAACGGATTCTAGCAGAGAAGGGGCAAGGCGATTCCCAAGAAAATTATCCTGACTATCGTGTCCCAGATAGAGAAACTGTTCACCAACTGGTGAAAAAGTTACGAGAAGCAGAATCCCTCAATGACAATAAATGTTCCTATGGAAGAAATTTAAATGAAATACAAGAATTTCCTACGCAGATGCCGGCAATACACCCCCTCAATGTTTTGAAGGCCGCAAATTGTCTGAAGAAAGAATAAACGATGTACACAAGCGATTACTGACGTCATACGAAGGCACTCCCAAGAGATTCATCTCCCATATTCGAAGTTTCAGAGAATAGCAAACAAGCAAAATTACGCGCTTAACGTGTACCACATATTCAAGAATTGAATGTGATGTAACATGAAAATCTTGGTTTTGTTCATGGTTTAGAGATGTTTATATTTACAATCTTAGACCTTCAGACGTCATTTGGTTTACAGATGAAGCAAAACAAGTGTATACAGTCAACAGAGAAGTTCTACGTTGTGCATGAGAAACCATTACATTCACAGAAAATCGAAGGTTGGTTTCTGGTAGACTATCACAGTGGATCATGAGAAGATTCAGCTTTGCTTCGTTGAAGATATGTGTGTATTAAATTTGCAAAAGTAACATACGAGTACATTTTTATAGGAAATAGCTTGAGGTATCTAACTGGAGAATCATCCTTAATAAATATATATATTAAAGCTTGTGCGTTCATCACCCAAAATACATATAGAAGTTAATCAATCAAGTTTTATTTTTATAGATAAAAACAGAGTATAGATTTTTTAGTAACAGTAGTTCATTTATTTGAATAATAGTTTACCAGATACATAAATTAAATAATTATCTACCTAGGGCTCTAGCCAGACCGTACGTGCAACTATTTACACCATTTACTATTAGTGTTTCATTCTACTGGTTCTGTTACAGAGTAGGTGAGACATATGATTCCTTTATAATAATAGTAATAACTGAAAAGGAATAACATTTTCTACTTAGATGTAGCTGTGTTTAAGGATTGAACATTTATTTTTATAATGTTGCAAAAATACACATTAATGCGCAACAGCTCAGGAAGACGTTTTTAGGAAAGCAGTGGTGCTAACGTTACCTCGCCCAACCAAAATGCCAAACATTGCGGGCTGATAAGAGAAGATTTGCAAGCTTACGCATGTGTCGCAAACTGTAATTTCCATAAACATGACAAACGTGAAACATATTGTGGAAAATAAAAATGTAACATTCGAATCCATTTTGGGAATGATATTGAATTTTCAAGTTAACTGAACTACCAGCATTTTATGTAACGCAAAGCATGCAGAATAATGGAAAAACCTCTAATGAATTTGAATTTCACACACGGGTATTTTTTTTTTTTTTTTTTTGGTGGGTCTGCATATTTTGCAGCTGTAATCCGATATCCTCTCCACTTTCCCCCATTTGTGTTCCTGACACATTCATTGGAGGGTGCAGGAGGCTAATAATATTTTGCCTGTAGGTTTTTGAGGTAGGGGAGGGTTTTGAGAGGATTACTAACTTTCCAGGTAGTTTCTTGCAGCAAGATCTCCCGTATCATGCAAATAAAATTATTATTTTCGGTTTCAGTCCAAGCGTTTGTTTGCATGTAATGACAAAAATACACGCAAACAGTATAGCTCGACTGTGAATTATTTTATTTTTCTATCTCTACCATTTTAAAAGTAAGTATGTGTTTAGTGTTATAGCAAAACTAACATAGAACAATTGAACTGTTTTCACTAGCTGGGATAAGATACCATGAGACATGAAGTACATATTTTAATACTGTGAGGGCTGTTCAATGATAAGTGAACATGCTTTTTAATTAGCAAATTTTAGTGCTCAAATTCTTTCCCAGGAAACATGAATTATTTAATTTCCTTTCCAAGCCCTAATCTGAAACTTGCAAGAAACATTTAATTATTCTATCCTACGGACATCTAAACAATCCTACCTTCCCCACACCTGAGCCTGCAGGTTAAGCATTACCTTTTCTGCGCATTGAGTGTCAGCATTTTGCCTCTGACCTCTGATCAATATGTTCCAGCTAATGCGCGTAATTTTCTGCCCCCTTTACAAAACATACCACAGTATTGTTTGTTTCAAGCCTTTCCTTATTTTTTATGATCAACACAGATCCCACTCTTCCCTTATTTGCTCACTCAGACAAACTGCTCGAAGAAGTGCTTGATCCCCCCCCCCCCCGTATTACATTTTTTAACCAGCACTTAATTGTTCTTACTTTTAAATTTACCATTTCTTTAAATATACCAAACTATTTAAGAACCCTGGAGTTTGTTGTACCCTTCCGTACTTATAGCATCAGTTTCAGAAACAGCGATTTGCCTGATACATTTCCTCGGTCCCGTATGTCATAGTTGACCTAACAACCGTTCTGTTCACCATTTCCATTGTCCTCAACGGTGTTTCCGATATTTTTACAATTATCTTCAATACTTCCATATTTTTATTATGTAATGTGTATGTGTTTTGCCCAGCTTCCATTCATAGCTAAAGTGAAATCACATATTCTAATGCTTGTCCTACATACACCCACCTCTCTTTCCTGCTGTACACCGCACCATTCTTGAATGTTGGTATTTTAGTCTTATCCTCATTGACTGCCATTCCTGATAATACATCCCTTTGCAGACCGTCTATTGTTGTGGATATCAATATCAGATCATGGAAGAGCTCGTATGTAGATCCCTCCTATATTCGGAGCAGCTATATGTATAAGTTTGTGTTTTTAACCGTATTTCAGCCCAAGCCCTTTAATCAACATAAGAACTCCTGCTTTGTGTTTAATCAATGTGCTATGTTCTTCACTCATTTCGTCCATTAAGGAGATGGGGAGATGCCGTAAGGATGGGAAATCCTATCGGTACAGGAAAACAAATGACATTAATTTGTTTACTTTTCAATAGCATTCGTACTTCCAAACGTAACAAAGGAATGTTGTAAAATAAACGCTGTTGTAGGTACATGGCCTAACTGAAGAGAACGAATCTTTAGCTTTCAATACAAACTAACTTTGATGCCCCAATTTTATTCAGACAGTGAAACTTATAGAAATTGTGTAATAAAAATTATTAAAAAGTGCAACTGAATGTGCTGAATATATTTCGTTTTTTCATCTTCTTGTTAATATAATGCCTTGGCAAATATGTGACATTACATCCAATTTACTTCAGGTTTAAACCAGTAACACATGAATAACTTCACTGCAGCTGAATCGAATTGGCTGCTCTAAAAATATATCTTAACAAATCATATGCTGAGGTTTACTAAATACTGAAGTAGGCTTATAGTGTTTTGTTTGTTAGTATACTCGTCTGTTTTGGTACAAAGCAATAAAACATAGAAAAACAATGATTCTGGGGCTTTAAACACGCTGTTGAGGAGGAAACAGTTGGCACTGAAACTGTAAGAATGAAGAATCGCAGATTCTGAATATTTCTTCCGACTTCACCAATAAGTTGGTATAAAAATAGTGAACGTGACTTATGCTAAGATGGGATTAGATTGGAGTATTAGGTTCGGAGAATGTTTAGGTACTTGCACAAAGGCTGGGCATTCCTACGCCCTTAGTGGGACGCCTCCGGAAGTGAGACAGGACAGCCAGTGAGATATCAAGGGTCCCTAACATTATTTCCGGTTAGAAAACTCCGATACCCGCAGAGTACTCTCAGAAGTCCTTCGCCATTACATCTCACCAGACCAACTCACCCTGGCACTTTCGACCCTGTAACAGGATCATGGAAAGTAAATATCCACCCCAGCATTCACCTACACGACCAGAGGAAAACACGAAAAGCTAACCCACTCATGTAAGTCGGTTAAACATGGGCTGCATGAAGCACGCAGCAATGAAACAAACCTGGCTCATTTTACTTAGCGAATGGGACAGTTTAAAGAGGAAACGCTCCAGTTCATTGAAGCAAAGAAATGCTGTGATAAGAAAATAACGATATTCAAGTGCGTAGTTGACGCAGCAAGGAAGAACTGAACAACTCAATCATAAACATAGACAATTGCGAAACACGCCATTAAAGCCAGTTTTGAGTATCGCATGTGGTAAGGTTTGGCAATAGAAAGCCATTGCTTGAATTTAGTTCATGGACTAGTGGAGTTCTAGTTCTCCTCAGAGGCGTTATTCACTTCCTGGTCTGTCTACGTCTCCGTTTTTATTATCCTTGTGCATTGTCAATCAAACATACATCTAATCCCTGCTTTAGTGCTTTTGAAGTTTCGCGACTTGTATGGAACATAAAAGAAGTTATGAAGAAGAGTTCTTCCAAAGAAAATAACTGCAGATGGGATTGGCTTCAATATACTGGCTCTAAAAGGAAGCAGCGAAACGTGCATCACTAACAGCAATAAAACTGTTTGTATATAAAGTGATATGATCTTTTGACATCCAAGGAACGTTCATTGTGCCAGTATGTACAGCTTAAACAGAAAATACTGCTGAAGATCAGAATATGGCATTCATTATTGAACTGCTCTTGATAACGTGTATATAGCCATAACAAATTAAAACATGGGTAAAGAAACAACATTTAAACAATGCCTCTCTTGCAATACAATAATGCCGTAGCCCATTGTAAGAAAATTACAACCACTGGGTGGAATTTTAAATCAACAGTTGGATACTGATTATTGTTTGTGAAATAAATAAAAAAAAAACTATAATTCTAAACGGTACGATAAAAACTGCAGTTCAACGTTGCGATGCAAAACTCACCATTATCATATTGCATTGTTTGTGAATTTCATATAATTAATACACAGAAATTTTTCTTTCTTTCTTTCTGCCTACAACTAAACCATTATAACTAGCGTTTCAGATTAGTATGGTTATGAATTACTTGATTGTTGCATCATGTTAAGCACATCAATCTTACTAACATTTTCGAATTAATTAACAAGAGCTTGACTTATTGCAAATAATATAACAAGAGAATCTGAGGTTGCTGAGTTATCGAGTGATATTTATTAGGACTATTTCACGAATAAAATAAGAATTTAAATACAATTCCCTTAACTTTACTTACAAAATTGAATAATTGTACATTTGTATTAGCCTCTCCAAGCCATTTTGCAACAGACGAATGTCGATGTCAGTAATGTCAACAGAGAAGAACCAAATACGGCTTTGGCACTATTTCATGAAATAGAATAAGAATAAAGGTAATATATATTTGAAATTCGCACAAGGATTATTAACAATTGTATAAAATGTTTTATTTATTTATGAACACTTACCTATTCAGAAATCCCGAGAATGAAATAGACGAAAGTCAACAATTAAATCGCTACTGATCGATTTACTAATACCAACTGAGAAAAACAAAACAGAAAACATTTTACCATTCTGAACAACGTGTTTATTATGATTTATGGTGGCTTAGGCAGATATTGTTACATCATTTATAAAATGATTTCAGAACGTTTGGCTGAATAAGCAAAAACACTTGATTGAGTGAATACACAAAATTAGTTAAATTTGCAATTAATGAAAACACAGAAAAGTGGTCAATGATGCCTCCTCAGGAATTATATAATGGAGGCATAGAGTTGGCTACCTGACCACAAGACAAATGCTGGTCGCATTATAAAACGGATTTGATATTTTTTTCGATAGTTTCACTGCAATTGCGATTGGTTAAAATTCAAAATTTTATTTTGTTTCATTGATCGATTTTAAGATCCGTCACACGATTGAAACAGTCAAGTTAATAAATAAAGAGTTATAAATATATCTAGTGATTTACTTTTTTCATTGATATAAATGTTTCGTTTTATTGTTTCATTGCAGAAAGTCATTTCCTACCGAAATACATATATTGTCAAATAGTTTTACCCTAATTCAACCCCTATGTAGGTTTCTTTTGTGTTACACTGTACCATCTATTTGTTTGGGCCTCGCTTTTCGAGTCATGAAGGTTCTGGACGTAGGTGCCACATCTGTTCACTTAAGATGGCACCAAAGACAGAATAGATACTTCAAGATCTGCGAGATAGATCATAGCATTAACTCATAAAAAAGTAGGGCAACGGTTTAACAATTTAAAATTCCTGGACGTGCCTAAAATGCTTACCTTTTTAAATAATATTTTGTTAAAGCTCATTGTTTTCTGCGAGACAGACGCAGTTATACTCCGCCTTCTAAACTGCCTCATATTTAGGTTGAAGGATTCTTCACGCAACCGGTTTCACGGTGTGCGGCCGGTCGGCGGGGCTGGCTGCTATGTGGGCGGTGTGCTTCTTGCGTAAGATTTCAACTCACACTGAGACCTCGCGCAGCGGAGGGGAAAGATACTCCCCACCTCTGCCACATAGCATTATCGGCCGGTCCTGCGGTTGCTTCAAGCATTGCTCACCCTCTATTTTACTCATTTTCTAACCCATCTTGATTGGGTGCCTTCATGCGCGCACGCCGCCAACCTCCCGGGATGCTCTAACTTGAAAAGTATGGCCCAAAAATATAAATGGCACGGCACCATCAAATGTTTTAGCAGCTGAGCATTTGGTTACTTTCACAGAAACGCGTCTTCTAAATAGATAGAGTGAATATTTCATTTTTCTGAAGATTTTAGCTACAGGTTCTCCTTGCAAACCAACTTTAATTTACTGGAACTAGTCGTAAATACTTTTATATGATTTCAGTTTTAAAATGTTTATTAATTTACACGTAAATGGCTGCTAACTGATTACTCAAATGCTAAATGTGTAAATATTGTGTTATTATTTACATACAAACATCATGTAAATAAAAGGAGATTTTCTTCTTGGTATCATTCGCTTGTGTTTTCGTTGCTTTAACATTGCAAGCGGTTTTGAAATTGTGTGCCCCTTTGCAACTGCCACCAAACACAAGTTCAAATAGAGCTTTTGCACTCGTTTGTATGTAAAAAAATATTTGTTAAAGCACAGTTCTAGCACAACACTTGTTACCTCAGATGAATCTGTTACTCTTATGTAAAAACAAGTATCAGAAAAAATAGATGAATATATTAAAAGTAAACGGATAACTATTTTGATACAAAGTAGATGAATTAACAGAATCATTGAATTTATAGGTAAAGAACTATTTTGTTGCAAGTACTGTATGTGGCGATATTTGCCACCCGTTCCTCTTTATAGGCTTGCCCTTTGCTTTCTTTGTAACCCCCCCCCCTTCCTCCAATCACGCTATTTAATACCACTGTGGTCTTTCCCTAAGTGAGCCGTGACACCGAGCATTCATCTTTAGCTTGATTTGCTTCTGGAATTTTGGAGAAGGTAGTTCGTTTTCCGATGGGAGAGGCCGTCACCACCATTCTTCACCAAAGGGGCCTTCAGCCTGCGGTAGTGGATCCAAATTAAGCTTTCACAAGTACGTAATTTGTATTTCTTTTTATTCTCAATGTCCTTTAGCCACTAAAGGCTTTTGGTCTACAGCAGTGACCGCTGCGTTCTCTATCTCCGTCTTGAGACATTATTGGTAGAGGTAAAATGGCCGGAGTGCAAATGATTTTACCGCATCCCGCAGGTCGCCATCACTGCCTCTCTATCAGGCAGCTTCTCAATTGTCCTCACGAGGTGGGTGGACGACGTTCAGATCTTTCTTACAATATTTCTAAGCAGGTACCGGGGATTGGACACTGGACCTCCCGGGTAGCAATCAGCAACGTTAACCAGTAGACCAAGAAGGCAATCAATTTAAATATTCTATGGATATTAAATATTTTTGTACATACTATGCAAATTAGAATCGTAACTTACCACGAGTATGAACTGAAAGCTTTCTTTGTTTATTACATTTAATGGCAGAGAATTCTATTGTATTTTATGACAATTTAAAGCAATGTTAGTATTGCTAATTATTTTAATTTGTTTATAATTTATTGGTAATGTATTGTGTTTAACAGTACGTTATGTTTCATGTTACTATTTTAAATTGTTAAAATAAACCAAAGTTAAATATTACAGGTTTTCTTGCTTCATTTTAAAAGGCAATTTACCTTTCTTAGCTTAAATTTATATTTATATTATATTTCAGCAAATTTCCAAACGCAAATGTATTGTAGTGACATTATCAAAAGAATTCCAAATTAAACTATGAAACTATGAAATTTATGAAGTTGCAGCATATATAACACAGAAAAAGACCATCTGGAAAGGTAGCGTGCATGTTCTTTTTACATCACCCCAAACACTTGAAAGAAAGTGAAACATTTACTATTCTCAAGAAATAAACATTTTCTTATTGGAAGAGGTTGCAGAGCAGAGTGTTTCAGGTTGTATTTGAAAGATGTTCTAATGATGCTGAGAAAAGCTGATCAGAAATGTCAGTGGCGCGATTCATGAATATCTGACCATAATAGAATTTAAATCTATGCACGTCGTTTCTGCTGTCAAATGCAGGTGTGACCTACGACTGGTGTTCTACATCTGTGAAATGAAATGTCCTATAATGGCATTCAATATCTGTGACGTAGTGTTCTGATGTAATTTTGTAATTCTATATTTTTAAGCAAATAAGCTTAAAAACTATTACAAATAAGCTGGCAATGATATAAGATTTTATTATTTATTTTACTTACTCAAAACGCAAGCCACTTTTTTTTTTTTTTTTATAAAAATCCATTATTTAGTGCGGCAAAGAACCACACCAGTTTCTTACTCTGGAAACACAAATACTAGGTGAGTTAAGTACCAATAAACTCTGAGTTTGTTAGGGGAATTGTTGATTAATTTTAATTCCGATGTCTCATCATGCACTTTATGAAAATAAGGGCAAATATATACTGAACTAATAGTATAGCAACATATATAAAATCTGTAAAATAATGCGAGAAAAATAACAGAATAGAATTAAGTCGGCCTAGGAGTAATGCGTTCTCATCTGTCCCCAAGTTTCGAACTAAAACAGCAGCGAAAAAAAAACAAAAACACGTTTATAGCAACATTAACTAGATTTATTAAATAATTATTATCAAAAATTGAATATAAATATTTTATATTATAGCAGTCTGAAAAAAAAATTAACTTTATGAATTGCACACCAAACAATTAAGCCTTACATTAAGCATATTACAATGTTAAACAAAGAAGTAAACCGTGTGCAGTAACATTTTAGAACCTATTAACATTTTCCTTTGCACAAGATGCATATGCTGCGAAACTCCTGCGCAATAAAAGACAAAGAAAACTAGCCAATTAGTTTTCAAAATGTGCATAAAATTAAATAAATAATATGCAAGTCTAGAACTCTTGAATAACTCTGTAGTAGAAATCGTTTGTCACAGCAAAGCCCGGTAACTACTCTGAAAAACATGTTATAACATTTGTCTAAAATTAAACAGAAGTCCTACGCCAATTTATATTTCAAATAAACGTAAATGAAATTATAACAGCAAAACCTGGATCACCATGGTAGGCAAGAAGCACCACTTTCAATTTCTAAGGATTAATCGAAACAGTTCGTCCCTAGGAACTTCTTACCTACGACCTGTCACTACGTGAGCTTAAAAGAAAGAGGTAAAGGACTCGCGCCGACCCAAACAAATAATCTCTAAGACCTGCATTAACCAATGAAACCGAGTTTCAGGTGTCGTCACCAATCTCAAGTGACACTAACTAGAAAATGAAAGGGTAAGTATCGAGCGGGGGAACGTTTGCGAGAGCCAGCGGCACAAAACTTTGCCTAGGTTGATGTGTTTTTCCGGAAGTGAAAATCTCCGGAAGACACTTGCCGTGGGTCCCATGTCGTAAATTTCCGGCATGTTAAAGAACTCCATACCAGAAAAAAAGAGGTCCCTGAACAAAGTTTACGGCTATTTTACGTCCAAATTGTTAAAACCTTGTCATTACATTAGATGGTACTTGAAGTGATATTTTTAGTGGTGTTTAACGCCCGTTTTTACTATTGAGGCACCAAAGGAGGTGGACACTGATGATATATGAGTTGACATGATATATTGGGAAAGGATTTTTTTTAAGGAAGGAAACGTTCCAGGCCTAAGGTTTAGAGTACCTCCCCGGCATTTGCCATTTATGAGGACTGAGGAAAATCTGGAAAAAACAGTCAGGGGGGACGGTCCTGATGGGTTTCTAGCCCCAGACCTGCTCACGAGTCCGCGCATTAACGACCTCGGCCACCCGTGGCGGTGCACTTGAAGTGATGGCTGACCATCTATAGATATACGTGCCGCTAAACTTGAATGACTCATATGATTCATTAGGATCCAGAACAGGCCTTAGCCCTAATCTTTATAAATTCATAATGTGAGTTTAACGTTTTATTTTAATTGACTGAGCTATTTCCACTAAACTAGATTTACTTATACAATAAAATAATACAAGACATACACATAAATGTTTAAACTATGACATCTACACCGTTGAAATTTGAAATGAACACTTGACAACTGATAAGCATAATATGAGACTACATATTTAACCCACTCGTGAAAATCCTAAGCAAGGGGTGGATATTCTTACTGTATGATAAAACATCCGCGACTAATGAATATTCAATCCATTTTTGTTCACAATTTTACACCTTTTCGATACGCGAAGAGTGTGATTACTGCTAATGAAATATATTTATCAGTGCAAGATCAAGGAAGGCTATACTGAAAAATTTGCAAACTTATTTTCTGTTTTAACATTTTAAGAAGAAAAATGAAATGTGTTCTACCGAATAATAATTAATTCTGATACTAAACGATTATCTTTTCTAATAATAATAATAATAATAATAATAATAATAATAATAAATATTACACTGTTAAAATGCTGAAAATAAAACAAATATTGGGAAATCAAATGCTCGGGGTGCTATTTTTGCAGTGAAATTTGCTCTTGGATAATGCTTGTTATATACAGTAATTTTGCAGAACAGCAAAATTTACCATGTTATCCTCTCCTTCCCTAATTTGATTATAGGGTAATGAATATGGTATGGTAAAGCTGCTGCAAAGTGCCAAAAACATACTATAAGCATTTTAGAGATCTGCCATGTACGCTGATTACTGCTCTTGCCAGCTCCTTAACCTACATTTTTTATATCAAAAACGTTGTTATCTTTCTCAACTATAAAGCAGGGATTTAGGAGTAAAAATAAAGTAATAACAGTAATGCTTAAATATGCTTCACAAATAACACGAAAACAAAGTATAAAAATATAAAATAAGCTTAGCTAATGTGTTGTTCTACGTAATTACCTTTTATTTCAGTAAACTCAGAACTGGAATTTCATGTCTATTTAATATACACATTCATTAGTTAACGTTTTAATTAATGAATGTCCTATGTTTTAATAGTTGCTCGTTAAACTACTGTGTTATCTGCAGCAATAGCCGTGACATGAGTTGTATTCACTTCTAACCTAACCCAACTGGGATTTAGGAGCAACAAATCAAGGTACGGACATAATACATTCCTATTGTATGTAGGTGTCCCCACAGATAAGAAAGAACCAATGTAAACAAGTCTGTTTGGCATCTAGAGTACTACATCAGCAGAATGACTTGCATTGGTAGCAACGACGCTCAATTGTCTGAAACATTTAGTGATTATTTTAAACGAGCTGTGTCTCGAAACGTGCTGAAAGCCATTTTTAATAATAAATAATAAACCGGGCATTAAGCATAAGTGACTAAATGTGTTTTATCATATTCATATTCGGAGAGGAGAAATTTCAGCATGGTTGTCTAACCTAGGGGTTCTTAACCTATAGTACACGTACCATTGATAGTAATTGAGCTAGTGCCTGGTGAAATTGTGTTATCCCCTTCTTTTCTTCCCTAATACTTCAAGTCGTTAAAAACAGTCCGAACTCCCCCGAGAATCTTATCCTCTGCTTTGAAACCAGAGAAATAGGAAACATCGAACTCCAGACTTCAAGAGCCGAGGCATACCAAGAAGATAATTTAATTAATTATTAAATATTCAAAAATTATATACAACAATATTAAACTTCAGTAAATAACCAAACCGCCACCGTTAATGCCCGTTCCAACAAATTATACCTGGAACGCTTTCTCTCCAAAATTACTTTACCAAATTATCTCATTCCATTTTATATCATCAGGTCCACAGTCGGTGATACCAGGACATTTATAAGTCTTCAGTAAGCTATTTTGTAGCAAAAAGGAACTTAAACAATTACAATAGTTAACAAATTATACTTTTAATACTAATTGCAATCAAGGTTCCATAATTAAGAGTACGGCAATAGCAGATACAACGTTGAGAAGAAATGTAAGGTTATTTGGTGCTCTAACCTACCGTCTCAATAGTATGGAAATTTGGCATTAAATATGGGAAAAAATAAAGCATGCAAACAAAGGACTGTCATTACACGGCTAATCAAGAATTTGAACTGTGAATATAAAATGTTTCCCACATCACGAACAAGTAAAACAACATACTGTGCATGTGGGCAGAAGATAAACCAAACGCAGATCTTAACAGTAGCCAGCCACCAGCCATAGTCACTTGCCTTTGTTATCTTGATTGTTTTAATGGGATGGCACACCTCGCCATTTTTAACTATCATTCGTGCCTAATTTAATACGCATTATTCATGTTAGGTGGGAGCCTCATAAAGATTTATATGCTTAGAAATTACTTATAATACTTATTTTTACTGAAATTTTATTAAACTTAAGTGACAAACACAGGATTTGTAATATCGAATTTGGTGTAGCATTGACACACCTACACTGGAATTGCGGTAAAAAGTTTCTATGCCACTGAAAGCAACTTTTGGAAACATTCAAATCCACTCTGTATGCACAAATAGAACAAGGTAGCTTCAATCTGTTGTGTATTTCATTCAAATATATTAGGCCATAATAAATATTCTTTGCCAGGAAAATAAAATGTTAAAACAGCAACTAAGTTGTTTTTGATACATTATGCAGGTTTATTACCAGTTATCTTTTCTTATTACTACAAATTAATTACATCTTTGCGGTTTCTAATAGCATTTTCTCTTCAACATCCTTATATTCGGTCACTATTCTTCGAAAAATAGACGTGGAATAGCTCAATAGTGCTTAATTATTTTAAGAATTGAAACAGTTCTGCCTACATATATCAAACTTAGTAGACTTTCCACTTTTTATGCTGAAAACCAGAACCAAAAGGGGTTAATTTCTTAACTGGACAATGTTCCAATAACACATATCACATTAATAAGCAGGGAGAAAGGCCTTGTTTTCAATGTTTTTTTTTTTTTATTCAGTTTCGAAGAAATTTTTTTCGGTTTTAGCGCATCTAAATTCCTACAATAATTGAACAAGGTCATTTAAATTTATGGCATGGAAGAAAAGACATCATCAGTTGTTATTTATAGAGCAATAACATTCAACCACAGAGTAAGCGAACGTCAAAGTGATTATGTCTAACGATGAAATACGAGCATGTTTACGAATTTCCAACTCAGAACTAAAGCGGCCAAAGCAACTCGAAAGATAAGCATATATCTTGGTGAAAGAACACACAAAAGTGTTTAAAAAATCTGAAATAGGAAAGAAATCCTTAACTCATCCAACATATGGATAATGATAAGGCCATGGTCGTGCCGGGTCCGAAAGGAAATGCCAAGAATTTGAGAGAACATTTCACGTTTCACCATAAAGAGCAACAGCAGTTTGTGCTTCACTACTAAACAGATGATTTCATCAAGTAGCTCAGGGAATTTTAACTTTTAAGCTGCAGCAGAGAGAAATGATCATCACTTTGGTATGTTCACACCAGCTTATCTGAATCAATTAAAATACTCTTAAGGTAACCAGGAAGTGTAAATCTAGCAAATAATGTAACAGTATATACTTTCCACTGTATCTCAGAAAATTTTAAAGCTGTCAACATGAAAATTTCCAGAAATATTAAGAAAATTTAATTAAAGATGCTCTGTAAATTTTCATTCGCTAATGCACATAACATTTTTTTTAAAAAAATTTGAAAACAAAATAACATCTTGTTAAAAAACTGAAAACGCTTTGACATAATCATGAACTTTTCTCATAAACTATTAGTGGAATTGAAATTATTATCATTTTTTGTTTTATTTAAACTGCATACAACACGATATCCTGGGTACTAGAAAAATATATCTATGCTAGTAGTTTGAAAAGAAATAAAATTTCAAATTTTGAAGAAAAAGAAAAGGAATATTTTAAATTTATTATTGGTATTGATTATAATCAACTAATAGCGACATTTAAATACTTTTAGTTACCACACTTTACATTTGTATACATTTCCAACAAGATTAGTCCAGCCAACCCTGAGAAAAATGCCAATTTTCAGAGCATTTTTAATTAAGTTTTCTTAATATTTCATAAATATTTCATATTGATAACTTTACAAATTTCTAAGAACCAGTGCAAAATGTATATGCTGTATTATTTGCTAGATTTACACTTCCTCGTTACCTTAAGAATAACGTAAAGATGTGCTCCTCCCTATTTGAGAGGCTATTCTCAAAATATATGGGAGAGACTTGGAATGGAAACTTAGGTATTAAGCTTGCTTTCCACGTGTTTCTTCACAGCAGAATGACGCTAGGAACTGGTTTCATGTGGAAGGTTATAACAGTGACTATGTTTCGAAAAAAGTTAGTGCGTTTTAAATTTCTTGAGGCATTTAAGGTTATTTCGGAAAAACCGAATGAACTTTTCATCTAATATTTATGTATTTTTTTACTCTTTTACCTTGGATTGAAGTTTACCTGATATACAGTTACTTCAATTGCAATTTCATCTGCATTTGAAACAACTTTTCATAAATGTAATTGATGAAGATGTACATTTGTTAACCTTAGAGAAAAAATAGAGTTTGTGTGTTTCAGTCAAGACAACTTTAGTATTTGATCTGAAGATTGTGACACTAGATCTGAAATCAGAGTCAGAGAGGAAACACACGAGGTTATGGCTTACCGAGCCAATATTCTGAGCTACTGTGCCCTCCGACCATATCTTTTATCTTTTTGTTTCAGTAGTCCTTAACGCCCGTTTTAACTACTGAAGCATCACAGGCGGTGGACACTGATGATACATGAGATGATATATTGGGAAATAATTGTTATTAAAGGAAGGAAGCGTTGGAGGGCTAAGTTTAGGGTACCTCCCGGGCACTTTCTTTTTATGAGGACTGAGGAAAACCTGGAAAAAACCTCAGTCAGGGAAGAAGGTCCTGGTGAGATTCAAACCCCAGATCACCCGTTCACGAGGCCGCGCCTTAACGACCTCGGCCACCCGTATCTGAGTCGATATTCTGGAGATGTCTAATATTATCCTTTACAGAGATTTTATTCTTATGAGGTGATTCGCAGCCTTCGAGTACTTGCTACCACATGCTTCATATTTAACCACACTGTTTCAAATCTTAACCTAACATATAGCTTGCATGAAACAAAATCTCCTTTAAAATATAGTTGTAATTACCTAGCCCCTTAAGTGTTAACAAATAATAGAGCCACACATCTTTTTCGACTTTTAATGGGAGTATAAAGGCCCCTATATTACCAATGTTAAAGTTTATGTTCCTACTGTGGCAAAATCATTAACGCTACATCACTGAAATTTAAACAGTTTATTTTGACACATGGCATCTGAAGCAGAATTAATATAATTTAAGCGTTGAAGAAATAATTCTGTTTTTTTATTTAGAGAGTCAAATATTTCATACAAAACATTCCATAATTACTAGGTTATGAACTTTTTCTGAATAAAGTTGCTCCAGTAGCACCAGGGAAAATTTCAAGGCGCAATTGAATAAATAGTTTTTTTTTCTTTAGCGTTTAGCGAATGGTAAAAAGTAAATTATTCTATCTGAATTGATTTGATAGCCATATTAAGTTTAAAATGGATGGTGTCCAAATGAGGAGCTTTTTTAATCCAATCAGATGCATTTTCAAATATTAAAAAAATATGTATACATCAAAACAAGATTCAGAAAAATTGCACATTTATTGTAATTAATTTTTTTTAAAAATGACATAAAAATTCAAAATTTTGCCATAAAATTCCATTTTAGAGATAACTTGAAAATTTTGAATGCTTAAACTAGTTATTTGAGATATTGCACGCTTATTGTTCAGGCTTTTGGTATTACCTGCACATACTTATAGTTTAATTGGTAAAAATTTTACTAGTTTTTTAAATTTTAATTTATATTCAAAGCTATATCTACAAACCATGTCTTCTTCTCTAAAAATTGAACGGTGTCTGCATACTTTGGAATATATGTTATAAATTTTATCTTACACAATATTTAGCATCGATTTTTAAGTATAGCTGTAGTTTAATGTTTAAAAAATAAAATATACATTTAAATGAAAAATTGCAGAAAAATTAGTCACTGACTTCATAAACATATTTTTAAAAATTAATTTTTATTTTTACAGCAAAATAAATGCTAACCTTTATACGGAAAAGTCTACGTAATGTTTACAAATGTTTCCAATATGTACACAGAAAATAGTTGCAATATACTGAAAGTTAAAACAAAATAGAATAAGTTTGAAACATTGGATGCCTTAAAAATTGAAACTGAGTTTTGAAGAGTGCAAAATGACTGCTATAATAGCCGCTTCAAAGGACATAGACGTCTGCATCCTTTCAGGGAGGTTCCCTAGGGCTAAAAGTAATTATTAAGAGCAAAAGTTAAAATTGACGTTTTATGGAAAATGCCATTTTTTCACTTTGGTGTTCCCTTAAGAGAAAATATGTAAAATCATTTTAACCTTCCCGAACAAACCCCTCTAATCTATTTTAACAAAGGAAATGTAAATTGGGTTGAAATTACATTGAAATAACAGTTTCAATGTAAAGAGAACATGCAGTAATTGCCTAGATCTGCATGCGCTCTGCTTATCAGCCAATACGGAACCGCCAGGGATGGCCGAGGACGTGAGCTAAAGGTCAGGGATTCGACATCCTCCCTAGTTAAGGGTTTTCCAGATTTACCTAAATTTAGGCCTGGAACGTTTCCTTAGTTAAAAAATATTTTCTAATTTATCATTTCATGCCATTATCATCAGTGTCCACCGCCTGTGATGCCTCAGCAGTAAAAAACGGGCATTAAATATTATTAAAAATTAGGAACTTGAAAGTCTATCAACAAAGAACACGATACATATTTCAGCAAAAATGTAGGAGATTGTCGTTCTGTGAGATTAATTCTTTACTTAAGGGAGTCATATTGAGGTCTTACTTGTGATATCAGAATTTCTGATTATTTGTACTAAAGCATCAATATCTTTTAATACCGTGTCACAAGTAATTACTTTAGTTGAAAACGCAATAGTTAGGTAGATGGTGGGTGACGTTTTTCTGTTTCCACCAATATATGGACGTATACATATGTGGGCAAATGGTAGGGAGAGAGGGGATGGGAGAGTTAGAGAGAAATTTTCATTAATTCCTGGACCACTAGTCCAGATAATGGCCAGGAACGGCTGGAACTTTCAACAAAACCGACATAATTAAACCGGCCGTGCTGCATCGTGTTTTTCAAACTTGTAACGAAAACACAAACATGAAAAAGTAATCATTTACAGAAATAAGCATTATTCTCCCTCTGCGCTTGCGACCTTTACATACAGCAAATATAAATACGGGCAGATATGGTGAATGAACAAGGAGATTGTAGAAAGGGAGAACGGAAATTAATTTGATCCTTCCGGAAATCAAAAGTTTGGCCTTTCTTACGAAAAATATCAGGCTATTATTTTTCAGTTATTTCAACAAACCGTCGATTACGAGAAACTCAATGTCTGTAATATTTGTATTTAATTATATTAATATTAATAATAATAATAATAATAATAAAGTAAACCTATTAATTTACATTTTATAAAAGAATGTCGCAAAGTATATACACCTATAGATGACCAACAAAATCTAGTAAAAGATTAATTAAAAATCATATGTCACCCTTCAGAAATAAAAGGAAGGTTCAATACACAATGAATATCCTGAGATAACGAATTCACATTATGCTGTTTCACATATTCGGCATGTTAAAATCATGTCGTTAAGCTCGGCATTTAGGCTGGTAACATTACGAGTCTAAAGAAATAAATCATAGGATAGGCAAAATTATGTTTCGGCAATTTTCAGCATTCCTTTAACGTAGTTAACATTCAAGGCATTATTTCATAAAAAATTAAAATAGATTATGTCTGATATACATACACTCGTGCATGCAGAATACTTGGAAATACAAAAAAAATGTTTGCATGCTACAAACTACCTTACCTTTATGTTTTACACGGCTTAAAATACAGAGTTGAGTCAAATTCTTCCCTAACGCAGCCTGTTTCATAGACACGGTTCTTATAAGATGCCTACTTGCGACTAATTTCTGTACGCTCATTTGACAAAAGTTGGGAGGTTTAAAACACAGACAATAAGAATTCGGAGCCACTAATGCCTTGCCTTTCGTTGTGTGGCATGGCATAATTGGTTACCCCTTAAAGGCGAGATCGCAGTCCGCGAATCAGCAGGTTATATAAATAAGGAACAGACGCCCCGTAACTAGAAGCGACAGTGCACAGCTAGAGAGCGTCGGAGAGCCGCTAAATGGGTCTTAGCCATGCTAACGTGGATGTGGCCTCTCAGAGCAAGCAGCAGGGAACCAGATTCCGGCAAATCGTGGCGGCTATAACAGGTACAAACCGGAACAGTTAAACAGTTCACGCTTAGTGGTTTGTGTGTGCAAGATTTATAAGCTCCTTTTATTCCTACAACTTCCTGGAACTCTTGGTGTAAACGGGGTTTGTTTTAAGTGTCCTGTGACCAAGGTATTAGCCACAAATCCCAAGTATCATCCGTAATAGACCAACTTTTTCCTCTATAGAACTTTTGAGTAGTAAAGGAGAGGGTACAGTTTTGTCTGTCAAAAATAATTACGTAGATTTTTTAAGTAATAGACCAACTTTTTCCTCTATAGAACTTTTGAGTAGTAAAGGAGAGGGTACAGTTTTGTCTGTCAAAAATAATTACGTAGATTTTTTAAATAAACGATTAAAGTATCTAGTTTTCATAAAGAAATTAACACATTTTACCGTGGCTAAGTATTTATTTTAAAAACATTTATTCTCAAAATGGTGTGAACTTGTATTAAAGTTAAATGGTCGAGAAACTGTAAAACATCTAGTTTAACCTTACTTAAATCTTAATTTACATACTTGTTGAATAAACTCTTGAAAATTCTAAATCTTACCACTAGACAATTTATGGTCACAAATCTATCGAATGAATAACTATTATGTAAAACTAAAGTTAATTTTTCAAGGTAAATAACAGACACCAGATCGCAGATAACCAACACAATCCGACTTATCTATGGAGTAGTTTAAGCATATACTTTCCATTTGTACAGAGCCTACCATGTTAATATATTAAATTATACTGAATGTAAGAATTAATTTACTACGAAACTAACAATTATTCAAGGTAGCTCTCTAAACTCTCCTCACGTTAAACTTCGAAGCTGTGAACAATACGAAGTGCATTTTACGAAACTACGTTTGACTCTAGAAGATAGTTAGGAATAGTAAAATAAAAGTGAATGCATTAGACCTGGGAAAAGGTTATTATATTTTAAAATAAGTTCATTGCCATTTGATACACGAACATTTATGGTTTGTGAACAAACTTAACTTTAGTTTTATATAGTTAGTAGAATCTACAGGGATAAAGTATCAGAAAAATATTATGCACATTTATCTTCAAAAAATGTAAACACAATGCCGTTTTACTCGTTTTTAAACAACATTATAGCACTGTTGGTATTTTTAATGATAGAATGTGTACATTTGTAGACATACGTAACAGCATTTGTAACATTAAGAAAAATAAGTAACCATAATCAAATTTGATAATTTTTGAAAGTTTAAAATAGGATATTCCAAAGATATACAGTTCATATATATTTTCACATTAAAATGGACAATTTGCATGCCTTTATTGTAGCGTCCAAGTATTCCAAAACATGTAATGTATATCTAAAGTAAGGAAACTCCAATATGAAACATTTAAAGTAGCATTTTTAATTGTTCATAATCTTAAATGTTTTTTGCACACCTGCCACGACAGTGTGATCAAGTTAGACGACTGTTTTTATACTAGTCGTAATATGATCCACCAACATTTAAAGCTCTTAACAGTTGCACAAGCGATAGAGTTCAAATTGTAATATGAATCTCGTGGCATTACTAACGTATTGAAAAGTCAAACAGAATCTAACGCTAATATAACTGCATTTTAAAAGAAATTTCATGTACATGTTGTTAAACTCCTGGTATTTAATTCAATTTTATTGGTTATTTTAGGTATAATCTACAGTTTAATATTCAGTAATTACTGCAGCTAAACTTTACATGAAAGTCTAATATTGCCGCTTTGTTTCTATCCCTAGGAAGAGGGGTTAATAATTCTGTTATTATTTTAGCGGATTTTCCCCACACTCTTAATGCCTGGCATCTTAAACTACCAATGAATCTCAATTCATTGACATACTTTTTTTGTTGGAAAATTTACTACGGTATATATAGATCTGGGATGCTATTGAAAAAATACCACCCTCCCAATCCCAGAATAATATGGGCTTGTAATTCAATCACTCAAATTATTAATGTGATCATTACTTTTTTGTTAATTTGTAATATTTCAATGCTCAAATTACAGAATTTGCTAGTCACCTATCTTTATGCAACGTACTTAAATGATATCACTGAACATTTTAAACGCTTACTCGAGGCGGACACGCCCAAGTTTATCTGTTAATATTCCACGATTTTCATTTAAAATGTTGAGTTTCCTCTTGAAGGTTTTCCTTTGCTAGATTATGTCATGTTTTCATGAACATCACAAATAAGTTTAATAGATTATCATGCGCAACAGTTTGCAAGTATTTTTTGCAAAGCTATCGAAGTATATTAATGATAATATTATAAAAATTTATGAGAAATGCACAACTTTTAGTTTTAAAATTTCGAATCGATAGGTGTAACATTTGAAACATTTATATATCCCCCGATTTATATGTTCATAGTTTCTCGTTGCTTACGTGTTGTTTGGGCATTTAACATTCCGCTACAAGCAATCTCCGTGTTGCAGAATGCAGTTGATAATATCTGGAAAACAAATTTTTTTTCTGTTACGTGCCGAACGGAAGATATATTTAGTCAATCACACACTGTTGTAATTACTTTTGTAATTTCATAATCAGAGCTCTTTTGCTTTATTATGGGGTTGAAGCTCTTAAATATTTTAACCACTAGACTGCATTTAAGTTAGACGAACTCTTTTACAATGATTATTTGGTGGTTAGTCTTTAAAAGCGAACAAGAGTTATTGCTGTTTATAGCATTGTGATAGTGTGCCGTCCATAATGGCGTTAGAAGTAGTAGTACATTTTGTCAATTACAAATCCCGTTCGACACGGTAATAGAAGTGTCAACAGGGGCTTATAAATACCTAAATATTTCGGTTAATCTGTGTGAAGCTTAATACACTCTTTGAATGTGCCACTATAGAATTTGTTTATGTACCCTTTGGTGCATATTGTGCAGGTGTAATAATTAGGGATCGGAAGTTCTATCCTTAAAAATTTAATAAAAATATTGTATGCATTTATACTTCAAGACAGTGAAAAAAGCTACAAAAATGCTGTTTGTCACTTATTTTCCTAAAACGCGTGAGAGAATTAATTTTGAAAGGCTTGTAATATACTTGCTGTACTCAATTATGATTAAATAGTGAAATAATAACTAATAATCACTTAATACAAGTCACTGCATTTATCTGACGCAATTGCAGCTTGCAGGCGAGTTTCAATATTCGTGTTCTCATAAAGGGGAAAAACTTGAATCATTGAAGATATTTAACACATCATATGTTCCCTATATTCTTTTGCCTTCATCTACTTAATGTTGAAATAATTATATTTGAACGCATTTTGTCAAATTTATTACTTTATTAAACCATAATATGTTCTCATAATTAAAGAACTTTTTTTTAATTTTTTTCTTCTTCTAACATGATTTAAAAATAATTAATTTTGTGGTATAAAGCATTTTAGCTTTTCTTCTGTTAAACTTTTACACCTTTTTATGGATTAAGTTTATTTCTGTATATTTAAATATTTATTTACTGGTATTAAACCATAAACACAAAACAATTAAAATTGAATAATAACTAAGAAACACTATTTTTTTTTATCTCAGGTCGTCAGTCCCATCAATTCAGGGCGTGTAACGGCCGACAAATTTTGCTCAGAGGCCTCTTTTTTCAGGCCTGAGGTTCTTTATCGTGCCGTAAATATACGACACGGGACCCACGGCTTTACTTCCCTTCTTGAACCCGCGATCTTGGGTTATTAAGGAGACAAAAGAAACATGATGCAAAATAGACAAATAATTATAACAACAATAATACTAAAAGATAACAGCAGATGGAAATTTACGTGAAATAATCTCTGATGTTATTTATAAACAAAATGATTTAAATACTGTAAAAAAACGTGTGAAGATTTCAGATCCAGAGTAAAGTACTCATTGCCCTGTACCTAAGTAAACAAGTATTAATATGCAGTTTATTGGTAATAAATGCAAAAATGACTTATTTATAAACGGGGACAAAAAATGCATAGTAAAAATGGTGTTATTGTACACAGAATATTTTATGTAAACAGATCATGTGCAATAAGAGATAAACATCAAATACGTGAAATTCCGTTCTCTGGTATTAACAGGCATTTTAGCACGAACAATGTTTTTCTAAATTTATTTTATTTTTGGATCAAATTAGATATCGTTGAGTAGGTAGATGGAACTAGCAAAATGCTTAATTTCATGTATAAACTATATTTTGATGCATACAAGCATGTCTACTTCGTGAAATTTAGCAAAACTTATTTTCATAAAATGCGGATAATTTTTATGTTACCTGCTTACCTGGTGAGCTAGATAAAAGAAATTTATATAAGTTTCATTGTCTAGATGTAATTAGCGTGCGACAGAAACTTTAACAAACAGAGTTTGCAAATGTTGTAAGTACGAATAACTTAAGTTTGGTAGTCTTCGCAGACTGCAGACAACTTGTTTTGTTATCAGTCTTCAACATTTAATATCTTCATTTTCTTTCATCGCATCATATCAGTATTTCACATTAAATGACATTCTGAAACATCTAAAATACAACTGGACACATTTTCCTGAAAGTTATTCTGTATTGGACCTTACGAAAGAGCACAGTTAAAGTTTTCTATTATTTATCTCGTATTTTATCGCTTTAAGAGCTCTTGTAAGGTATCCACAGAGCACTGACCCCACATATCAGACAGACTACGCCATTATGGTGTTTCGAAGTAAACATCATATAACCTAAACGTTATTCATATCTCCTTGTGCATACACACACATAAGCTACACTATAGAGTAGCTTGTGGCAGGAAAACAAAAGCCTGGGATATATCATCGGCAAGGGGTGATGAAAGTGTAGAAAATAGACGCAAATTCACTTGAAGCAATTACAAAATGCATATGCATAAATTACTAAAGCTTATTTCTATGAATACACTCCCCAGAGAAGTAAAATTACACATACCAATAATAAATTGACTTCATATCCCTGAATTATCCTTTAATTTATGTTAAAATAACAGGAAAACGTATGACAGCTGAACGCTTGTTATATTAGCCTGCAGTGTGGGTAAAAATATCAGGATGTTAGGTAAATATGAAATTTTTTTTTCTTATAAAGAACAAAATAAACGTTTAGAACATACCCAAAATACGCTTTAAAGGAATTTAGATACCATTCAATGTAAAACGCTGGTTACGAATGTTAAAGGGAGCACAATCTTCACCAAGAGCAATTTGCATCTTCCATCAAGTAAGGAACTGGCACTATAGTTAGTTACTAGATAGAAGGTTTAAAGAGGGGATTAGAAAGAATTTGGATGGTAAGAGAGAGGAGAGAAAGTCTGAAGAAAGCTAATTGACATCAACAGGCAGGATAGAAACGCGGCATGCAGAGAAAACAATATTTGGAACTTAGTAATGAGCTAAAAATGAACTGAGTTAAGGAATAATACACACATAGCTTAAATTTTAAAGAACGATCAGGCTTGGAAAGCATTAAAAAATTATCAATGAAACGGGCGATAGTTTGCCATCTATGTGGAAATTTCCAAGATTGGCGCATTGCCCAAAAACAGAACAGTGAACTGAGAGCAAAGTTACATGCTTGAATAGGACAGGTTAGCATGTTGGGGCTTATTTGTGCAGGAAGGTAACTGGTTAAAGCTGGGTACAGTTTTTAAGTAAAATGCACCTAATCATAATATATATATATATATATATATATATATATATATATATATATATATATGTGTGTGTGTGTGTTTAAACAATGTATAATTTAATTATTTAAAGATACGTGAAGGAGAGAAAGTGTGTGTTTTGATAATTTTATATAAATATTCACTTAATAGTTATATTGTTCGCCGGTGTTATACGGTCTCTGGACCCAAATCTTGTAAAATTGAATGTATATTTGTAAACTAAACATTTTATCTATCTGTATTAGTAGTGTGTGGAGACTGAGAATATTCAAGTATAATCGAAATTAGAAATTGTGGAACTTTTAAAAATTACTTGAATGTATATGTAAAATGACTTCAAACTGCCCAAACAAATGTTCATAAAAGCACTCAATGCATTGTTCACACTTTATCCATTCTCCACTTCAGTCTTATATCAGGTATACAGTACATTCACAGTATGGTTATTCTAAAGTCAGCTCCCAATTTCAAAGGTGTATAACTTTGGCAACCATTTAGATAGTGCAAAAATAAAAGCACAAGTTAGTCCATTAATAAATGGAATTTTATTATAACAAAATAAACGAAAATGTTCCGATGTAAATTTAGTTCCTCACGAATAGTAAGTTTGCTAAGAAATACGATTTCTTTGAGTAACTCCATAACCAGTAATCAGCCAGATTTATATTTGAATATCTAGGAGGCCAACTGTTCGAAAAATGTGTTTATAGTGATTTCACGGTATTGTGTATGCGCATAAAACAATGCTTTAGTTAGCGTGAATCTGTAATACTGGTGTTAAAGGGTCTTTAAACATTCAAAAATATCACTTAGTTTATTCGTTTTCCCTTTCTTCATATCAATAAGGTTTTTATTGTAAAATCACATCAGTGGCCCCGACATATAATCAATACTTAATAAATTGGGTTCAGAATATTTTCCAGTTATATACTGCAATTGCATTCGTCACACCTCCATTTAATTCGAAATGTCCCTTATCTATCCAAAAGATTTATCCTGAATTTCTGTTTAATAATTGTGAAGCGAAAGTGACGCGTTTTTGTTTTAAAGGGATAGAGCTGATTGATTTATCTCCGTAACTTTATGATGGTTAAGAATGATTAAGAGAAAGAGGGAAACATAACCTTAGAAGTACAATAAGTCACATACAGAATAATACAGAAAAAAATATAATACCAATACACTAATAGCCTCGAGTTTTGTATATTGAAATCAAAATGTAAACAAGCTACTCTAGAAAGAAAATGTCTCTAAGAGATGATTAATATTAGTATTAATATTAATCATCTGTTTTTTTAGATCTTATTGTGTAAGGAATTGAATAATATGCAAATAAAATCGAATGCTAGTTACACATTAGTGCAACAGTACATTAGTAAAGGGAATGTTTTATTAGGAAACTGGGGTACAGTCTCTTGAAATTCCAATAGATAATTGCCATTGAACCAGAAACCTGGAGTCCAGTGGCAGTTAAGGAAAAGTTTATAGAAACTATAACTTTGAACTTCTCTTTTGTGTAAATTATATATATTTGAGTTTTGGTATTATATTATGTAATCTGTTGCGATATGTTTTTAAATTCAGTAAAATTCCATTTCATGCTATACGAGGGTAGGTAATACTTTTCCGGCCTCGCCGATAAGGATTATCGCCTTCACAAAAGCCTAATCTGGCGTCATAACCTCATCTGTTAAGTAAATAATTGCAGCTGTAACTTCCGCTCCGCGTGTTCAGTTCAGATATAGTTGCATAAAGAAGGCTATGTGTAGAAGATTGTGACATGTTCAAAATCGAGTATAGAGGTGTTAAGTTCTTCACAAAAGCAGGACTTACTCCAAATGAAATTAAACAGCGATTGGACGGTGTATATGGGGAAGCATCCCCCTTATATTCTACCGTAAAAGAATGAGCCAAACTTTTTCGAATGGGTCGAGAAAGCACTGAAGACGAACAGCGTGCAGGTCGGCCCTTGGAGGTGCTCACTCCTGAAAACATAGCTCTTGTGGAAGGAGAAACTGTGGAAGACCTGCGGCTCAAAGTTACAGAAATAGCAGCAAGGTTGGGCCTTTCCAAAACAACTGTCCTTCGAATTATTCATGAACAGCTAAACATGAATAAGGTTAGTGCCTAGACTTCTTTCCTCAGTCCAAAAGCAGCAACGAGTCATCTGTTGTCAGGCATTTTTGGAGCTCTGCCTTGTTAGCTAGAGAAAAGTTATGCAAACCATTGTTTCAGAAGATGAGAAACTATGGTCCTCTACTGTGATCTTGTCCAAGAGAGAATCAATGGAGAAGCGTAAACCTGGCGAAGCACCGCCTGTAAAGGTCAAAGTCGCTCAGTCAACAAGAAGATCATGGCCGCAATCTTTTGGGACTGTGAAGGAATACTTTTAACTTCAAGGAGAGGAACACCACAGTAAATGAGCAGTACTATGCTGGTCTACTGCACAGACTACGTGCTTCCATCAAAGAGGAAAGCTGAGTGTGCGCCTTCATCACGACAACGCGCCTGTGCACACAGCTCTTGTTATAAAGGAAGCTGTGAAGAAATGGGGCTTCAAGGAGAACGATCATCGTCCCTACAACCCAGATCTAGCTCCCAGTGGCTATTTCCTCTTCTCAAAACTCAAGAAAGCCTTTCGAGGAAGAAAATTTAAGTGTGACGAAGAAGTGATGGATGCTATTTATGCCCATTTTGCGGACAAAACTTCTAATTTTTTGGAGGGGGGTTTGAAATGTTAATTCAAAGAAGTGAGAAGTGTATTGCAATAAAGGATAACTATATTGAAAAGTGTAATATAGTTTTTATCTTTAGCATAACTATGGTTAGGCCGGAAAGTTATGAACTTACCGTCGTGTACATATATGCACATATCTACTTGTAATCCAAAAAGTGTAAGATGTCAATGTTATAAGCCCAATATTGTTTGAATTTTAAAATACGATATTGTTTGTTTCAGCAAACATAGCAACCTTCACGTTTGGCGTCACTACAGGATGGACAGGACCAACACTCCCGCTCTTAGAGGTGAAGAATTCCCCACTTGGGAGGGCGATGGACACGGAGGAAGCTTCTTGGCTATCTTCTCTGGTGTTCATGGGTGCTCTTTGTGGAGGTCCTATATTCAGCATGATATCGCAAAGGGCTGGTCGCAAGATGGCTGGTATGCTGACTTTTGTACCGTTCTTTATAAGCTGGCTCATTGTCATACTTCTCCCAGCAAACCCAGACATCTCTTTCCCTTTACTGTACTCAGCTCGCTTCGTCTCTGGTCTCGCCGTCGGTGGTGTGGTAGCTTTCGGAGCCATCTATGTCGGCGAAATAGCAGAGGACAACATTAGAGGAGCACTGGGTAGTTTGTTCCCTCTCTTCTGCAACACTGGATGTCTCTTTGCATACGTTGTCGGCGCCTATTTATCTTTCAAAGTGTTCGCTGTTATTTGTTTCATTACACCGTTTATCTTCGCCTTGACATATTTCTGGTTGCCGGAATCTCCCATGTTTCTGGTATCAAAGGGCAGGGAAAGCGAAGCCATGGATTCTCTTTTGTGGCTTAGAGGAGGAAACAAAGAGGTTGCCAAGAGAGACTTGGACACGCTCACAACTGTTATGAATGAAGGTGACCAGCAAGCTTCTCTGAAAGATATGTTGAAGAACAGAGGCACCAGATCTGCGCTGCTCATCACCGCAGTGAACTGTGCCACGCAGCATCTCTCTGGGGTCTTTGCACTACTCAGCTACTGTGTGGACATCCTCCAGCTCTCTGGTACAGAGATGGAACCCAGCTCGGCTGCTATCCTCGCCGCCGCGCTGCAGCTGGCCGGCTCCATCTGTGCACCGTACTGCGTGGAGCGTTTGGGAAGGAAGGCGTTGGTGGTGGGTTCAGAGCTAGCCATGGGCCTGAGTCTAATTCTTCTGGGCATATACTTCTACCTGATGCAACTTGGTCTGGATCTGACAGGCGCGCCGAGTTACGTGCCCTTCGTCTGCCTCGCTCTCTACTTCTTCTTCTGCTCCTTCGGCATCGCCCCCGTCACATACGTCATCATCACTGAAACATTTCGGCCAGAAGCTCGAGGAGTCGCCATGAGTGTAGCAACCGTGCTTATATGGAGTTTCGCCTCCCTTGTCACCAAATTCTACACCACCCTCACGTGTGTTCTGGGACTGCACGGCTGCTACTGGCTGTTCGCCGCTGTCTGCGTACTGGGAGCCCTCTTCGTTATTTTTAAAGTACCAGAGACAAAGCAAAGAACTCTGGACTCTATTTTGCGAGAACTTAATGGAGAAAAAGAAATAAAATCCGAAAAATTTTAAAGTGCAAAATCTGAAATTAATTTTTGTGATATATGCATTCCGATTTGCAAAGAGATAATATTGTTGTAAAGTATTTATGTATACATATACTCAATTATTGTTCATATGTTTTAAAATGCCGCTTTCTTGTACATTTTATTACTGAATATTAAATTATAAACATTTCTGTTAATCGTTTTGCATTTCAATTACTGAATTTATTCATAAATACTACTTATATAATGAGGTTCCTGTTTTTTTCCCCCAAAAATAATGAAATACTAATATGAATTTTGCTATTGATCACTTTCCCTTTAGTGGCAGTGCTGATCTTACATACAAATAACTCGCTAGTTATGACATGCTTTATTAATATTCAAAGTAGATGCTAATAATTATTGTGTAAACTTGCTGTTTAATAACAACTCCACACTTTCAAACCATTTACTTGTAAAGCTTATGCATTCAGATAAATGTCAATACAGTTGAAACAAAACAGATAGCTTTTAGTAAGCCGATTAGTGTTTCCATGCTTGTTTAGTTTTCAAATAATTCGGCTCACTAAAACTAAAGATCATTAAATTATCTCTCCATAAGAAATATATAGAATAGAGGACAAACTTGCTAATGTGCAATCCAAAGTTATGGCCTGTAGGTGTTGCACTCTGATGGAGGTCAAACTAAATGATAAACAGCATGAATCCAGACCATTATAAGTCTGTCTTTCGATGGTGGAAACAACACTTACAATCTAAAGTGAATTGAAGGGTCAAGAATGTTTGAGAGTAAATAGGTTGCAGTGTAACATTGTTTATTAATTTTATCCAAGTAAGTTGTACATCATGCTATAGTTTACATGCCAGTTAACATATATTTATTTGTCTTCTGCATGTTTTGAGGTTAGAATTTCCACGGTTGCAGTGTCGCTAATATGGAATACTAGTAATATAATCCTCTTGAGTAATTATATTAAGGCCGATTAATCAGCCTTATCTTTCTGGATCTCTGACACATTTCAAGATATCTAAAGCGTCCGGAAATGAATTAACAATCTTTTTGTTTAAAGTTTTAACCTGTACACCTTCTTGCTATCGTACTATGGTGTGTAGTTTCCTTGTCTTCTAATAGTGTTGATGTTTTTGTTTTGCGAAGAAATAAGTACAGGCATTTTTTAGGGGTATGTATTTTCATATTCATGCTTAGCTACAATATGTAACACAAATGTTTATGGTTAAGTGCGCTATAAAAGTGCTATATATATATATATATATATATATAATATTAATGAAACATAAAAATAAAGAAACACTATTAACAATGTAACAAATTAACACTAATAATAAAAGTAAATAAAGATAAAACACAGAGAAAGAGTCACACTTGAAATTGCTATATTTCGAACTACTGCGAGTTCAAAGGCAAGAAGCTAGACATATATATATATATATATATATATATATATATATATGTCTAGCTTCTATATATTTTATATATATATATATATAAAAGCAGAGGATGTGATTAGAAAAAATCATCGTGCACTCTTCACAGAAAATAGAGAACCTGAAAAAGGTAAAATCTCTTAATATTTTATTTACCGTTCCACAGCAGAAAAGTGATAATGTCCAAAATTATTATTAAATTGTCATGATTTCCAAAATTATAATTGGAAAGATAATAAAACGTACATCTCATGCAGCGCGTCATTTTATGGAGACTGCAAATGCTCGAAACATTTAATCTACAAATATGTTAATATTCGTGTTAATTTCTGGGCAAACCATGTTTTAATCTTGATTCCAGTCATTGTTTCATGTAATATTTCATTCATAGAGATGTTGGTGGTTCGAATTCTCACATTTCTGCAAAACCTGTCTCATCCCAACTTTGTTAACCCAGACGAGGCTTATATTATGGATCATATAAACTATAATTTTATTTTTTAACAGCCAAGAAGGGTGCTTCTTCACAAACAATCCTGCATATTTACTCTAATACAGCGATTAACCTTAAGTTTGTACGCTAGCAACACTATCCAGGTCGACTTAACTTGGCTTCAATGGCTGGGTACATACCAGTCTTTTCGTTTTGGCAAAGCTTCTGTTACCGGACTGGACTCAATGCCCGAGCTTTGCAACTGCACTTCCTACAGTTTGGCACTTGTTACGTCATAGGGTACGACCTTGGGCTCACTTTACTTATCTCTAGGAAACAATACCACATTGTGACGTCTTCTCCGCCAGTCGAACAAGCGAGGAGGCATTTTAGCATTTTATGAACAGCGAATCACAGGGCATGTTATTAGCAAGCGGGAAGACAGTAGAAATATTAATTATAAATAAAATAAAAACAATAAATTTGAACCAAAAACCATACCTTATTTTTAAAGAATTCCCTTGTACATAAACATTAATAAAAATTTACTTCTATTAAAAATATATAACAAACCTATCAATAATTTAACTATTATTTATCCAGTCAACCCAAAACTGAAAGAAGAACCAGTAATTTAATTTAGTATTTAGCCTTTTGTTTTATAGGAAAGATCTGCACCCTTGTGAATGACATTTTATTTTGCCCCGTTTTCGCAAGAGACATGCACGAAAATGCATAATGCCATTTTTTTTTTCTTTTTCTCTTGATGCAGTCACGATATCGAAATCGCCTTGTATTTGAAGTTTTTGCCGACTGGCTAAGCCACAAACGTTAAATAAGAAGCTTGTCTTAAAGGGTTCCATGAGTTAGTAAATTAGAAGACGAGATGATACATATAGTAAGGTTTGCAAAGTTAGAAGCCGAGACATGGGGTGTAAATAAAGTACTGTTGCTGACAACGGAGACTATTTATGGGATAGTGTAAGTAAATCTGGACCTAAGGACTTCGAATAAATATACAATCGCAATTAGAAAAATGTTAATCGATAATATACATTAAAATATCAACTTTTTTTTTTTAAGTCTAGAACAAATACACACACTGAAATTGCCTAAAACCTCACATATTTTAAATACATTTTTTTGTATAAATAAACAAATGATAAACAGAGTAAACACGAGTGTTTTGTTCATTTGTCTACCTACAAGTTACCATAGCAGACAAATATTGTCATTTGATGCATTTATATAAATTATTTGTGAATAAATAAATGTATTACTTTAAATATAGGAATCTGTTAAAATGTTGGCAAAAATAGCAATATATTTTAACGACATCATTTAAGTCGGATGAAATATTTGTAGCGACTGGAATAATTGCCTATGGAAATGATAGATCACAAGCTAATGCCCCTAGGGATCTGTGAAGACGATATCAATAATTTAGCAGTCCAGAGGCACAACATCCAGATAAACTAAGGATTACAACATCTGCAAAAGACTGATTTATGTACCTAACGGTCCTGCTGGCACGTTAAGTATTCTAT
Source organism: Metallyticus violacea (assembly GCA_030762175.1). Classification (NCBI taxonomy): domain Eukaryota; kingdom Metazoa; phylum Arthropoda; class Insecta; order Mantodea; family Metallyticidae; genus Metallyticus; species Metallyticus violacea. Next base: position 86,045,355 of record CM060839.1, read on the forward strand.
AGAGTGTTTATAATTTAACTGTCTCAACTCACAGATTGCGCAACTCACAGTCTTTCATTAAGGTGTCTAGCGATTCGTCGTGAATATTGGGCATGTCTTATTACCTGGTGCAGAGATCGTGTCAATTGGCAACTAGAACGATGTAGCCACTTTCTCTTCAAAGATCAATCAGCATACAGATGCCAGGAGGATGTGCATATGGAAACTAACTAGAACGACTGAGGCACATACGCGAAGTTCACTAATTCAAATGAGGTACCACATTGGCCTGGGAAAGAATGATGGCTAATAAAAAAGCAAACCTCGTTTAGAACCATAGAAAAATAAATGTAAAGAGGTATATTCAAGAAATTTTGCATCCTGTGATCCTTTGTTCTACATTCCTTTATTTGCACGATAATGCCAAATCACACAATGCAGTGTGTCTAAGTAGTTAACAAGACATGATGCTACAGAACTAGAGCCTAAGATCTAAATCCGGTCGAACATCTACCTATGGGATACTCTTCAACAAATGGAGAATATTGAAAACATTGAGACTCTGGATCAGCTGTTCATATGTCCCTATCATCACTGGCAGCATATCAAACACGATGAAACCTTTAACAACTTTTCCTAATGCCAAGGAGATGTCAATTTGTACTTAATACAAGAGATGACATTACAAATTACTGTTGGCATAAATCTTAGGGGAAACTGGAGAACAAATTTACATACATTTGTGATTGTATATTAGTATCTTTAATTTTATAAAATCATTTCCGTTAAAAGTAATTTAATTGATCTTGTAAACTGTTTCGTTGTATTATCAATTCATTTCAATCAATAATTCAATCAATTTATTTCAATCAATAACATCAATATTGTTTACACAATTCGTATAGCAGATACCATTCATAATTATTAGAAAAGTAAGGAAAAAATGTTGTGTTCCTGAGGAAAATTTAATGTAAAACCTATATATATATATATAAAGATAAAAGCTAAAAAAATGTAAGTTTAAAATAAGAAAAAACATGTTCTATTTTTAATTAAAAATTCAGTATGTAATGTGCATTTAAATTTTCTCTTTGTGGATTCAAATCCGTAATTAATTTATTTTGTCAACATGAAAATAGTAAAAGGAACAGTTTTTAATTTACTTCGCATCTATCGCGAAAACGTTAAAAGCACAACCACTTGCAAATGTGCTAAGGATTTTCACTGTACAACAGGTGGAGGGGTTTCCTCCTTTGTATCCTCAAGCGTATGAAATGGTCTACAAAGTGATCGGATAACAGCACCTAAAATCTACTTGTATTCTACATAGTCTGAAGATATCCAGTCATCTAGACAAATTATTTAAGACGTTATCTACACTCCCTTGGGAAGCGAAGTTGATGAAAGCAAAAGTTCATTTATAAAATAATTTAATCCTAAAGGCATAGGACTTAACATCCTCTTTATTTATTTATTTTTAGCTTTTAATGTCCCATGCCGATTATCAGAGGCCTTTGGGACAAAGTAAAAGGTGAATTAATGATAACGCAAATGAGGTAGAAGGCACTACATACAAAAATTTACCTGGGATTTGCTTTTATAGGGCCAGAGAGAGCTTTGGTAGAATGGGCACTCGCTTTATACGACTTGTCCCGAACAGAATTGAACTTCATGCTCTTACCTCTGAGCAATGACTTCAACTTGTATCGTATTACTCATCCACATGTACTACTATGTATTCCGCGTGTTCTTGGTTTATAATAGAGTGCGTTTCTATATATGTATTCTGTTTTGGCCAATTGTGGTGTCTTATTAAACGCCCTTCACATACCTGCGCGGTTGCCGACCACCAGGTTGACCGGACTCAAGGGAGTTGGACCCGAGACCTCCCGAAATGCGAATCGCAAGTGTTATCGCCTGAGACACAACGGACGGTAAGACTGCCTTTACAAATTCAAATTAGTTTACTGTCATTATATTCTTGTCCTCTTCCAATTTAACAATTTAATTTGAAGTTTATTTATTACTACACATTCTCTTTTATATATATATAATAAATAAAAATAAAAATAAAGTAACACTATTAGCAATGTAACAAATTAACAGTAATTATAATAGTACAAAATGATAAAACACTAAGAAAAAGTCACACTTGAGATCGCTATATTTCGAACTCGTAGAGTTCTTCTGTGGCAAGAAGACAAGTGACAGTGACAGTGGTCACTATTGTACATTATTGTACATTTTGTACTATTATAATTACTGTTAACTTATATATATATAAATATATATAAATGAAAAATAAAAATAAAGAAACACTATTAACAATGTAACAAATTAACACTAATAATAAAAGTAGATAAAGATAAAACACTGAGAAAGAGTCACACTTGAAATCGCTATATTTCGAACTACTGCGAGTTCTTCTTGCCATTGAAGAAGTCGCAGTAGTTCGAAATATAGCGATTTCAAGTGTGACTCTTTCTCAGTGTTTTATCTTTATGTACTTTTATTATATATATATATATATATATAAAATCAAATGTCGAAAATTTCAGTTTAAATTATATTTGTTTTGTTGTTAGTGGTCACAATTATTTTACATTTTCTAAAAATGTTATACATACATACACAGGTGAATCAGAATAGTCATTTCTAATTTTCTGATGTGGAAATAAATGTTTTACTTTTTTTTGCAATTAAGTAATGTACAGAAATGCTTCGTTTTCAATATAAAAAACAAGAGCTCTTCACTCGCCTTAGCGCTGCATTTATGTTTCAGCTAATCTTGTTGCCATGGAAAAAATAAACAATTTAAGTTAGTATGATGTTAGTATGTCACAAAATATCTTCTGTGAGATCTGTTTATTTCATTGGTATACAAATATTGAATTTGCACAATTTGCACAAGGACTTTGGAGCAATGTTAATTTTGCTAATTTTGCAAAGCGAATCTACGAGGAGCAATACCTTCAACACCATATTCCTTTCCAAGCAGCATTTTCAACACTGGGTCATCATCGAGAGGGTAGCCAGTTCCAGGTAAAGAAAGTATATTCAAGAACGAATCGAACTGTGAGAAAATTATACTTTGAAGATGCTTTGTAGAGGCTTGAAAATAGTCCACGAACTAGCACTCGAGCTGTTGTCCATTCGATGAATGCCAGTTACATGACTATATGGAGAGTTTTCAGTGAGTGTGAAAAGCATTCATTTCGGATCCAAAAAGCACAAATTACGTTAATTCCAGATGATTAGCCTAACAGACAAAATTTTGCTGAATGATATTAGTTATTACGATACATCCTGTATATGAAAGTAATTTATTTATGATGTCTTTTTAGTTTGGTGCATACAAAATTTACCATTTTTAATTCTTGTCAAAATTTGATTATAGAATATTTTTTTAGCTTTCGGGTGTCCCAATTAACGTAATTATTCCATTACTAGTGCTCATCTAAAACGTCCAAAAATGCTCAATTCCAAATTAAAAAAAAAAAAAAAAACATTAAAAACTCTATAATTACAACACAGTGAGAGTAATAATATAATATATTTTACAGTTATATGCTTTCATTTAATTTAACTTTCTAAATTGTTTTAAGTACCAGATTTAACCTGTCATTTATTGACGTGAAGGAAATGTTTAGTTATGTGTGTCAGAAAATTTCCACGGAACCGTCTAGTTGTCATCGATTCTGATGAAAAGCAATGTTCTCACGTCGTCATATCACCTACAACACAGAAGAGAATAAACTGATTAAGAGCCTATAATCCTTACCGTCAACACCGGTGGCACGAAATGGTTCTGTTGCTAGGGAAGATGTTGCCACAGCTAGACGTACGTGTTTACTACATTTTTCTTTGGCTTACATCAGCGGAACTAAAGTACCAAGTCCACAAGTAAGCTCGTGTTATATATATAATGGGAACTAAAATCGTGAATATTTTGCGGTATGGTGCATCATGAAGCACAGAACTGTGACCATAATCGAGGGTCTGCCTCAGACACTTCCAAAAACAAGGACGAAACTACCTCAGCTTATTTCAGCATTCGCAGGTAAATGTTATTTGTTAATTTGTTACACTTGCTCTTTTTCCCGCGCATTCCGTGCCTCCGGTAAGTCTTTCGGTCATTTTTATTTCTTCAATTCTTTCTTTTTAATTCGTAACGCTACACTCTTTGGATTTAGTTAATTTTTTTCAACTAATATTAATTGTTCATTAGCGCTTGAAACTTTTATCGTTTATTATGCACTGCTGTGATTCCTTTAAATATAGAATTACTGTATTACAGAAATAATTTATAAAATACGTACATTTACTCCATTTTTAAATATTTTGAAAAATTGTCTACATATTTTAAATATTAATTTATTACTAATACCTGTAACAATAACTTTTGTTTCTAACAAAAGGCATCGCCCTAATTTTTTCTTCTTAAGCAATGAACTAAAACATGAAGATAAATTATTTACTTTAAAAATTATCTAGAAATTATTCAATGCCACATTTAGTAATTAAAAAAAGTTAAAAAAATTCACACAAATTGTCGCGTTGATTTATAGAATTCGCTGAAAATGTACAAGTGTCAGTTTGTATTCATGTAATAAACCTTTATCACGAAAGTTGATTAAAAAGTTGCAATCCATGCCATTTGCAGCTATTTAAAAACTATGCCGCAAAATTGATTGCAGAAGAGTTAAAAATTAACTTAGTATTATCAAAATTTCAATTAACCAACAGCAATCGTTACGTCTATAGCCTCTACGTTAGAAATATTGTAAAGAATATATATGAAGTAATACACTCAGTGATAAGAAAACATTTAATTCGTGTTTAATGGCAAGAGAACATGCAAATATTGTCAGGAAGGTTAATGCTTACATCAGGGGAAGCACGTCCTAAGTGATTAAGCAATTAATTACTCAAGTAATTCTTGACTACGGTAATGTGTTAATTTGTGCTCAATACAATAATGCAGACATCGTCAATATATTTATCTTTAAAAATAAATTTTAGCACTATTATTAATAGTATTTCTACTGGCAATGGTAACCTCTAACTTCATAATTACAAATGGAAGGGTTTGAAAACATATTTCCATACATCATATTAACATCTTTTGTATATTTTTATCTATCCTTTCGATTGTTGATTCTACAGCTAAATGTGTATTCCTCATTTACTTTTTATATTATTTCCAACCATCAGGCATTTTATTTACACGTTCGTACAGATACATCTTAAATAGCAAACTGTTTAATAAATTTCTATGATTTTTAAAATATTAAAACGAGGAAAATTTATTGAAACTACTAGGAATATATAATTTATTTAGATAACTATATGAAAAGTGAAAAAATAAATCCAGCAGACTTGTCAGGCATAAAGATTTAGTAAATGGAAATGATGGATACAGTCATATTTCTGTTATACCTTGAACTAGAAATAACGGATTAAATGCTCCTTTCTAAGTGTGTGAACGAATTTGGATATTTAACTGAAAATTAAATTGCGAAATACTACACAAGGTGCACATGTAGAAATGGACTTCGATATCAGTGATATATAAGCACTATTTAATATAGTCCAACTTATTGAAATTTTTTGTCATATTCATAACATTTAAAAATCAAATTACTTAAACTTACATGCTCCATAGCTAAACAAAAGCTTTAAGTATAGTATAGTAAAAAACAAAAATACTCGATGAAATTATTGTATACACACTACCTACCTAATTATACTATGTTACGTTTATTAAGCTTTTAATATATATGAACGGAAAAATAAGGGCAAAAAGGGAAAGGAAATTAGAGAAAAGAAGGAAAAATTAGTTTGTTTACATTCTAAAGAACTCTTACGTAAATGAAGTATTTCGCTATAAACATTCTAAGCAGATTTCCTAAAATATATACATAGTTGGTCTTTTCAAGTTTTTTGTCCATTTTTTCTTATTTATTTATTTTTTATCAAGCCTGCAAAACATATATAACCCGTTATTGTCTACATATCTTCGGTATCGTATAGTTACAATATATTATTATTATTATTATTATTATTATTATTATTTCTATACTGCCTTTTATTAAAGTTATATTTAATAAATTCACGTGACGGAGTGATTGAGTGTGATTGGTAGTTAACCAAAATGAAGTTACCACCTGTGCATGCGAGGAAAGAAATAACTCCCTTATTTTTATATCATCTTATTATACATTTCTAATTAAATGTGGCATGTTATGACGGAAAACACAAACCGTTACATGTAATGTAAAACAAAGAGGGCTCATGCTATCACTTTTACGACTATCCTTCATTTTTGGAAGTAGCACGTCTAACATGTTGGTTTACGAGCTGTTTGTTCCAAGAATGGCTGAATATATTAACGTTCCTGAGGTCAAGAAGCATGCATAAGGAAAATAATTAAACTTGGTGAAAAACAAACACCGTTAAATATGTTCATTTTGGGAGGGGGAAAAAAAAAACGTGCCAGTGAATGATAGAGATCAACTGTTTAGTTCACTAACTCCTCAAGGGCCTAAAAAGCATCGAGAGTACTGTTAACCGTATTTATTCTTGAATGTAAATAGTGGTGGTAGTGGTGTATTTGTTTACAAAATATATTGGTTACTAGGACCGTACGCGCTTTCTAATACATTGGAATATACATGAAATTTGCACAAACCAATATTTAACTCTGAAGAGAAATTTAGGATATATAATGACATGAATAAATAAAAAATATATAATAATATAAATATATAAATAAAATAAACAGAAAAGAGAACAGTAAATAATTTATACTCCCACACACATATGTACAAATAATTCCAAAAATATAGAGACGCACATTCTCCTACGCCTTTTCCCGACTGCGATCTGAGCTGTCTCATTTCATTTAAAAATTTACCTACTCCCTCTTCCTCCTTTCTACCTGTCAGTAAAGTCTAGCATTGCCACTGTCCTCTTGTCCCCCCGTTAACAAATGGGGCAAGTAGATTTTCATCCTCCATTCTTCCGTCCCGAGAACATGCTCCCAAGATTCTTTCTCCGCTCATTTCGTACCTTCTCTGTCTGTTACTTTAGTCATCCGCCACGCGCCTAACTTAAACCAAGCGTGCCCCTGAATGTAGATCTGGCCCCTGTTTGGATGTAATGCTACATCCCCAATCCAATTTTGAACTACGGTTGTATCTCTAGCGAAACTTTTTCTGCAAAATCCGAAAAAGTCAGCTGCCTATTAATGCCTCTTAAACATTTCTTAATTTTTCTCCAAACCCACCTCCTGTTTCCCCGCTCTGCGCCCCAAATGTTCCCCATTCTTACAGTTTCCAGACCATTTCTTAATTTTGAAACCCACGTCTTATTTCTCCCCGTTCTCAGCTGCTCCCGGTACATGTTCGTACAAGAGAAAACTAAATGTGATACGCATTTAAGATCATTATCTTCGGTAGACCAAGCATTTCCTTAAAGTGTCAGTTTGATTAGAAGAAAACATGTTATACTTTTCCTTAACGTTAGTCGTAATTCTAATATTTCTATGATAGTTTCGTTTTTTTTTTTATTAGGAGTTAAAGAACCTTAAGTTTATATCATTCCTAGTTTCCCATCACACATAAAACATATCGTTTCAAAAGAGTTCTTGCTCATACATTTTTTACATTCCTCTAAATGTGACTATACGAGTTTCCATTGCTCTTTTAATAATTCAAGAAGATCCCTTTGTTTTCATTTACATTAAATCACGGGATTCGAAACCGTACTTTCTGAATACGAGTCTACCTCTTTTGGTAATTTTCTATTATAAAAGTGTTAACTCGCATAAATCAGATACTAATTTCTTACAGTTGGCAATATGCGGGGTTAGTGAACTACAATGCATTAATCTTGGAGATTATAGAGAAGTTTTGATAAGGAATTTGACACTGGAAATCTATGGCCCGCAAAGAAAAATAACGCAGCTGTAAGGAGATAAAGAAATTGAAATTAAAAGCTGATAAGATAATGTTTAAGTGAAACGGAGAAATATTTGCTTTAGAATGTCTTCAAACCTGCTTCGTGAACGAGGAAATTCTGATTTTCAATAGCTCATTGTATGTGTTTTCAATATTTAGCGCTATAAAGTCTCGAAATTCTCGAAATAAGCTATAACATTTTTTTTTTTTTCAAAATGAGCACTTAAAATAAATTTTGCCAAAGCGTGTAAGCTCGTATGTGGCATTTGAATGATTTATATCTTTTATGCATGATTTCTATCTTAGGATTTCAAATTTAAATCAGGTAAAAGTCGTGGATTCAAATGTATTCACCATCAAGACTGCGCCAGTTCCACGCCTGCACTGATGGTGCTAACCGAAGTAGTTAGCTAAGGCTGGGATTTCAAAATGCACCACTGGCCATGACATAACCTCCCGGAGAGTTGTAATTTTAGCAATATTAAGGCAGTTAAAACACTATATACAGTGTGAACTAGGTAAATAAGTTAAGATGCAACAATCTAGCGTGGGAATGCGATAAGATAGATAAGACTCATAGAGTTGGCATCCCTGTAACAGCTCAAATTAGCCATCTCTTGCCTTAGGAGGAGGTCCTTTGCCTTTATAGGATTCCTTTAAGGCAATTCACACACACATTTATGTCACATAATCTTTTACTCTCAAAACCAAACCCCGTTTCTGTCTATGATGAGAAGTTATGTCTATTCTGTTATATGGAAGTGAAATATAGGGATGGGGTAGAGATGATCATGTAAATAAAATTTAGGTCAATTTTTGGAAAAGGGTTCTCGGGCTCTCCGAAGGAACGGTGAACTGTGGGGTCTTGAGGAAAGTGGGTTGTTTCGAAGATACGGTTAATAGTAAAACATGGACGGCGAAATGCTTACTGGCTTACACTAATGCAGAGAGACCAGTCCACACTTCGCGCTATATGCTATAGACTCCAGATGCAAAATATAACTCCAACGTATTGGGCTGCAGAGATGGAAAGAGAACTCAGAGGAATTGACCTGGGTTCAATATGGCAACGAGGTAAAGAAAATAATAAAAACGCATGGAAGAAGGTTAAAACAAGGCAAGAAGCTATCAGCAAGCAGGAAATCGAGGCAGAATGTAACACGAAAGTTTCCTCGAGTCTATCGAATGAAATTAAACTAACCTGCGGTTAAAAGGTAAATGTGCTCGCTCTAGGGAGATAACGGGTAGCTCTTGTGGGAGAATCTGGCCATTTTGTGGAGGGTACGAGGAATGGGTACATATTCTGGCAGAATGTACCCAATGGGAACACCTGAGAAAAACGCCGCTTCCTGAAAACTTTTTAAGGCAATTAGAGGACGAGTGGCATCCTGGAACCCGTTTGAGAGCCATACTAATAGGTTGAATATGGGCACATTCCTAGCCAAGGTGCGCGAAGCTAGAAGCAATTTATTTTATGGTTGGAACGCAATAACAAGTGTAATTATATATAAAAAAATGTAACATATTTCCATTCATGTATCTGTAAATAACGTTCTTCCCATTTTAATATTTATTATTATTATTGTTGTATTTTTATTATTTTTTCTTCTTTCTAATTGTGTATATACTTAGGCATTATGGTCTACAACCCATGCATAAAATATATTTGTAATATGTATATAGAATTTTATAACAATAAAGATATATCTGCTGCTGCTGCTACTACTATAACCACTACTACTACTAGTAATGAGAAGTAGCTATTGGCCAATACAACCTCAATTGCAAATAAATGATTACTCCTGCTTAAGAACTCTTCATAGTATAAAAACCTAGTAATGTTATATAATGGAGTTGCGCCAGATTCTTTTGTGAGCTTTGTAATCGCAATTGTAGTGTAGAATAGTACATTATATAGGAAACAACGCTTTACATATCTGAAATAGCTTCAAAAACACTAATCTTAAAATCTGGATAACCAGCCAGGACATACACAATATATATCTTTTTTTATTTTCAGTAAATATCATTAACTTCGAGTATGGCATGATTATGGGATGGCCAACACCAACTTTGCCGCTGCTACAGTTGAGCGAAACAGCTCTGAATGGCGTGCCCATCACAGAAGCGGAAACCTCCTGGCTGGGGTCACTGTTGTTTCTGGGAGCCCTGCTGACTTGTCCGGCCTTCAGTTTCCTGGTACAGCGTCTTGGCAGAAAGAAGGTGGGGTACATTGTCTCTGCAGTTCTTCTTCCTGGATGGTTGCTTATCGTCTTCGGCGACACAGTACAGTATCTCTACGCAGCGAGGATACTCATGGGTATAGGAACAGCTGGGATCAACATATTCTGCCCCATGTACGTCGGCGAAATTGCCGAGGATAGTTTACGGGGGACCCTGGGAACGCTCCGCTCTGTATTCGGCAACGTTGGGAGCTTGATTATATTTGCAGCAGGACCGTTCCTTTCAGTGCAGTCGATGGCAGCAATTTCGATAATACCGCTGCTCTATCTCCTTGGGTTCATATTCTTGCCCGAGTCGCCGATGTTCTTGATGAAGGTTGGCAAAGAAAAGGAAGCAATGGACTCCATGTTGCGGCTGCGGGGAGGAAACAGAGAGATGGCTGAAGAGGAAATATCCAAGTTATCCGTCGTGGTGAAAGAGCTGAGTCGCGAGGGATCGCTGATAGCGATGCTCCGATCACGTGGCACACGCCGTGCACTTGTCATTTGCATTGTTTTGTATGCGGCTCAGCAGTTTTCCGGTGCATATCCTGTCAGCAACTACATGGTCAGCATCTTCGAGCAGGCAGGAAGCACGCTCTCGCCCATTACCGCCTCCATCATCGTAGCAGTAGTGACCGTCATTGGTTCCCTCGTGTCGTCCGTGCTCATGGACGTTGCCGGCAGAAGAATTCTTCTCCTCAGCTCTCTGTTATCCATGGCACTCTTCCTGGGAATCCTGGGCACTTACTTCTATCTGCAAGCAATGGGTTTCGACTTATCCGTTGTTGGACTAATTCCAGTCACTTGTGTTTCCTTGTACATCTTCTTCCTGTCAACGGGTACAGGCTCTGTGACTTACGTTATGTTGTCAGAGATGTTCAACGCGCAGGCTCGAGGAATGGCAGCGTCAGTGTGTACGTTTACGATGTGGCTCTCAGCCTTTGTCGCCACTAAGTTTTATCCCAACCTCGTGCTTCTACTTGATCTACATGGCTCTTATTGGTTCTTCGCTGGTGTGTGCATTGCATGCGCAGTGTTTACCTATGTAGAGATTCCCGAAACGAAAAACAGAAGCTTGGAGAGTATCCTCAGGGAACTCAACAGTGAAAAAAGTGAGAAAAATGACAAAGCAGGGAACATACAGGAGCAACAACGAACACCGTATATCATAAGTGTATCCAATAGTTAATTCAATGTGAAGACATAATTTTCTTTTATTTATTATTTATTAATATCTGATTTTATATTTGTGAGCAATTCTTGAAAACTTTTTAATTTATATTATGTACATTATCATTATGAGTGAAAATTCTGTTCTAATTTTCTTTTCAGTAAAAATGCTAGTGTAAAATCACATGAATTTGTTCCTTAAAACTAAATGAACACGACCTAAGTTTTTACACTTAGTGTTAAAACAATAAGTTAAACACTTTTCTAATTCGCTTACCCTTGAAATATATGAACAATATTTCATTTTCATATAAAATTGTCATAGACAAAAAAAAAAAAAAAAAAAACAAACAAACAAAAAACAAAAAAAAAAACTGTATGATGAAGTTCATGTAAAAATTAAATAAACTGTAAAAACAACACATTTAATAAGTCATTGTATAAATACATCTCTTATACTAGTTATTAAGCTTCAATAAACATTCCCTGTTGCTTATAAAACTTCAATTTCTTAAAATAAAGACCTATCCTGTATGCGATGCATTTCAATATACCTTTCCAACAAGTACGGCACAAAACAAATCCCAAACATTGGTAACATATACTCATCAGAAATTTCAGAGAGAAGTTAACACTTCATATAGCACGAATATGCTTGCGGCAAAGTAAAAAATGAAAACGTAATATACGGCACAATTTTTTCAATTTCGAATGCCTTCCAGGCAATATTGTAATTGAAAGGAGCAAAAAAGTGTTTCGTGCATCTTTAGGAGAATTAAATATTCTATACAGAAATGAGGGAGAGAATAAAATTGAAGTGATATACACAAAAATTAAATTGACAATTTAAAATCACCAAAAGGCAGATTTCTTGAATAGAGCAGCAAAATATTACAACCAACTCTGTTTTACTGCTCGTGGGGTTAAGCAACGTGTCCAGAAGATAGTTCATACTAAACAGAATACCCAGTTCTACAACCCCTTTTTTTAACACTTTAAGTACATTTGGTAAAGATTATGTGTAAAAAAATGGGTTTATGCATTATATGAAATACACAGATTGCAAATTACACCCATATATACTTCTTAATTCTTTTGGGGAATTAAAATAGCAATTTAATTAAGGCGAACTGGTGTTACACAACACACACACACATCCTTTTATGAACGTTTGCTATAACTTGAATATTTTAAACTTTAGGTGCATTTTTCTTAAAAACTATGTAAGATAGAGCTATGAATTCTTTTATGCACGTGAAAAGCACATTGCTGTATACAGCTGTTGAAAGTTTTTAACTTCATAGGTGTTCATAAGAGTCCTAAAAAAAAAAAAAATAATAATAATAATAATAATAATAATAATAATAATAATAATAATAATAACATGGCTTGAAATTTGTATAAAATAATCACACTATATGCAAATATTTTCAAAAATTAAACTTTTGTTTTAAATTGATATTATTTCACAAGAAATGTTAGTTAACAACTTTTAAAACTTATTTTAAAATCTGCGGATGGTGAATTAATGGTTTATGGGGAAAAGTTCAACTAAAGCAGTAAAAATGTTAAAAATTAATATATTTTCTGGTTTATTAAAGTAATTACAAAATAACAAAATTAAGGTTAGGAAACATTTAAAAACATTTATAATTTAGAAATAACTGCTTAATAAATGGTAATTGACTGCTTTGGTTTATTTTCGGACGCTCTTTAACGTCTCAGGTCATCAGGGCCCCATTCAATTCTGATTTTATTTTGTTATAGGTTTGTCCAAAAAATAAAATGCCACTCTAAATACTTTTATCATAAATAACTGTTTCATTGCGTTATGTCAAACATATTTGTTTAGTGAAATTATAGACAACAATTAAGGAATGCTGAAAAGCAAAAAATTAACTTGAAATTAGTACCCCGTGTAATGCATTTTAGGAAGATTATTTTTGCTTTTGATTTTCGGAGCTTTTCTTATCCTCAGAAGGTGAATGCCACATAGTTTTAAGGTGCCAAGGGCTCCGAGCCTATTTGCGCAATCATTCCATTCGTTCCAGTAGACCTAGACCTACAGTAGTCAGTGCCTAACCTACAGATGTTACGAGAAGATGAAAACGAAAATTGAAATAAAAACAGTTTTAATCTGTAAAAATGTTTAAACAGTACTATTTAAGTATTAAATGTTATTATATACCAATCCGATGAATGTAATACGCAAAAAAATACTTTATAGTTAGAATGCACGATATCAAAGCAAGCCAACTTTAAATGTGATTTTAGGGTAAATAGATGAGTACAGGAAGGGCCAGTTTTCTGCAATAGATTACACGTTTAAACATATCTATAAATTGTCTAGAGATAAATGCACTTACTAAAGATTTGTTGACTAATCTACTTCCACATTATCAATGCCTGTTTTAAAACGTCGTTCATTTTTTTCTGTGCTTTAATATTTTATCTGGGACTCTAAATATAGCAGCAAGACTTTACTACATCATCAGTAACAACATATACTGCATATATGAATGACAAAACATGCAATAAAACTTCTTTCATTTCCATGTGTTTAATAAAGAATATTTATGCCACACAAAGTAACTGCAAATAAGTATTGTCTTTGTAAAAGTATTTACAAACAGCGTTAAGATATATATATATATATATATATATATATATAATTATGTGAAACATATTTGTCCCAAGTCTATGTGTTTTCTATTTTTAATACGATAACTTTATCGTATATTTGTGAAAATCAACAATTTCGAAGAACATAAATCCGAAAAGACTAATGTAGACGCTTAAAAAAGTTTATATTACCCCTGTTAGCACAATTTCTACGAGGTTAAGGGCCGTTAGAGCGCGGCTGTGTATTGCTAATGCATGTGCAGGTAGCAGATTGTAATTAGTTTGAGTGACAGTGTGTTGTGCGTTACTCAGTGCTTTCATTGTGTGTAAAATATGTACTAATTTTTCTTCGTAAGTTACGTCAGTACATTAACATATTGTTGAAAAACGTGTTTTTATGTACCATAAATATGAGAAAATGGATTCTTGTAGAGTTAAGGCAATTCGCAAGAAAATATTCTGTCAATCCTGTTTAGTTAGAGAAACTGTTCACCATCTTGTTAAAAATTTACGAGAGACAGTATCTCTCAATGCCAAGAAATGTGTTCCAAACGGCCGTGTTCTTATGGAAGACAAGTTAAATGAAATACAGATGCCGGCAATGTGTTGCTGCGAAGGGGCATCATTTTCAACATATCTTACAACACAACTTAGTGCTCATTATGATTAGTTTTAAATGCAATATCATTTTATATTTTCAGTAAAATAGAAAATATAAATATTAAAATAAAAATAATAACTTTATTCCCTTTTTTTTCGGTGCGGCGATTGCATTTCCCCATTAAACAGCCTCGTTTCACTGGCCCGCAACTAAAATAACCTCAACGTATATGCTATATTTAATATATAGTTTTAGCAGAGGCATACAGAATATTTTACTTTCTGCTGGAAAACAGTAAAAATAAAACTATCGCCTGATTGCTCTCTCTGACAAAAAAAAAAAAATAATGTATCAATGTTATTTTGATGTTCTTCAAGAAAACCTCCATAAATACAATCCTGTTAAACTATTCTTGGAAGATGCTGTTTTGCTAGTTGCTTTCGCATATGATCGTGCGTGGCCGAGCGAAAAGTCAAGAGTATGTACATACTCTACTGGCAGACATGATCTCATATTAGGACCCCGCTTCTCGATTTGAAATTTTCTTTCTATACTCGTTTACTTTATAACACAAATTTGAGGACTATATATTTTTATGTTAATAATTTGCAACTTAGTTATACGCATTTTTATTACCTTTGTGGAGAAATCGTCCAAATATGCTTAAAGCAGATTGTCTTCTAACTTTTAAATTAAACACTATATTTTAAAAATTACTATGTTCGGCAAGATATGATCTTTAAAATAAGGTGCTATTCGGATTTGTATTTTAAGAGATTGGAGAGACATATCTCTGAGTTATATGAAAGACAAGTTTAATAAAATACGGCAACTTTGGCGAATTTATTTATAAATCTTTTATACCTTGTCATGTCATACTTTACAAAAAACATTAGTCTTTATATGTTGTATCTAGTACAAAAATGTGCTAAAATAAAAAAAAATGTGAGGTCAATTGTTCTAATTTTCCGTCCTATTACACGTGGAATCGTCCATATGTGAATCAAATAGTTCCTTATGGAAACAGTACTAATATTAATAAGGCTATATATTTAACTATTTTTATTAATTTGGTCAGAATATGATCAAAGTTTGACATAATAGCTCTTCCCACAGTTTAAACATATGGTTTTTTTTATAGTTCCCGGCATATTGTATTAAACATAAGCCTTAGACACAACCTGTGTGTATTAAATTGTTTTAAATGAAGAAATTGGAATACTAATGTATTCACACATTTTGTGCACTGTGAGCTGATAACAACGAATATATTTCATCTTGGAGCCCCTTATATTATACAGTCTGAATAACAACAAACATTTTATGAAATGAAATTAGGTCTATTTAGTAAGCTTTTTGCAGAATATATTATTACTGTAATCTTGAAGATAGACTCCGTAATATTCTTATGTTAAGAGGCAATTAATAAGCAGGATTTCCTACGCAATAGATAGTCAGAATTTGTCTCGGTAATTATTTGTGGGGACACATTCGGGTTGAGTTACACAACCGCTCTATAGACCTCCACGATGCTCTCTCATCTGGAAACAGCTCGTCTCTCAACTGTTGTCTACGACCCAAACAAGTGAAAAATGTGACGGTGCTAAGCGCAGGCAAGAGGGTGCTTCACAGTGTTTCAACCAAATTACCTTTGTATAGTTATCTATTCCGTTCTCTAGCATGTGGAAGGCTTTCACATTACTCCGTCCCAGCCTTGTAAATAAGTGGAGAGTAGCTCCACAACAATTCTGATTTAAGTTTCTAAGAGCATTAGTAACTACATCATGCTTCTGAGTGCATTTGCTTTTTCTAAATACATTTATGTAAACTCTGAGTAGTTTGATAGCACTATAACTGTAAAATATTGTAAAATATATAAAAACTTTTAAAATTTATAACAAAGTTTTTTTTTTCCCCATGCCTCAGACTTTCTAACCACGTTCTAAGTAGTTAAAAACACGACATTCAGCTGTGCACGCGACGATATTGGTGGTGGTGCTCTATTGCTCTGCTAAAAATGCAGTCTGTAAAGCTCTAGCAATAATTTAATGAACTTTAAATTTACAAGCGGGAAATCCCAAAAACGAGAGATTGTAGCATTCGGAGATACCTTGGAATAATGTGCACGGATTTTTTCTTTCTTTTTTATATAGCTGAACTATTGTCTAATTTGTGCCATTTCTTAATGTATTTTATGCTTAAAGTAAGCAACTCTTTAAGAACTTAATTATTTTTTTTATCATTCTTTATCTATTGAGTTTATAGATTAAATGTGTCTTTAGCCTTGAGAGGTGATATGTTTATAGTATTCCCTAAAGTTAAATTGAAATATTCTATTAACTTTTATCTTCGTTACTGATAATCGCGACTGGGCCACTCTCTCTTTCTTATATTTTAGGGCTATCAGCACTCCTTTTGCTCGGATATTTCTGTTTCAGGAGTCGCTATTAAATTTTATTTGCTTTAAGAAGCATTTCATAATTTAAGCAAGGCTCCATAGAAGGGATGTGGTTTAGACAAATTTCCTCTGGATTACTTTTGAAGCTACTGTACACTAAAATTATTTTATAATATATTATTGGATATAAATTAATATTTTAATGATATATTTTATTTATCATGGATAGTAAAAAAAGTATTGTTACAAAAATAATTCGGGCAAAACTTTAGAACTTTAGACACCGCCACAGGTGACCAAGGTCGTTAAGGCGCGGACTCGTAAGTGGGAGGTCTGTGGCTCAATTTCCACCAAGACCGTCCTCCCTGACCGAGGTTTTTTTCCAGATTTTTCTCAGTCCTCATAAATGGCAAATGCCGGGGAGGTATCCTAAACTTAGGCCTGGAACGCTTCCTTCCTTAAAAAAAAAAAAAAAAAATCCCTCCCCAATTTATCATTTCATTTTATTATCATTAGTGTCTCCGCTTGTGACGTCTTAGTAGTTAAAAAGGGTGTCAAACACTATAAAAAGAAACTTTAGACTGTACATAAAAAGTATGTAGTAAATTTAAAAAACACAAGAATTTAAAACCATA
Organism: Metallyticus violacea; assembly: GCA_030762175.1. Classification (NCBI taxonomy): domain Eukaryota; kingdom Metazoa; phylum Arthropoda; class Insecta; order Mantodea; family Metallyticidae; genus Metallyticus; species Metallyticus violacea. The sequence continues at coordinate 86,062,946 of CM060839.1, forward strand.
TAAATCTGAGTAAACACTACTATTCAAAATCTGTACACTGTGGAACAACTTTTATTGCGTATTAAATTAAATGCAAATCATTTTATAACTTCAAAACTTGTAAAGGTAATGGTTATCTTTTTAAAGTTATTCAATATTATTCATTGAAAAATGTGTAACATTTCAGAATAATTGAGTCATTATTTAGAAATTTCAAAATTTAGTTATGAATGTCCTTAAGCTGTATTTCTTTATTTTCTACACACTTGTATTTAAAAAAATACAAATAAATTGATTTTCTTTATTGGATAATAAAGTTTACAGTACAGATTTACACTGTTTGTAAATAAGAACAACAGGGTTGTGTTTCGTAAGTTCTAAATACGTGATGTTTAATATATTTTGGTAAGCATATTGATTCAAAATTTACTTTGCTACATATTCAACAGCAGATTTGCGATTGACTATCAGCAAAGGTTTCAGTTATTGCATACAAAAGTAAAATAATAATAGTAAAAATAATGCCCACAATACTAATGTAATTTAAATAATATGAAATGTGTACGTCCCAGGAACAAATCCAACTATATTTTAAATACATGACATTGCATGCAATTATTCAGATAAAATTAGAAATTTATGTAAATTTGTGTTACAATTAAGCTAAAATTAATTTACCTGTCAAACGTAGCAACAAATTTTTCAAAATTAATCATGTAAATGCACAAATGGATCATTTAATTGTAGCTCCAATTTGCAATTCTGATGTGTTTTCAGTATGACTTTCAAACTCATTTGTACTTATTTGCTGTTGGAGAGGAGGATAAATAACTTCCTTAATATGCGGTAATATTAGTGTGTCTGTCTGCTCATCCGGAGGACCCAGATTCGATCCCTGGCATTCCTGATATATTGCTCTGAAATAGATGCGATCTCTCACTTCATGAGAGAACTGGAAAGCTGATTGTCTAGAGAGGTAGTAAATAGAGTCTGGAAAACCTCGATTGATGTATTCTGGGATGTCATTTCTCTGAAGGGTCTCCCCAGTAGCGCTCTCTGTGATAAATTGGCTGACTCACAGGTCACGTTTGCTAGGAAGCCTACCTAAATTTGGTACGGGTAGGGAGAGAGAATATTTTTTTTTTTAAAACTAATAGCATTTAATGATGACAAAAGAGTCTGACCATGATTTAAATTGTTCTGTAAAAGATTTTGGTATGCATATTATTAAAAATGGACTTTACTTCTTTACAGATTTATAAGAATATAGAAATGTATTGAGAGGACTTGAGTTATTCATTTAGGTTTCATTTACAGTTAAACAACCCAAGTTTACATAATGCATTATTGTAGTACGGAATTGCACCAGTACGGTTTGCATTTAAAATTGACTTTTTCACAACTGCAGAGCTGCTTGCTTTGAAATCGGCAACAATATACTTTTCGTACCCAATATAGTAAAATATTTCAACTATACTTAGGCACCAGAATTTTATTAACAGTGTTTATTTTGCTCTCCATAATAAATCTCCAGGGAACTGAATTTAGGTCAGATAACTATTTTATTGCGAATTATTCTCACAGCGATCCAAAATGAATATTAATGCGTATTCTGGAAATTTTCTACTAAAAATACTGTTTCTAACCACCCTGTATAATAAAATTTATTGTGATGCTTAAACTGTTAGTGCGTAATTCGGAATAACTTTTAACGATTTTTATAGATAGGTTGTTTTAGTCAATATAATATTAATACAGTCAAGTTATAATTTAGCTTTTATCGTGTTATGCACTGCTTGACAGCTTGCAGGTGAACCAATTAACACCAGAATACTCGGAAAATAATGACAATTTTGTACACATATATTATTAATTTTAAATTGGAAAATTATAAAATAATTTACTTAGGATCATATCGTGATGTGTGATGAAAAGTGAATTCTCTACGACAACTGAAAACGTTAGACACAATGACTCAATGTCCATGAAGCATTTTTTAATAATGTTAAACGCCCGTTTTTACTATTGAGACACCATAGGCGGTGGACACATGATAGATGAGATGAAGTGATATTGGGAAAGGATTTATTAAGGAAGGAAACGTTCCAGGCCTAAGTTTAGGGTACCTCCCCGGCATTTGCCATTTATGAGGACTGAAGAAAACGTGGAAAAAACCTCAGTCAGAGAGGAATGTACTGGCGGAATTTGAACCGCAGACCTCCCGCTCACGAGTCCGCGCCTTAACGACCTCGGCCACCCGTGGTGGTAGTGAAACATCTCGTAAAACCAAAAATTATACCAGAGGAAAGTTAAGCGATTACATGGTGACTGGTTTAACACACTTGAACTTTTCAGTATTATGGCCAGACAATTGCTTGGGAAAAGTTTTGTCAAAAAACCGACAACATGCATAAAAACAGCCAGTACCTAGTGATTCTTCCTGATAAAGCCCAGCCATACATTGCGCACAGAACATTCTAGAAGCTGAATTTTACCTCATCGAACTTATTCACCTTACATGTCACCAATTGACTTCCACTTATTCAGTTTCCTGAGAAATTACACAGTCAATTATCGAAACTTTCTTTAGAAATATCATCGTTTCTAGAAGCTTCGATTTTTATCGAAATGACATAGACAACTTTTCTGCTAGTTGGCAAAAATGTATACCGGTGGTGGTGCTTACCTTGGTAATAAAATTAATTTTGAATTTACTGAAGTTTAAATCGTAAGAGCCATTAATTTCCGAACGTCTTTGTTAATTAACGCACAAATTCTTATTTACTATATTACTAAATATATTTTCAAATCGCTTAGGCTAACTTTAACATTCTAAAATTCACTATATCTATACATCCCTTTTTCTCAACCTGAAATACTACAGGATCTCAAACACATAGCAATTGGCAGAACATACTGAGAGTTGTAGTTCTCCAATAACATTTCAATGGAGGAAGTTTTCAAACCCCTGCCTGCAGAACAAATACACTTCCAATAAATTCCTCAAGAGCAATGGGAAACAAAATACAATAAGTTTCCTAACGGAAATTCCGTGGTTAGATGCTGAGCTACTCGAAAAGAGGCAGTATCGTAGGAGGGAAGAGAGAATAGATAAGGGTGTGTATATTTGTATGAGGGCTGAGGTAACTTGAGGAGGGTAAAAGGTACCTCGATTTATTTAACTGTCTGGAAATAAAAGCGAATATATGCCCCTTTGTTTCATGTACCTACCTACGTTTGTTTGCACATTCATGCTTGAATGTCTTTCGCTCTTCAAAGCATCCTTGAATAATGAAAATGCGAAGGATGTAAGTATGTATATCTCATGATTAAAGCATACCCCAACGCTACAGATAAATAATCTAAATTATTTGTATTCCCATCTTAAACCACACGAAGAAATTTTATGTAGAACGTTGAACACTTTTAAGGGAACTGCAATTCTCAGTCTTCGTCAGAACAATCACATCAAGTAACAAACAAGTTAACAGTTATCTACTGTTATTGTATTTTGTCTGTAATATACGGGTATGGTAAATTTTAAAAGTTAAAAATTGTCGCTAATTAACTTTTGGATGGTTAGTTACCTAGTGGTAAATTGATCTGTTAACAACTTTTGTTTATTATATACTATAAAATTATGTGAAGCTTACATAAAGCTGCGTTTTATTTAAAACATGGAACCAAATGGATCTAGTAAAGTATGCAAATTTATTCTAAATAATAAACAACATTAACTATAATTATTCATATGAAATAAAAAGATTTAGTAAGCCCATTATTTATAACTCACTTTAACTTAAGAAGCATTGACCAATCTTGCAAGGAGTATCAAGAATTCCAAGCAATCACAACTGCCTATAGTCACAATTTTATTGCATTTACCTACGTGCAATTATTTTCTTACAAATTCATCAGAACAGTGCACTGAAATATTTGTACAGCTTTTTTGGCCTAAACGTCAGTTTACGCTATAAATCAATGTCAACATGAAGGGCAATAAAACCCCTTTTTGGGGTGACGTCAAATATACAAACTCATCTTATAATGCAAAGTCCCAAGCCAAAAAATATGAAGTAAAACAGAAACTGCGGGGAACCAGTTTAATCAGTATTATTTGCTTTTCACCATTGTGATTTTAATTAATGTACTTTAATTACTGTATGCTTCAGTTATCTTCAATTTGTTACCAAATATAAGGAAAAAATAAAACAGTATATCATGTAAAGTTTCAATCTCGACCTCCATCTGTTCGGCTGTTAGCGAAAATGAATTAGTTGAACCTGACATTCATAGCTGTAAGCGCATTTATGGGCATATTATTTGAATTTTATCATTTTATTCGCTCTAGTCAAAATAAATGCCACTTAAGGTCTAGATCTCTCCAGATATATTCTGGAGCTCTCGTTATATTACTGTAGATAAAATGCGCTGTAGAAAAAATAGTTCCCTCTATTTACCAAAATAAATTGATCTATTTTCATTTTTACAATGTTTTAGATATTATTCTAAATAATAGATATTTTTCAACTCTTATTATACATAAAAAATAAAATGTCTTTAAAAACGCTTGATTTAAAGCTGAAAAAAAAAATGGCATAGAAAATATTTCTTCTACTAGTCAAAATAAAACTATTTATTTATTTTTAAATATAAAATATTTTAGGATTTCAACTATTATCTGTATTCTATAACCTCCCACAATTTTCTCAATATTATAATTATTTGCTACATTCTTATCAAATACCCCTTTCTTCTTTTTTTTTCCCTTCCTATTGGAATCCATTCATTATGCTCTCTTAAACTTATGATGAAATATTAATGATTAAACCTATTTACCAATCTCTCTGCTATCCAATAGACGTTTATTGCATTGGTAAAGGCCACAGGAAGAAAATTATCTGGTCTTGCAGACTAGGTATTGTAGCAAGGGCCAGTTTCTTTACAGAAAGTTTTGCAATACTAAAGAAATTTAAGACAGAGTCAGTTGGTTACTGGTTACTGTTCTTTGAAATAATAAATATACAAGATGTAATAAATAAAACAAGCGAAATAATAAATGGACAGTGAAAGACTACTGCCCATCTACGATATCTTTGCCAAAAAGAAGTTTACTTCAGCTTAACAAATTCTGCATGTTTTATTTGCATTGCTATCAGGACATACAAGCTACCAATCCCTTCAAAATCCGGAATCCACTTAGCGTGCAGCAACCGAAGTAATAATGGTTTAAAAATGTGTTGCTGGCTCTTCTTAAAATGGGGGGGGTCCTTGTATAATTATGTTATATTTTCTCGTTTAAGGGTATGGAGAAAAGTATGCACACCATATTTTGAACCCCTTTTCTCACTTTTTTGAGATTAAAACAGAGTATGATTTGTTATTTTCCTTGTGAAACAGAGGTGTACTGAAAGCTATTTCACTTACAACCGAACCTTTCAAATAATAGGGGTATGCCATGTTTAGAAGCAGGTGTAATAATATTTATAATGATATTAACAGCTCTTTTATGGAATTTCTAGCCAAAACAGGTACCTACTCTAGTGTTTATTTGTTTATTATGTAACTTTTTTTATTTGGAGAGCTTAACCCATCAGCTGCATACAGTAGCGACGTTTCAGTGCTATAATAAGTTGAGCTGATTAGATTTAAAAAACAGTATGGCTATTTTTATTGTGGTCTGTGGGTGCACAGCAGGCATTCTACCCAAACAGAAACAGCAGAATAGGCTCTTATGGACGAGAAATCCATAAGTAGTAAATCACCTAGACTGCATGGCGACCCGCTCATTTAGGACACTTTTTTGTGCTTAAGAACTGTTTTAGTTCTCAATTTAAAATGAAAACACTAACATTTTGGAGAAACTGGACAGTGGTGGTTTGAATGCGTGGTTTCAAAAAAAGAAATAATTACTGTTTTGTAAAGTCTTAACCGAACAAGATAGCTTAGGCGGTAAAACTTGGCACTCGCATTCTAGAGGTCTTAAGCTAAAGCCCCTTGTTGCCGGCCATCCGAAACTTTTTTTTTTTTTTTTTTTTTTTTTTTTTTTCCCTGGTCGCTTAAGTGAATTCTTTCCACGAATTTTTCGCTCCTCCATTTCACCTCACTTACTCGTAAGTGTCAGGTGAGATGGACTGGCTCTGTGCGCAGTGTGGCAGTGACTTGCGCTTCGGAAAGCATTGTACCATGAAAACACTAACGTTTTGGAGAAACTGGACAGTGGTGGTTTGAATGCGTGGTTTCAAAAAAAGAAATAATTACTGTTTTGTAAAGTCTTAACCGAACAAGATAGCTTAGGCGGTAAAACTTGGCACTCGCATTCTAGAGGTCTTAGGCTAAAGCCCCTTGGTGCCGGCCATCCGAAACTTGTTTTTTTTTTTTTTTTTCCGCATTTTTCCCTGGTCACTTAAGTGAATTCTTTCCACGAATTTTTCGCTCCTCCATTTCACCTCACTTACTCGTAAGTGTCAGGTGAGATGGACTGGCTCTGTGCGCAGTGTGGCAGTGACTTGCGCTTCGGAAAGCATTGTGCCCCGGCGTATACTTTTCGAGGGGCTCGAAATCCTCGGATAGGAGGTCCCGCAGGAGTCGAGGTATTACAACTGGAATCAATGTTAGGGAGCTCAATTATATCACTGCTTTTGGGTTCTGACGTCCGGGTACCCCTAGACATGCATAGGTCTTGTATAGCCCTTTCCAATCCCTACAAATCCATTCTAATAGTAAAGTCTTAAGTTAATTTTCCTGAACAAGTAGCAGCTATTTCTGTATCTGGTGAAGATATACTCAATAGAATGTGAATTCGTTCCATAAAACTGTCCGAGAGAATCTGTTATAATTTTAATTAACACAATGAATGAAACATACATGCGGTGTTATACTACTTTCAATTCAAGATCTATAAACATGGGAAACACGTTAATTCATTAATTGCAGCAAAAAGCAAGCCGTTTCATTTAATTCGCGTTTGATGCAATTATGTTCATAATCATTCCGAAGTTTTGTTAACTATAATCACCGAAATATACCCTTTTCATTTTCAAAAGTATAAAACCAATACATAAAAAGCACAAAATTAATTGTTTGAACCTATAAACTCTTTAAATTAGTAAACAATTGGAAGAAAAAATCACGAATTTATTTTAGAGAAAGATATTCACAAGTTTGAACCAACAAACATAAAGGGCGTTAATTTAAATTTAAATATGTGCAAAAATAAAAGAGAGACACTTAAATTCATGGCATACGTTTCTGACATCAATAGAACATGATTTTTAGTAAATTATCTCAAAATAGGATGGATAGAATAATGCGAAAAATTATTATATAATTATAATATATATGATTGATGAACAAGAAGAAAGAACAGCAAATTTAATAACAATAGAAGTTATACAAAATACTGTCAAAAAAAAAAAAATAAATACACAAAAGTTTCAGTAACAAACAACATTCACAGTGGGATTGATAGTGTATGGAGGATTAATATTATAACCCTGCTTGTTACATTTATTGAATATATGTTGGAGAATGAAGAGCACTACAAATATTTAAAAAGAGATAAAGAAACAAAGGAAAAAAACTAATGAGGGCTAAGTTTATTAAATAAAATGTATAAAATATGCAAGGATCATTACCCATAGATTAGACATTTTATGTAATTAAAAAAAATCAGCGAGGAGCAACGTGGATTTTGCACTGGTTAGATAATGTATGCATAATGTTTTTACAATAAAACAGATTATGGAAAAAGGAACAGAATATAACTTAGAAACACATATGGCTTTTGTTGACACAGAAAAAACCTTTAGTTGACTCGATCGCATATTATTATGGAAAATATTACATAAAACAGGAAATCCTAAACATCTTATAAAATCATTAAAATTATATATGAACACAAAAATGATAAATGTAAACGTAAAATCAACAGAAGAAATAAAAAAACAAATTGTGGCCTAAAATAAAGATGTAGTCTCCCTCCAAAATTATTTAATTATATATAGAACATTCTTAGAGAATGTAAAAAAATGTAAAAAATGTAAAATGTAAATAAAAAAAAGGAATAACTTTAGGACAAAATATATCAGCAAATCTTGTTATATTTGCAGATGGTATAGTATTAATTTTTGACAAGGAATATACACTACAAAAAGCAATATGTCAACTAAACAAAGAATATAATATTAGAATTTTAAAGACTAAAACAAAAGTAATGGTGTTCCGAGGTAAATGCCCAATAAGAACAAATTCTGTGATAGAAGAAAAAATAATGTAACTAGTATTACACTCTTCATCTTTTGGTTGCGATGTCAGATATGAAGAAAATCAAGATTTTAATATAAAAATACAAAAGTTCTAAGCTGTGTGTGTAAAACAATTAGAACTACCTTAAAAACAAAGTGAGAAAGGACACATAATTAAGATTCTACACTGACATGACCTTACCCGTTATTTTTTATGTAAGTGAGGCTTGGACTTCAAAAAAAGTAACGGAATAAAATCCAAGCAGCAGAAATATAACAAAAGAATCAAGAGTGCAACATGTATTACAACAATTACGGAATTATAGACAAAAATGGATAGAACTCTTAACACGATGGAACACGAAAAACTATTTTCAATTATCCGAAGGGAAGAAGATCAATTGGAAGAAAAAGAGATGGATAGGAACAAAAAAAAAAAAAAAAAGGGTGATGGAACAGGCAGGACCTAACCCCTGATGGAAGAACAAGAAGAAAATACATATACTAACGTGAATAGTTTTCTACAGGAATTTTTCCACGTATGTTGCAAAAACACCCAACACCTGCGAAACTCTAGCACAACTACATTCAACACGCTCTGTGTTTACGATCCTTGTGTGTACTTAAACGAAAAGCTGAAAGTAGCAAAAGAGTCGTTATCTAAAACCCGACAAGATATATGACAACTGCTAGGTTCAAGAAGTTGAAAACAATAGCTAAGTGCATCTGTGACGATTTAACCGCTGTCGAGGAAGCACAGGAGAGAAGTTTCCGCAGACATGAAGTCCTTCACACTGCATAAAACGACATTTAAATATTTGCCTACTAGAGAAAACTTGTCAGTGAAACTGCCGCAGTTTACAGCATCTGTAGTAGGTAAGATGTAAACAACAAACATTTTGTAATTTTGTGTGAACGGTGAAGTATTTCAAAGAAGGCGCTTACGCTTGTTTTGACAGCTATTTGGCTACCTTTTTAGTTTGTATACGCTTTTCATTTTCTACCATCATTAGCAAGTATGGAACTAAATACATGCTGATGTAATTTTCTCAGAAGTAAATCGTTTTGGTCAAAGCCACATTTTTTTCCCAGATAAATTTAAAACAGCGCTATTGAAACAAGTTTAACAAATGGACGAATCGTTTTTGGATATTTTCAATTAAAGATTGATTAAAAACCCAAATAAAGAATAGATGTATGACATTTTATTTAAATAGTACCTCATATTAGTACCGTAAAATATTAAAACTATTTTTTTTTTCGTTTGTTTCACCTACAGAAACCCCAAAGCTTATGCATAGATTTTATATAGCTCTTATATTGTTTGAAAACTGAGTAGGGATTATATGTCCTGTTCATTTTATGTTATTCCGTCATTAAGAATAAAATGTTTAAAAACTAAGAAATATAATTACTCGTGGGGCAAATACCCGCGTATTATTCTCGTTCTGTTTGTTTCTACTGCTTAAGAGAGGAAATCACTTTATATACTTCAAACCCCTCAAATATATACCTTACAAAGAAACCGCAAACTTTAGTCGATCTGGGGGAACCTATTACATGTAAACATGGCTGAGTTAATTGTCAGTAATATGCTCAAAAAAAGCAAACATAAAAACGCGTCGAATAAAAATGAGGGAACCTAAGGATAACGAATGTGTTTTACTGATATTTGCATAATTCATTAATAATTTAAATTCCAATATAGAAATCCTTCATTATTTTTTATTTGTTTTTTTAAGGACGCTCTTTAACATCTCAGTCATCCCATTCTATTCAGGGCGTGAAACGGCCGACAAATTTTGCTCAGGGGCCTCTTCTTTCAGGCTTATGGTTCTTTTTCGTGCCGTAAATGTACGACACGGGACCCACGGCTTTACTTCCTTTCCGAAGGAAGCCATACTTAGCATTTTTATGCCCGAAAAAAATCCATCGGCCCTGGTCCGGTGCGACCTTGGGTTTAGAATTCTTCATTATGACAACACACGGATGAAATAATACATTTCTTTTATTATAAATGTGTTTAGGTTTCTATTGTTTTCTAATACTGTTTAATCCCGTTTTAACTACTGAGGTATCACAGGCGGTGGACACTGATGATACATGAGGTGAAATGATAAACTGGGAAAGATTTTTTTTTAAGGAAGGAAGCGTTTCAGGCTAAATTTAGAATACCTCCCCGGCATTTACCATTTATGAGGACTGAGGAAAACCTAAGAAAAAACATCTATCAGGGAGAACGGTCCTGTTGGATGGAACCCCAGGTCTCCCGCTCACAAGTCCGCGCCTTAGCTACTTCGGCCACCCGTGGCGGTCTATTGTTCAATAAACAAGAACAGTAAAGTAGATTTTACGTAATTTACACTTAAGGCAATATAATACTAATATTCTTGCGATATGACTACCAATGTAAGTTAAAGCGACCTACAAAGAAAGCTAATATAATATCATAATATTACGTTATATCGTGTACGGGCTAATTTAATTGACACATTTGTAATTTACGTTTCAACTAATTTTACTCAACACTAACTTACAATATTCGTATAATTTCTAACGCATTATAATTTCACACTATATTTTCAATGTTAATGACTCGCGTACATCTCGATAACAACGAGTGACTGTGACAGCAATGCTTTTCTCTCTCAGATATTTAATTGAGTGTGGTAGTGAAAGAGAGGGAAAACAGCGAGCATTTTAAAAGTATTTTGAATGTTTTTAGAGCTACTATTGTCAGTACTATGGCTGCAGTAAAAGGTGCTGTAAGTGCATTAATAGCATTGTGGATTAAAGGCAAAGAATTTATTAGGTGGAATGGGGGGAGAGAGAGTATTGTAATAAAGAGGTAAGCTTAAAAGAGATGTGGAAGCTTTTTCATGTTGTAACATGGAATGTCATTTTTGCATAATTAACTACAGAATGTATTAATGAAAGCAGTGCATGTTTTTCAAATTAAATATATATACGAGGTGGTATCCTAAATATTCGGGACTGGTGCTGCCATCTTGTCAAAACTTACTTTGAGACTAATGACCGCCGTCCTCTCGAAGTAGTTCCTTTCCACACGTATTCACCGGTTCCAGCGATTCTGTCATTTTCCAAGTGCATCTTGGAAGTCATGTTCTTTGAGGGCGTTTAGCACAGACAGCGTTTCTTCTTGAACCCTCTCAATTGTGTTGAACCGACTTCCTTTCAACTTGATTTTTCAGTTGGGTCAGTAGGGCAAGGTCTTCAATAGCTATACGGCCGACCCTGAACCAAGCATGCCACTCAAACACATGTGTACGGCTCATGCTTTGTCCCCCAAATACTAGTTGAATCATTGCGTGGGTCTCCGTAGCATTTTCCCCGAGATTTGCACAGAATTTGATGCACACTCTTTGTTCTAAACTTGGATACCTCGTAAATCGCCACGTGAATGAAACTTTAAACATCTCTCATCAGATGTTGTAGTGTTGCCACCTTGCGGTACAACACTCTACTCTAACTACTGTGGAGATGGCAGCACCAATCACGAACATTGTGGATACCCCTTCGTGTATATATATTTATAGTAACGTTTATTTGTTGCTCAATATTTACAAATATATTTTACATCAATCGCACCGGCTTTTCAACCGTATATGCTATTCATTGTGCAGACACTTACAAAAAGAACTTCAGATCAAACACCTTTGCATTTATTATATTACCTAAGCACAAAAACGTAAGTATGAGCATACACTCTCGCTTGTACGCGACTCCCCTCTATACACACACACATATACACATTCAGACTCAAAGAACAGGTCTATTCCTACAAAGTTATTTTATTTCCACACACGTTGCATAGAAAATAACCAATTGGCCAGTTGTCTTCCTGTGCAAACAGATCCCAACACGCTAACCTATCCCTACTCCATTCAGTAAACGTAGTTTACAGTAAATCTCCATTGTACCTGGACAGTTCATTAGAATTTATTGAGTTTTCTTTATATTCACAAACAGCATATATTATCTGCCCAGCCTTATTCACTATTTTTGTTGCCTTCCATGCCCCCAATCAATCCATGCTAGACCCGATCTGATTTTGAGTTCGTTGCCTAAACTGACATTTTCTCTCTGCGTTCTGCCTCTATATTCTATTGGTTAATTTCCCTAAGCCTTTTTTGTACCTTCCTTGAAACATATTACCGTTCCGTACTCCCTTGTTCCACAGCCATCCCATTCTAAAGCTCTCAAGACTTCTTTTAATTTTCGTTGTCCAATATCATGCGCAACTCGTATTTAATTATTCTAATTTCACAGCAAATAGTGTCTTCATAGCATCCAAGTTTTCGTTGATAGTTGACTATTTCTCTCTACTTCTAGAAATCACTTTAGAAACTCGTTTTGAACTTTGTTCAGTCGATCCATTTCTGCCAGCCCCATATCTCAGAGTCACAGTACATGACAGAGCCTACCATGCTGTAAATATTCTTCAAAATAGTTACAGGAATATCAGACACCCGTAAAACTAAAGCAAAAATCTGCCATTTGCCCCGGGCTTTGTATGACGCTGTGTCTATAACGGATAGTTCTGGTAGGGGAATCTGCACATTTTGTGGAGAGGATGAGAAATGGGTACATATTCTGGCGGAATGTACCCACTGGGAACACCTGACAAAAACATTGTTTCCAGAAAAAAATTACGGCAATTAGAGGTCGATTGGCCTGCTGGGACCTTTTGCTGATAACGGTTGAACATGAACATTTTCCTAGCCAACATGCGCGAAGCTAGAAGCAATTCATTTTCTGGTTAGAGTACAATAACTAATGTAATTGAAATAATATGGAAGTTGTTTCGACTTATATATTTGTAAATACCGTTCTACCCATTTAAAATTTATTTATTTATTATTATTATTGCTTACTATTTTTATTATTTTTTCCTCTTTCTAATCATGTATCATACTTAAGCACGTATAGTCGACCACCCGTGCATAAAATATGCTTGTTTTATTATATATTAAATATTTACAAAATATTAATGAAATATTTTAAGAGAAATGCATATAGTTTGCGTATCCTATACTATAAAATGCAGAAACAGAAATCGAAAGAATTTCATGGGTTTGTTTAAGGTTAACAGAATGATTATACCAAATCCAGTTAACAAATTTCTTTGATGAATAAAGAAACTTGCATGCGTGGAAAATTTGAATAAAGATTTCCATAGATTAAAAAAACAAACAAACAAAAAAACGCACGCACGCCCCCATGCACTATAAAGATGAACTTTCGCTGTGCATGAAAATTTCGTGCTTATTTATAATAAACTTATCTCAATTAAATGTTTATTGATTTGTTTATTTGGCTTATTTGTGGACGCTCTTTAACAGCTCAGGTCATCAGCGTCCCATTCAAATCAGGACGAGAAACGGCCGACAAATTTTGCTCAGATGTCTCTTTTTTCAGACTTGAAATTCTTTATCGTGCAGTAAATGTACGACACGGGACCCAAAGATTTACTTCCCTTCCGAAGGAAGTCCCATACTTAGGATTTCACGCCCGAAAAAAATCCATTGGCCCTGTTATTAATTTTAGCGATAACAGAACAATTTCTTCACGAGATCTTATATTTTATATCATGGAATGAAACTTTATCGACGTCACAAAGTGTTTAAAATATTTGAATATATAAATACAGACTTTTACTTGTCGCTTCACGACATACAAGGTACCAAAAACATAAAAATCGTGCAAGCCCAGACCGCCCCCAATTTGCTTGTGTTTCCTCTGCTGGTTGTGGTGCTGGTGGACAATCTTACCAGATATATTTAATTTTAAGTTGGCCTTTTTTTACTGTTTCTTAAGAAAGGGGCCAAGAAAACAAAATGTATACTTTAATGCCCAACTTAGTTTGAAAATTGAAAATATTAAAAAATAAAAAATTTGCCTTACATGCAATAAATTTTTATATAACAGATTTAAAAAGTTTAATTGGGTTAATTAGTTAATTGTGTCTTAGTGGATTTTATGTTATATCTTGTAATGCAAGAAATATAAGAAATGCTTGTGGTATTTTCTTCCGTGTTTCTTCAGTTTGAATTCATTAATACGTTTTTAAAATTAATGCATGAAACGTCCTTCATAACTTTTACACAAGTTTCTCTCTTTCATTACACATTGAAAGGTTCAACATGCTTTTTTTTTTAGTTGTGTACTTTTTATGTATAATAGGTACATAGGTATTTGTCGCTTGACTAAGTTGGTGTGCGCTCTTGCTCCTCTAAGAGTTGTCTTTCTCTCGTATCTCCGAGCTCTTCCTTTCTTCTCTACCGCATCATGCCTTTACTACTCCTTTCCCTATTGCTCTACTTCCGGCATACAGTAGCCGGCTTTCTTATTTGGTGCAACTACTAGGAGGAAGCATTTAGAATTTCAGACGGATTGAAAGGGAGAGAGAGGGGATACAACTGTGTGTAGGCGTTCAGATTGATTTACTCTTGTTATTCTCCATACAAAACTGTTTCTTCCTCCATAGTTTGCTTATATAAGGAAGAATTGTAAGATAGCTTTGTATGCTAAATACTCATTTTAAGACTATGAAGCTTTTTAGTTGCTTATCAGCTGTAACGTACTTAAAATTTAAATTAATTTTTATTTTATTTGAGATTTAAATTAAAAAGATATTATTCAAGTGCATGTTTTGGAATACTGAATATTTCATTGATATGAAGGGGGTTCTAAAAGTCCTCGGCTTTGCTCAGAGATGTGAAGATGACCAAATTACTATGACAGTATCATCCTCTAGATGGCGTACTGTAAAGTTTCAGAGGCGTGTTAACATTCTTTACAAAATGGATCAAATTGAAACACGAGCTGTGATAACGTTTTAAAGGGTTTAACTCCAGCAGAAATACAAAAGGAGTTAATTCTACATTAAAGTATTCTTTCCCTTTGGCGATTAAGCGTGGTCGTAAATCCACGCATTCCTTCATTCAAGATGATTGAATTTCAGAGGGTCCCAAATCTGCTAGACGGACGAGATTGTGATAAAAATCACAATGCCATAGCCGATTGAAGGTATGTGAATTGGCTGACATTGCAAAGACCTCGATAGGTCGTGTCCATTACATTTTACACGAGGTTTTAAGCATGAGAAAGCTTTCCACTCGATGGGTGCCCGTTTGTTAACAATGGACCAAAAACGCATTCGAATGAACATTTCGAAAGAGTGTTTAGACTTGTTTAAACGCAATTCCAGCGAGTTACTGCGACGTTTCTTAACAGTAGATGAAACATGGATTCATCACTATGTCCCAGATACGAAGGAGCAGTCCAAACAGTAAAAGTGCACCAAAGCAAGCCAAAACGGTACCATCTGCAAGAAAAGTCATGGTTACGGTTTTCTGAAATTTTCAGGATGTGATGCTCGTAGACTACCCGCAGAATGGCAGAACCACCATTAGGGAGTATTACGCTTCATCATTGGATCAAATGAAGGATGTTATCTTGGCTAAACTTCCACGCCTTGTGAAAAAGAAAGTTGTCTTTCATGACGATAATGAGTCTTCACACACGTCTGGAATTATTACTGCAAAACTGCATGGCCTTCCAAGTGCTTCCACATCCGACATATTCACCGGATTCGACTCCCAGCGATTACTTTGTGTTCCCGAACCTGAAGAAATAGCTGTGGGGACGAAGATTCACATCAAATGATGAGTTTGAAGCTGAGATAGGATTTTATATTTCACATGTTTGGACTAAATGTGTTCATTTACAAGATGGCTATGTTGAAAAAAACAAATTTCTTAAATCTTGTTTTCTTTGCCAGGTCGAGAACTTTTTAGAGAACCTCGACGTACACAAATTATTTATTGCAGGTGAAGATTAGTAGTCTTTCAGTAAATTGTTATATATTTTCTTATTGTTAATTCTATTAATAATTACATTTAACATTTGAATTTGCCTTCTATACTTTGTATTTAAATGCAACCACACTCAAACCATCCACTGGACTGGATTACCTGTCTAGTTTCTTCCACGTTAAACCACTTGTCCACATGCATTCGTAGCAAATGCTTAAAACCATGCCTGACTTAGTTTTGAATCTCTTACAATGTTTACAGAACTCTAATTAATATGTTCGTTTTTTTTTCTTCTTGTAGGAAATATTCTGGCGCTCACTTACGGCATGGTAATGGGCTGGGCATCACCTTCACTGCCACTTCTGCAGTCAGAGGAAAATCCAGAATTAGGTGGAAGACCTATCACTACGAAAGAAGCCTCTCTATTTGGATCGCTAATCTTTGCTGGCGCCCTATTAGGTTCTCCGGTCTTCGGATTCGTTTCGCAGCACTTTGGGCGCAAAGCTGCGGGATATCTTGCTTCAGTGATCTTCGTGCCCAGCTGGTTGATCATCGCTGTCACAGACTCTACTGGTTTTTACTATGTGGCGCGCTTCTTCATGGGTTTCTGTTGCAGCGGAGTTCTCATATTTGGACCGATGTACACAAGTGAAATTTCTGAGGATTCCATAAGAGGCTTTCTTGGAACTATCCGCTCTCTGTTTTCCACTCTGGGAATTCTTTTTATGTTTGCGGTTGGTCCATACCTAACAGTGAGAACAATGGCTTACCTATGTCTCTCTCTACCCTTAGGTTATATACCAATGCTTTTCTGGCTCCCTGAATCGCCCATGTATTTGTTGAACCGCGGAAGGACACAGGAGGCTATGGCTGCCATGCTGTGGCTACGAGGAAACAACAAGACTCTTGCTGAAGAAGACTTAGGCAAGATATCTGCAGTGATGAACAAGCGGAGAGAAGAAGCAAGTTCTTTAACTTTAATGAAAGTCATTTTCAATTCGAGAGGAGCACGACGTGCACTTCTTATTTGTGTAGTGCTCGGCACATGTCAGCAGTTCACGGGCATCTCACCAATCATGAGCTATCTTCAAGACATATTTGAACTCTCTGGCAGTTCTCTTACCCCAGCTGCAGCGGCAGTCGTGGTCGCAACGATGCAGTTCCTTGGAATTCTCTTATCGTCCATTTTCCTGGATCTTGCTGGGAGAAGAGTGTTGTTGATTCTTTCAGAAGTTATAGTGGCACTGTGCTTGGGAGTTTTGGGAGTGTATTTCTATCTGAGGCAGCAAGGAGTGGATACGAGCTTTCTGGGCGTGCTTCCAGTGGTGAGTCTGTCAGTGTACGCGTTTTTTGTATCCTCGGGTCTGGTCTCAGTCACATATGTCGTCATGGGGGAAATGTTCGATGCTGACGCACGTGGAATGGCAGCCTTTGTTACAACTGCTGCGATCTGGCTCTCAGCTTTCGTCACCACTCAATTCTATATGGACTTGGAGAAGTGCATCGGTACTGCGGGGTTATACTGGTGCTTTGCTGCCTGCAGTATTGCTTGTGCATTGTTTGTGTACTTTCAAGTACCAGAAACGAAGAATAGAAACTTGGAGTCCATTCTCAGTGAGCTTAACGGAGAACAGGACTCTAAGACTAGTGTTCTGAATGTGTCAAGTGATTCAAACGATACTCAAGAAAGATATTGACTAAATAAATTACAGATGGACTTAAAGAGAAACATTTATGTGAGGTCTGTTGAACTTCTAGGGGACTTGGGGTGAAAATTAAAGATACAACTTCACAAATACACCTGAAAGTTATAGCTTGGCAGTATTAATTTAAATACTATGGGTTAATTCTATGTTAATCTTAATGTAAGTTTTAGGACGCGATTCAAAATTATTAACACGAACGTAATTTCATAATATGGTTTTAAAACATACATAAAAACAAACATTTTAAGGAAAGTGATATATATCAAGGAATTTTTATACTATGAAACATAAAATCCAATTCAATTATTCAAATATAACAAGTATATAAGCGCAGTAAAACCATCCGAGTGAGAAAAAGCGAGCATGCAACTGTAGCTCAGTTAAAATTACTATAAAGAATTGATAGTTGAATATATATCTGTTAGAATATTATCAGGTCATCGGCAAGGAAAATACTATTATATATTCATATACTATGAAACTATGAAACGCTATATAATGTATCTCATTTTATTCTTAAATCTGCTCAAGTTTAGTCTATTTAATATTGCAATGTATATAATTATTTTGTTATAGAACTTATGTCTAATGCTGCTTCCATGTTTGCTTTTTTGTCATTTTGACTACATTGATGTTCGCGCGACGTCTGTAGATTGGGGTACTGAATTCCACGAGTATGAGTCTGCAGGGATGAATGAAAATAAATGTATTAATATCTCGTATCCAACTTCTCAGGGTAAGGAAATACCCCGAATAAAACCTTATCCCGACAGCTTGATCAGACCGGGATTCGAAACCAGGACATAGGGTTAAGCGTTACCGCTAGACCACGGAGGCAATTTTCCGTGTTTTAATCCTGTAGATCGCTTAATAAATGACACTCATTGCGTTGGTGTCACCATGGGAATCAGTTTTAAATTGGCCGAGGTTCTAAATCAATATCAGTAATTTTTGTTTGAAATTGTATTTACTTTTTAAAACATTCAATGCTGTAACAATAAATTTTGTTGAATAATCAAAGCTTTGCATACACATACTTTTAAAATACGATTTGTAGAGTAAGATTTTAGTCTTCCTAATGTCACCATAAAATGATATCACATTGACTATTGGACTGACAGAGAGCTAAATATATTAAACGAATAATATCAGAAGGCCGATAAGCTCTAAGGGTTGTGTGTTTATTTATTGCCCTTCGCAATTACTTACATATATAGTTTAACTGTTGGTTCATGAACATGTTTAACTATTTAACAGATACACACAATTTTACGGCTGTAAGCAGCTGGGCCACTATTGTAAATGCATTACCTTCACATTATCCATTGGAGCAATTTTACCCAGATCTGTGGCCATTTAAGAGAATGAAATTAAATCATTTTTTGAAATGATAAAGAACACCAGATTTTTTTCAAGCCAGTCTTGAATTATATTTATATCCTCATTGACATTTCTGCAAGTATCGTTCCAGTTGATACGAATAAATATTACTTCTATGAGGTCTGCATATTAAGATATACAGCGAGGTTATTTGAGTTACGAAAACGGATTCTTTAAGGCGATAAGTAAGAAACTGTCCTGGCAATCGTGTTCCAGATGGAGAAACTGTACACCAACTGTACGAGAGACAGAATCTCTCAATGACAAGAAATGTGTTGCAAACCAGCGTGTTCTTACCGAAGAAAAGTGAAATGAAATACAACAATTTCCTGAGCAGAATGCACACAATGTAATGCCGCTAAGAGATATCATTTTTAACGTGCCTTATAACACAAATTAGATCTTATTATTATTCCTTTGAAATCTAATTTCATTTTATGCTTTCAACAAAATACATAAAAACTTGAATAAAAATATTAACTTTTACTTGCGGTGACTTTATCTCTCTTTTCCGCTTCGGGGACTGTACTTCCCAAGTAAACAGCAGCAGACGGAACATAGCTCAAATAACCTCACTGTAGATCCAAATTAGAACAGTTCCTTGTAATTTCACTATGGGTATCACTAATATCGCCATTACTTATTTGTTAGGTATGAATAAAACAACTTTAAATTAATTCCTTTGATTCTTAGAGAGAATTGAAAAGTGGTTCATGATTTACCACATCAAAGGTTTTTTCAATATCCAGAAAAATATCCAAACGTCTTTTTCTAGCCTAATTCTTAAATTATTCAGGAACTTATGTTTATTAAAAAATATTCATGCTCAAATTGCTAGGAAAGAAGAATTGATTTTATTCATTAAATTATAATTTTTAATAATTCATAATTCGGATTTTTTTCTTCGTTTTTTGAAGACTTTGGAAAGCCTAGGCAATTACAAAACTAATCTGCAATAGGTTAAACTTTCTTTATCGCCGATGGTTTTAAAAAATACCCACTCATTTATTGAAATGTGGGTTCGCAAATATCGTGAACACAACTTTTTCCTACATGAGCAAAACTTTCATTATTAATGCCATTATTTACAAAGGTTAATGACAATGCTTACTGTATTAGATTGTTAATGTATTTCACAGTTTATTTTCAACAGATTGCCAATTTATTTAACTTTGCTAACTGGAAGTAAGTCACAATAATGTTTCCTACATGAGTAAAGCTTTCATTATTGATGCCGTTATGCCGTTATTTACAAAGGTTAGCGACAATGCTTACTGTATTAGATTGTTAATGTATTTCACAGTTTATTTTCAACAGATTGTCAAACAATAATGTTTCCTACATGAGCAAAACTTTCATTATTGATGCCGTTATTTACAAAGGTTAGTGACAATGCTTACTGTATTAGATTTTTAATGTATTTCACAGTTTATTTTCAACAGATTGTCAAACAATAATGTTTCCTACATGAGCAAAACTTTCATTATTGATGCCGTTATTTACAAAGGTTAGTGACAATGCTTACTGTATTAGATTTTTAATGTATTTCACAGTTTATTTTCAACAGATTGCCAATTTATTTAACTTTGCTAACTGGAAGTAAGTCACAATAATGCTTTTACTATTTTCCGCTGAAAGGAGCTAATAGTCGATTACTGTCATTAAAATAATATTTCAATTATTCTAATAACGAACAAGTTTATGTAAGAGATGGAATATTGCAACAAAATTACTGATGACGTTCTTTACAACATGATAGTTGATTTAAAAGCACGTCTCTCTGAACCCTCTTTCAGTTTTATTGCAAGATAATAACAAACATGGCTACCTAAGGCTACGCCTGTGTATCAAAGAACAAAAGCATTATCTTTTCATTGTAGTAAAAGAGAGAAAATAAGACAACGACAAAAAAAAAAAAAAAAAAAAAAGAAAAAAGAAAAAAGAAAAAAGAAAAGAAAAGAAGAAAGGCAAGCACATTTCGCAAATGTGAAGACACAACAGCAGGATATCAATGTTCACTGTCACAGGCTTGTTTGATGGTGACGTAATGAGTGTAGCACGAGATAAGGAAGTGAAGGCGGTAAAGCAATCACAGCCTTGTGACGTGTCGCGAATTCTCGCGAATTCGCGACTTGCATTTATTTGCATGGCGATTAAGTTCCCTTCACGCAAATGAGCTCTAGTGTTATCTGATACAGAGAAACCACGCTCAGAGATGACATGAAATAAAGCAATACAAAGACATAGCAGCATTCAAAAGTTTTGTATATTTTGTTGCTAAAATAAAATATGGAAAATAATGACGCTCGTGTTGACATTAAAAAAATCAATTTGCTTTGAAGTTGCCTGCCTCGTTACTATCATCGGGTCAAAAGAAATGAGTTGGACTTTCCTTTCTAATCAGGTTGAAAATTATATAAAACCAGGATATTTATTTTAATATATTTCGCGGTGTAAATTATCTATTTCAACATGTTAGAATAAAGAAAGGAATTACTTTTCAAAGACTCAGTACTTGGTATTTAGTTTGCAGACGAGAAAAATAAACTGAACTACTGACCTCAGTATTCGAAGACGCAACCATTGGAAGAATCCATAGATGCTGTCTAAATCGCAAGGACAGAGAAAGCTGAGGTTATTTCGATAATTCAGCCTTACTCATGGCTAACCATTTGTGCCTACGCCTCCAATGGGAGGAAGGAGGGGTGAGGGAGACGAGAGCGGTGACTGCACGGGGTCCCTAAATAAGTTTCCAGATATAACACTCCGACGTAGATGGAGTTCTCCTTCCTAAGGAGTTTCAGACTCTCTGTACCAGACGTCAAGTCAGAAACTTTACGCAAGCCGCCGCCACGCCGCGCCAGTCCTCCTCGCCCTAACACTTTCGGCCCTGATACAGAGCCAACAGAAGGAAATTAGATGAAGTGCGATAGCGTAAAATACGAAAAAGTAAAGGTTCAGTCTAGCATTCTAACGACCAAGGGAAACCACGAAAAAATTGGCCGGCCCGTAGAGTTATGAACCCGGGGACCTCCCGAGCGTTACCGCCTGAGCTAACTTACTCGATTATTTACGCTTATGTTCACTGGATAATTTTCTTTTATACTCATAAACACTTAATAGCATATGAAACAATGAATGTAATGGATTACCTATGCCACAATTGAGTACACTCAGCACTTTAGGTGCATGTGTTTTTATTTATTTATTGCTGTTTACTGAATCAAATCCTCTTCAATTATCGTAAGACCTATAAAATTATTTTCGGTGTCTTGTAGGAACAATGTGTTATGGATGAGAGATTTGAGGTTGCAGTAAAATGAAACACTTAAATAAAAATTCAGGATTATTTCTTAAAACGGCCCGTCGATTTGGGGAGAGGTACAGCGAATTGCGACGTTCAAGGGAATTTGGGCGCTTTTTAGATATCATTCATTATGAAATCTTGGCTGGAAAATATTGACTACGAATATTAAAGGGAGAACAATCTTCGCGAAGGGCAATTTGCAACTGCCATCAAGTAAGAAACTGTCACCATAGTTACTGGCTGGAAGGGTTAAAGGAGGAATTAGAAAGAACTGGAATGGGATGCGTATGGGAGAGGAGGGAAAGTCAGAGGGAAGCCATTTGACATCAGTTTTATATCTGATGCGTTATTTTTACTTTTTAGGGTTGATTTGAGCTAAATAGGTTTGACTATCATGTAGCACAACAAAAGGAGTTCTATATCTAGTAAGTATTTTGCCTTTATTATCAGGGCAAACGTTTAGGTCATATCAAAACCCAGGAAATACATAACATTTTATTCTGACCATAAAGATCACGGAGATCAAGGGGTCATTTCTCGGTATCTACTGTTTTACCACGAAGTGAAATGTTACTCATGATCTATAACAATATTTGTTTGTACTGCATAACGTATAGAGAACGCCTGACAATATGATTATAAATTGATAATAATTACACTATTAACAACAACCCATTTTCAGCTCTGCTGCTTGTTGCAGGATGTTCATTTTTCAAACTCAGGTTTACTCCAATATCAAGCAGTAACTGGTTTAATCAATCGTGATCAATGAATCATGATGAGAAACATACATTTGAGCTTTATGACTGAATGAAAAATTAATATGCTGTTCAGGAAAAGAAAGTCCAAGTTTTTACAGAGCACGTGATTAACATCAACATAATAAGTAAATAAATAAATAAATAAATAAATATTTAAGTCAGTGTTGTGCAGAAATTATCAGTTATGTTTTAACAGTATATTCAAAATGCAACACTCTTTCATTCTTCTACTGAAGAAACAATGTTTCATATTTTCAATTACAAAAGAATAGAGCTTACATTGAAGTTAGATAAAAAATTAAGGTTAAATAAAATATTCAAATTGCATTGGCGTTAATAGAAAACAAGGAAAATAAGTTTTAAAAGTACGTTACCGTAGTAGCTTTTGTCGTTGTTGGAGAGTAAGCGGCTTGCTTCTATGGCATAGAAAATGAAACTTCTTGTTTACCTGTATAAAAAAGAACAAAAGAAAATTAATACTATGCTAGGGCAAGTTCCATCCTTTCTTAAAGCTAAATGAACCAAATAAATGTAGCTTTCTCGCTATAATAATGTATTACACATGATTTATCAATACTTTTTTCATAATTAATAAATACTGTTTTTGGAATTGAAACATACTTGATCAATAAGCACTAATTGTATGTAACGTCTATTTAAATATCGTACTTTTAACAACAACAACAACGATGATGATGATGATGAGGTATAGTCATAAAATACGAAGGGTGTTAAAAAAAAAGCGCTGCACATTTTTCTCCTTCAGGTTTTATTTTATTTCAGTTTTAAATGCACGATTCATTATCTGGAACGTGTTATTTTTCTTAACAATGTATGGCTTTGCATCATCTTGAAGTCCAGAGACTGTGCGCCGTCGCTGTACTCCTGCAGAGCTGTCTCTCAGCCCTGTTCATACTGTGATGTGACTTTATCATCTCCACTGATTGGATCTTTCAGAGACCGAATGTCAGTCTTGGTGCTGTAGTGGTAACCATACTTTCCTCATAGACTCAAGATCGCGGATTCAATTCTGGCCAAGATCGATGGACATTTTCGGGCGTAAAAATCCTAAGTATGGCTTCCTTCGGAAGGGAAGTAAAGCCGTGGGTCCCGTGTCGTACATTTACGGCATGAAAAAGAACCTCAAGCCTGAAAGAGAGGCCTCTGAGCAAAATTTGTCGGTCGTTTCACGCCCTGAATAGAATGGGACGCTGATGACCTGAGATGTTAAAGAGCGTCCGTAAATAAAAGCAATCCACGATCAGGGGACCAAACAGAAAGATATTAAAAGATAACTGTAGAGTGAGTGAGAAAGAACAGCGAAGCCTTCTTTATGGTTTTGACTTTGGTCACATCTTTGTGAGCACCGACGTTTCGGAACATCTCTTCAACTTCTGAAGAGTTTTGACATATAACTTTGGAGTTAATGTTTTACCATGAGGCAATAAATCAATCAAAATGATACATTCAGAACTCCAGAGTACTATGGCTACTGTTTAATTGAATTTTTTCGAGATGTTTTGTGATGCCACTCCATGGATTGCCGTTTGTCTCAGGCCCCAGGTGATGAACTCATGTTGTATAACAAATCACCCCCTTCAGCCTCATAACGAGCAAGCAACTCTGATGAGGAATCGGTTGTCAGGCTTCCAGGGCAAAACTCTTTTGAATATTCTAACTGATGGATAATTGTGTTGACACTGGCCACAGAGATGTCAAGTTGAACAGTGAACTGAATAAGGACAACGGCTCGTTCCATCATTTCAGGTGTAAGGCACGCTGCCTCGCCTACCGACTAGCGTTCCTATTTCTGGACAAACTATTCTTAAACATATATGAACGTAGATGATGGTCCCATTTTCAGTCAAAATAATTCAAATGCTGCTCTTTATTTATGTGCTCATCACTTAAGAAATTCCATTTTGAAATTACTTTACTTGGATGTAAAAGGATGTGTGGTACACTTGCAAAGTACAGGTGGCTGCTTTCTGGTGTTCTTAAGTGCATATTTAAGTATTCAGTTTTTGCTATTATAATTCTCGTAATTACTTTAAAAAATTCTGCTTTATTTCCCATTGAGAATCTTTTAAATGAACTATATATTGTATTATTTATGTCCATAACCAATTTTATCTCTCTCTTATCAGATGAAGATTAAACAACTGTAAATATCCACATAGAACATATTTATAGATTATATAGCAGAACGCGTGTATTTAATTCTGTGCATTTGTGAGCGTGCATAATTCCTATACGATCCAAAACTCTTACAGGTCTAAGAAGTAGATCAATACTCTGAAACCTGACACATACTATTATTACCATTGCACAGAACATCAATTTACTCATAATCATTTGCGTAACTACTGCCCGCCGTTGGAATGAATTGCCATAGGATGTCAGAGACTGCCTAACTTCATAAGCATTTCATTAGAAATTGTTTAATGTAACTAGAAATAACAGATTACCTTAGCAGATCCCTTATCTTCCAATAGATATTTATTTATTGCAGAATTTATCATCCAAAAATTGCTATTTTCATTGTTATTAATAATAATAAACTTTCATCATATCTACAGTAGCATTAATGATTTTCATTCATTATATTTCATTATCACATTTACTTCCATTCTCATGACTTACATTATTATGATTATATAAGCTGTTTTTGTTACTGTTTGTACTGTTATTATTACATTAACACTTTCCTTGTTTATTTATGTTGTACTAGCTTATTTATTTACACTCGCTTTAATGTTTTATATGTGTATTTTTCTTGTTACTGCTTATGCTGTTTATTATCGCATTTATTTCACTGAACCTTAGCATAATAGTTCTTGCATTTGTAGAGACTGCCACTATAAATAAATATTGATGTACAGAATATAAAATAAACAACTTAAAATTTAGAAAAACGGTTCCTCGCTTAATTTCATTCCTTTGATGCATGAACGTTGTGCTTCAAGTATTGAGTGGTCTACCAAAATGCACAATTGCTCATTGGAACTATACGGAAGTTTTAACTTTATGTTACATTCTTTGTAATCCCTGATTTTATCCTCTTAAGATGGGGAGGTACAGAAAGATAGGAAATACTATGCCCCTCTATAAATTTTAAATCCTTTCAGGAAACCCGGGACACAAATTACATTTTTTCCCCGATTTCACACTGACACCCTTGATTTCAACTCCTCACACTGACAGGACACACACCAACAGATGTTTGAACACCTGCCTGGAAATGGTGGTACATGAGAGACATACACATAGATTGAGGATTTTTTTGGGGAAAACTCGACAAAGGAGGTTAATGGCTGTTGAGAACAGAGTGATAGAGGGGTAGGAAACTCAAGTGTAAAGGCTTTATATATGTGTAAGTGTATGAAGCTATTCATAGCAACTTTATGTATGTGTATTGCCTTACGAAGATAGTTGTAGCAAATACCCCTGATATGCTAAACGGAGCATGTACGGCCTCAAGGCCCATGCGACTGTTGTAACTCTTTGGTAATTACATATTTATATCAATTCTATTATTGCTATTGCTGTTGTTGGTCCTGGTGGTGTAGTGGTAACCATACTTGCCTCCCAAACCCAAGATCGTGGGTTCAATCCCGGCCAGAAACGATGGATTTTTTCGGGGCGTAAAAATTCCTAAGTATGGCTTCCTTCGGAAGGGAAGTAAAGCCGTGGGTCCCGTGTCGTACATTTACGGCACGATAAAGAACCTCAAGCCTGAAAGAAGAGGCCTCTGAGCAAAATTTGTCGGCCGTTTCACGCCCTTAATTGAATGGGACGCGGATGACATGAGATGTTAAAGAGCATCCGTAAATAAAACCAATTAAAATCAAATTACTATTGCTGATATGGCTGCCCCGGACTGCCCCGCTAGACAAAGTTAGGTAGGGGTAATGACCTTCCTTTTCAATTCACAGCTTCTTCAATTTCCGCAACAGAGCGAAATTGTGTCTCGGAATGTCGCGAATGGATGCATTTAATTTTAGTATTTTCATTACTTATTGCATTATTATTTGGTAACAGAAAGAAATCATAAAAAAGTAAATATGAAATGGACATGCATAAGCCGTTTGACAGTTTCTGTTTTAACGGATAATTGTACAAACTTCGGTAATTATTTATTTCATATAAACAGCATGTTTATGTTGTAAGGTTTTCCTACTTATGGAGCAATATTAACTGAGTGAGTTCATCTGCCAGGACAGAACGAAATACAACGGAAGCAAGATAAGCTATAGATTCTGTCATGTCTCATTATCGGAGGCTAACATTTGGGATCTCGTAATTATCGTGTTAAAGGCTCATGTTCCTTCCGAAGTTGTGAGAAGCGAGAGGACTTTGCAGATAAGGAACAAGGGCAGGCAACCGGACTGTTCGCTAATTTACACGAACTCAAGTTAGGCCGTGTTTGTGCCGCATCTGATGCTGTTCTTGCCAAGCTTCATCCCCCTAAAGCGTCTGGAGGGTATTGCATAAACATGAGCAGTAGAGCAGGGACCTCTCACAAACGGAACTAATTTAGTTGAGACTCTCGCGCTGGTGTTCTTTTCTGGCAAGAGCATGGTTAACATCACCGCTTTTAATTATTAAGAGACACGCAATAGAATAACAGCGCCGGAAGCACAGTTTATTCTATATGACTTTCTTGCCTCTGATTATCATAACCCCAGAATAATATAAGTCTGTGAGTTCAGCTTCACTTTGCCAACTTTTATACAAGATTGCAAACGAAGTTTCAAAAGTTGGTAAAACCGAGGCACCGGGGAACATAATGATAATCCACCAAATAAATGGGATAACACAGGCTCATATATAAAAGACACGAGTGTTATTGTTACAAACTATTAGGCTTTTAAACTGATACTAAAACATTTATATAACTTTCTCGAATTTAGTTAGGATTGCCACATTTCTGAATTTATATACAGAGAGTGCCAAAAAATGTGTATACACTTCAAGCAAACAGAAAATGATGAGTACTAATCATCTTAGACTTTTACAGTTACAACAGTTGCTCAAAATGCTCACCATCGGTGTCGATACACTTCTCAGTACGTTGAACTACTGATTGAGCAACGTTTGCGAAAGTGTCCTCAGCGATTGCAGCACATGCCGTTTCAATTTCTTCCAGGAGTGCTGCTAGTGTAGCTGGTTTTCAACGGTATACAACATCCTTAAGAGTTCCCCAAAGGTAGAAGTCTAACGGCGGGTCCGTTGTATACACACGTCTCCATTGCCTTTGAGCTTCAACAACATTCTCGGTTTTCCAATACCACTTCAAAATTGCTTTCCGCTGTTCAAACGATAATCTTTGCTCCATTTTGTTAGAGCAACGCTAGCATAACGTAATGTGAGTAACATCTGTTTACAGAACATCATATGATAATCTTGGCTTCATTTGTTCATTGTTGATTTATCTGTCACGTAGCAACGCTATCATAATGTATGTGAATCACATCTGTTTACAGAACATCATACTACGCATTACTGTTGTTTTTCGGTCCAACTTTGAAATATATTAAATAGATATCTACTGCAAAAGTGTGTATATCTTTTTTGGCACTCGGTACATAGTAGGTGTGTATTTATAAAAATTCTATATACCTATTACAAAGCTATTTTATGCATAGGTCGTATACCGTACCTTAAGCATGATACGAAATTAGAAAGTGGAACAAATAATAATACAAATAAACCAATAATAATAAATAAACAAAATTTCTTCTAGCTTCGCGCACTTTGGCTAGGAAAATGCCCATATTCAATCAATTAGCGTTGTTCACAAACCAGATCCCAGCATGCCAATCGACCTCTAATTACCTTAAATTTTTTTTTTCAGGAAACAATGTTTTTTTTTCAGATGTTCCCCGTGGGTACATTCTGCCAGAATATGTACCCATTCCTCATCCCCTCATAAAATAGGCAGATTCTCCTACCAGAACTATTCCTTATTTTGTGATCGTCCCTAGTCTAAACCAGGCCGGCCATTGCTGATCTCGTCTTTCTCTCTAGAACGAGCATATACACCTCTTTACCCTAGGTTAGTTTAATTTCATTCGATAGGCTCAAGGAGACTTTCGTATTACAATCTGTCTCGATTTCCTGCCTGCTGATATCCTCTAGCCTTGTTCTAATCTTCTTCCATACTTTTTATTGTTTGCGCTGCCTCGTTGCCATATTGAACAGACCAATTCCTATGAGTCTTCTAGGTCTTGTGTGTGTCTGTTCCCCCCCCCCCCCACAAATTGTTAAAAAGGCATTGGAGAAGAAAATTTATGACGCAATCTTAAACCTAAAAACTCTAAAGTATTTTTAACATTTTCGAAGCAACAATTTTTTAAGGAGAATTTATGCTTGTAACCTGTTTAAAAACTCACCATAATAAATATAAAATAGTATTTCACATAAAAATAATTTCAGAAAATTCTCTGATTTATTCTATTATATTACACTAGTTTTACGTTTTAGAATAAACTAAGCTACCATTATAGAAGTATTTCGAAGATACATGTATACATGTGCATAGGACGGACACACACAAACACACACACACACACACAGGGGGAGACAGAGTGGATAACATAATGTTTACTTCTTCTTTTTCATTTTAAAGTAATATTTTATTTATAATTGGTAAATTTGATGAAACAAATATTCTATAAACGGGATATCCTTTCTTAAGTCGGGATATTTACAAAATGTGTGACGTGATAGCAAACTCTCACGGAAACCAGCTTGGAAACAACATTTTACAGAATTGTACCACATATTTTCTTAAAGAATTAGTTTCAAATATAATTAGAAAAAATATATATATACGTTACTCTCTGCACCTGTTTATAAGTTTAAATTTTAATGAATAAAAATCTTTAAGAGTTTTCTGTTCCAACATTTTAAATTAAACATTAAAATTGTGCTTCGTATAACGCAAATGTTTATAGATGTCTGATCAACTAACTTTTCGCTAAATTTTATTAAAAGTATTCTATCTTATACGTAATAAAACAGTTTTATTCTAAAACTAAATATAGAAATTTAAACAAATTCTCCTTTACCGCAAATTTTAAGGTATTTTGTATATATTTCAATTTCGATATTTAATGTAGCTCTAAACCTAGGTTTATGGTTACTGTTAAACATTTTAGAACAGTATTTCCTTTGAGTTACCTGATTGGAGCGTATTTTGTGCTAATCACATGCCCTCCTTCAATACTGCCCTCTACCAGTAATGTTGCAAGACGAATGTAGAGGACGCAGCGGTTGCTGCAGTAGGCTAATACTCATGACGGGTAACAAGTCTAGAAGAGCTATTATCTTTATAGATTTATTTCAAATAATTATATAAATAAGCATACTATAATACAATGAGCTCTTTATTATTTTTGGTGTTAATTCTTAAGAAAAGCGCGAGTCGTGTAAACAATGAAATGCAATGAAGTTAAACAAAGCTGAATTCTACAGCGCTACGAAGTCGTGTCTCGTGATCTACCGAGCTGGAGCGCTGCAATTTGTTTGTTTCCATAAGTGAAGGAGTTATGTCGTCATACCATTTACTGTTTACCGATATGTATGTTGGGCCTTGTTTGTGGCAAGTGCCTGGCTGAGTGAGTTATACTCCACATACATGCTCCAGCTATTCGGCAAGATTAACAGTTGAATGTCGAGCAGCGCGCAGTAATAAAATAGTTATTTATGATAGAGGAGTTAAACGTGAATTTTATTTTGAGAGCAATGCCTCAAACTAAATATATCATATATATTTTTTACAAGTTCTTCAATATTTTATAAACAAATTCTACATGACGCCATTTGCTTTTATTTATTAAGTATTCTGGTTTTCTTTAAAATAGGTAATTTGTCAGTTGCTAGAAAAAGTTTAAAGTTTAAAGTACTTTTGAAAGTGATATAACAGGCATCCTGCTCCGATTCCATACAGATACCTTCTATTCGTCTCTGTTACCCTAAGTTGCATTTTTCATTGTCTTTCATCGATTATATCCATGTCGACACCAACTGCGGCATTTCTCGTTTTCTTTCGCATCGTTTCTAACATGATCTGTCTATAATTTCAGTACGATCAAACGATCCATGAAACACCAATACCAAATATTTATTCATTCTATTGAATGAGGAATGAAAAACTAATTTCTACATAAATCCATTGCTAATGGGCGGAATTTTTGCTCATTCCTTAAATATTTAAATGTTTTCTAATAATTACCCCCATGATAACTGCATTTTAAAGGCAATCTATTAAATTTATACATTACCTTGCAAGAACAGTAAATTGAAATGCAATTCTCCCCTCCTCATAGCACCGAAATACAGGGCCGTACATTGCGTAAGCTTGGAGATAGCATAAGTTTATTTACTTGTGGTGCGAAGTGTCTCTTGTGGGCAGTTGTACAAAGAGACTGGCATTCTATCGATTTGTTTGGCAGTGAACACTTTCAAGGAGACGGAGAACGGAGAAGCGCCTGAAGGAGTGCTCCCTTGGGAATGCCAGATGGTCCTTGTGAAATTGCGTTTCCAATGTTTGTTTTCCCTCGAAACAGCTGCGCGTGCTATAGCTTTAAAATAAATTACTATTTACAAATTCATTTCTTTTGACCATTCTTATAGGAAAGTTGAAAGCCTATAAACTGCTCTAAATTTAAGTTTACATTTAAAACGACAAACCCATCATGTTTTGAGATGTGATAGTAGTTGAATGCAGGAACTCCAGTAACACTGGACAGGAATTTCATTTTTATTTGATTTTAAAAACCAACCGTTTGTAAGCTCTCTCTCATAGCTGATAACAGGGCAACTCCAGAGGAAATAAGGAGTCTTGAGAACCATAAAGTTGCTACCGTTTTACTTCTCTACCTGCTCCTCCTCTAAACAAAGTCGTTTTCCCTTTCTTAAAGACAGATTGGTGCTACGCGTTGATGAAAGCTTGTTTGAATTACCAATTATTTGAACTGGCCACCTGGACGTCACGTTAGGGACGTATAGGGAAGTATAGCCGTCGCAATTGGAAAAAGTTCGTCATGCAAGAACTGCGTAAATAAGCGAATTCCTCAGCGAGATGAATAACTTTTAATAAAAATGAAAATAAAATCCACTTTATACCTTATTAATTAATGAAATAAGTTATGGCATTAGTGTGTGGTATTAGGGGAACAAATTAGAATTCTTGCAACCTATAAGTATCACAAAAGAGAAACCTCATTTTTAGAATTATCACAAATAATACCACATACTGAGATTGCCGATAAATTCACGAGCATAGTGAGTAAATTTATCTGGAAAGCTCAGATCGTCGAGTGATATATTTTATTAGGAATATTTCACGAATAAAATAAGAATTTAAATATAATTTGCGTAAACTTAGCATACAATATTGTAATAATTGTACATTTATATTACGAATACCTAACTTTTTCAAATTATCTAGCATAAGACGAATATCGATTGTCAGTAATGCCAATACAGAAGAACTAAATACGGGTTTGGGACCATTTCATGAATTCAACAAGAATAAAAGTAATATATGTTTGAAATTCGCGCAAAGAATATTAACACTTGTATAAAATGTTATACTTACTTGAACAGCTAGGCTATCTATTCAGAAACCGTGGGAATGAAATAGATGAAAGTCGACCATTACAATCGCTACCATTAGATTTACTGATACCAACTGAGAAAAACAAAACAGAGAAAATATTTTAAAATTCTGAATAATGTGTTTATTAAGATTTATGGTTGCTTAGGCAGATATTGTTACATAATTTACAAAATGATTTCAGACTGTTTGCACGAATACGCAAAAACAATTGCTTGAGTGAATACACATTAAGTTAGTTAAGTTTACAATTACTGAAAACACAGAAAAGTGGTCAGTGGTGCATGCCCAAGAATTATATAGTGGAGGTATAGAGTTGGCCACACTGACAAGACAAATGCACGTCGCGTTATAAAACGGATTTGATAATTTTTTTTCTGAATAATTTAACTGCGATAGCCGGCCAGTTCATAATTTTATTTCGTTTCAATAGTCGATTTTAAGATGACGTCATATTAGTAAAATAGTTATTATACTTATTATTATTATTATTATCGAGATTAAACACATATTATTAATTAAATGAAATATACGACCGCTGACAAACAAAGCTCTACTGTGTGAGTATTTTTAAACCGATTTAAATGTAACCACATTTGTGAATACTTACGAGACCTTGATATCATCTTTACATTCACTAAAATAGAGAACTAACAGAAAGTTTCGAGTTACATTGTGTATTTAAGACGATGTTCATGTGTTTCAATAAAACATGTTACTGTTCAGCATGTTCTAAGCAAATAAAAACAATTGAATGTTACTTAATTTTCATTAGCTTTGAAATTTAATTAAAATGTTCAATCTAACGCAAACGTTTTCTGAGCACTCTTAACATACATCACTCTGCATTGCTGTTCTATTCCGAGCTATTTTTGTATGTAGCTTTTTTTTTTTTTTTTGCCTAGATCTATGATAGAACATGTTGGTCTTTTTAAGTCATTTTATACTCATAACCTTTACTTTTTACTCTTTCTCAAAAGTTAATATTTTTATTTTATTTTATTTGACACGCTTCATAACATGTTTTCATACAACAGGATGATTCTATTGAAATTGGTGACTCCCAAATAAATATTCACAGTGTTCACCAATACTATTGCTAATAATTTTAATACTGCATTTTGGTTAAAACAGCAATGGTTTGTTAAGCAGCATTACTGAACTTGTTTCCCTGTCTGGTGCATGGTTATGATAAGAAATGAAGGGCTAAATTGCTGCAGGTGAGTCAGCTGAAACTGAACGTTTTATTTATTCAATCGCAGAGTAAAGAAAACATCAGCGATAATGAGATACAATATGTAAGCCTGTGTGAGGAACAAAGAGTCAATTAAAAACCAAAATACAACGCATCCTTCAAACTCCATTCACGCCATTTAACAACTGAATAACGAAGAGCTTATTGCAGCCAAATTATTTCGTTTTAATGCGAAAGACCTTAATGGACAGGTGATCTGTTACACTAATGGAACTGATATACAAGGTGGAAGGAAATATAATATATTAATTCACACAGGTTATAGCAGATATTATTAGAGTAAAAAGTTAAAGAAATTTTCTTTATATGACTAAAATTTAGTTTCAAGTTTTTGAGAAAATAAAATGCACATAGGATACACTGTTGCACGTCACCGACGTTTTTTAAATAGTGTTTAACGCTGATTTATATTACTGAGGCATCATACGCGGTGAACACTAATGATACATGAAATGAAACGATACATTTTGAAAACATTTTTTTTTAAAGGAAACGTTTAGGATACCTCCTCGGCATTTGCCAGTTATGAGGACTGAGGAAAACCTGGAAGAAACCTCAGTTAGGGAGGACGGTCCTGGTGAGATTCGAACCCCAGACCTCCGGCTCACGAGTCCTCGCCTTAACGACATCGCCCACCCGTGGCGTACTCACCGACATGAAGTTGCCATAAAAAAGAACAAATGTTCAATATTTTCTTTACACTTTTATTTGAAAGGTTTCACTGCTTTACTAAATTTAATTTGCAAATGTCTGATTTAGGTAGTTATAAACACTACACAAACAAATGTTGATTGAAAATAACGTTTAACAAAATAATAAACTGCAGAATGATCTTATACTCTAATGTTTCCTTTAAATTACACAAGCACAAGTTAGTTACATTTACTTTACTTTAAAATATGCAAATCATAAATTATAACTGACAACACAAAACAATAAAAATATGGTTACCAACCAAAGGAAAAAATGTTTAAAAATAATTTCACGGTTACTTTTTTAGAGCTGATGAATGAATTTTACAAATTACTTTTTAGGAAGTGAATAGGATTGATTTGATTTATTTACGTATGTGGACGCTGTGCAACATCTCAGGTCATCAGCGTCCCATTCAAATCAGAGCGTGAAACGGCCGACAAATTTTGCTCGAGGGCTCATTTTTCAGGCTTGAGGTCGTGCCGTAAATGTACGACACGGGACCCACGGCTTTGCTGCCCTTCCGAAGGAAGCCAAACTTAGGATTTTTACCCCCGGAAAAATCCATCGGTCATGGCCGGGTTTGAAGGGAAGTATGGTTACCACTACACCACTGCAGGAATCGGGTCCTGGACAGTTTATAACTAACCTGATACTAAAGTATGATAATACGTAAAATACTCTAAGCTATAGCATATAATATTCTAGAGCATATAAACATTAAACATTTAACACAAAAGGTATTTTATCTGCAGCTGTTCAACAAGGAAAATAATTGTATTAAACTTTATAATTATATAGTTAAATAATTAATACCTGGGAAGGAAAGTATTAGGTTTTCTCCCTCTCTGTATATATGATATAAACCGGTAACCTCGAACAAATGAAAACCGCTGTATGTTTGTACATTTTTGCCTTCATTCCAATACCCTCACTTTAATTTTTCAAATGTCACCTCCACCTTAGAGTTAATTACATTTTAAAAAGGATTAAATTGCTATAACGTCTTTAGTTTAAGATACAAGTAATAAATCTTTAACTTTGAAATGCTGGACATATATTTATTCTTCATTTAAACTTTACAGTGTGAAAATAACTCGTCATGAAGAAATGATTCAACAGCATATAATGATAAAAAAAATATAAATATGTGGAGGTTCAATTTTTGTTTTTAAACTATTTTAATTTGATTATGATTAGGAAATATTAATATTGGAATAATGATGGCCATTTTATTAAGTCTTACGTAACATACCAGATGTGTGATAAATATAAAGGTGGAATATTAAGAACGCTTTTAAGCTTGTGTAACAATCTAAGAAATATTATAGTTAAGGAAAGAATTATGACAAGAACGAAGTGATAAAAATTCTGGATGGACAATTTCTAAAAATCGCAAAATACAGTATGTTTTCAATTGAGGAAACAAATAAACCGAGTCTGAAATTTTAAGCATTAAAGAAACGACAAAACAATTTCTTCCTCAATGTTTTATATATCTGACTATCTGACTATCATTAAACAACCATTTCAATAAACGTTTACTTCTTTATGCTTTATTGTAAGTTTCTTATCAGTTTAATTTTGTTCACCTTGTAACTTTTCTTGGTTTTCAATTATTCATACTAATAGAAATTCGATACAAATCACTAATACTAATACATTTTTGTGTATGTTAAAACCATTTTAATCATTTAAACCGATTTTCACACAAAGCCGTCTCTTTCCTCGGATTTAAAATCTGATTAACACAGTAAAAATTCGGAATCATCGCAGGCACTCTAATCACAAACTCTGGCCTACTACAGAGTGGCGCACGAAATGTTATACATTGAAAATTGTTGTTATAACTTTTAATAAACAAAATATGTCAAATTTCTCTTTTTTACATTAATTATCAGAATGTGTATGCTCAGCGAGCGTGCAGTAAATGTTCAATATGTCCACCTTGTTGACGTACCACCTCCTCGAGACGAACTGTCACGTTTCCAACCTACGACACAAGTCTTCTGTTACTCCCGGGAAAAATTTTGCGACAGCCGCTCGCAGATGCATTAGATTGCGTGGTTTGTTGCGGTAGACTCTCCTTCATATGTCCCCATAAGAAATAATCACAGGGATTAATATCCGGGCTGTGTGGCAGCCATAATAAAACGTTCTGGATATCGATGGGACATCACACGGAGCCCGAAATCCAGAATAACGTTTGCTGTATGAGGACAAGCTCCATCTTGCATGAACCCTGCTGCATAAAGTTGCGGAAGAAAATTATTCTGCAACATGTCCATGTAGCGCGCACTGTTAACTGTGCCATTGAGAAAGACTGGCCCAATGATCCATGGCTGGAAATGGCACCCTATACGCCAACTTTTTTTTTTTTTGCGTAATTTTCAATCTCGTGTACAACACCAGGAGGTTCTCGTGCCCAAATTTGATATTCTGCCTATTGATGCCACCGTTCTAATGAACATAGACCTCATCAGATAACCATGTGTTCATCATTTGCAAGAGCCGAAGTCGCCAACTATAATCGCCGTACCTTGTCATTTTCCGCCAGTTTGTGCAACACTTGTCATTTTATACGGGAATAAGTTCACGTCAGCATGAAGCATTCTTTGAAGAGAACGACGTGAGATGCCGAATTCGGCTGAAGTGAGTCTCGTACATTTCCTGGGACTTCGTGTCAAAGCCACTCTCACAGCCTCGATATTCTCTGGAGTATGGGCTGTGTTGACACGAGATCGCTTTTGCTCTAAAACACTGCCGTCAGTTTCAAATTGTGTGGTTAGTGTATACACGGTTTGTCTGCAGGGGGCCCACCTCATACGTAAATGAACACGAAAACGTCGTTGCGTCTGTGCTGCACTTTTCGTTTCCGCGTCTTCACTTTCTGTTCTAGCGCCAACCGGCCTTTGTCTGCCGTTTTACTAAACTGTAGCGGGGGAGTAACGCATGCGCGATATTGACAACTGCTGTCTTCTGTTGAACCATGCACGAACTACGGCTAATCGTCACAACGTTCCAACGTTGCCAATCTGCAAATAACATATTTATTATACAATTTCAATGTATGACATTTCGTGTGCCACCCTGTATTTCGATGATTTTATTATTGGAGTTAACTGGTTCCACTCGGCTGAACCTGAATGTTTTTCTCCCCTCTTTTTTATTTTTCCTCTCTGAGTGTAAATTGAAAACAAATTTAATTGGTTTTAAATTTAAGTGACATGTTCAATATTTTAATCTAAGCTTTATTTTAATTGTATTTATAAAATACACGTGGCTAAAAACCAAAGTTAAAGGTGCCACTTTATGAGTGAAAAGTAATTATAGCATTTGTTGCTTTATGGTTAAAATAATGAGCACATTATAACAATTTTAACTCTTAACATGTTGTAATAAAGTGCGGGAAACACTTTGATATATAATTCTTTGCACTAGTAAGCCAGGAAAAAGTAAACTAAAGGCAAGGTACTCTTATCTTTTCATAAAGGAAGGGTGATTAAAGCTTAGCAGAGAATTGCATGCCTGCCAAAAAGGAGCGGCAAAATTTAGATAGAAAGACTCTTTTAGACACGCAAACAAAAAAAATAAGGAAACTTCAGATTTTTTCTGTCCTTTTCCTCCCTTTTCTTCCTAATCTCTTCCTCTTTCATCTGTTCCGTTCTCCCACCGCGCGTTTTTCTTTAACTCTTTATTTTTTATTCTTCTTTGAAAAACATTCTCGTCTTGAAATTCCTCCGTGCGTAGAAAATCAAAGAGACGCACAAAAAAGATTAAGGAAGTAGAGGAACGTCTTTCGTTTCTCCAGTGTCAATAGATCTAGCGGTCTATGGAAAACAAAGCCATCTGAAGCATTTTTCTTACCATCTTTATCTCCGAACAGGAGAGGACCTGACAGTTCCGCGCATCGGATAAGCTGCTGCTCTTGAAAGCTATTGAAGATCCCGCCTTTCAAAAATAACGAGCTGTCAGACAATGTTTTGATTTTATAGGAACGCCGCAAATGTGTTCGTCTGCTTTGTTTACCTTTGATACACAAAGTGGAACTATATGCGTTGCTCCGCATAGTTTAGAGTTACAAGATAAACCATGAAAAAATATTCTGCTACGATTAATAATGTAGCCTAATATTTTTTAATACTTATATTATTCCCTCATCAGCTTTAGTAAATATCTTCGCCACAAACTTAAGCACGAAAGCTTTAAAAATCAAATGAATGCTTAAATGGCAAAAATAAACAATGTATATCAATATACTAGCATAACATTCTTATAGCAATTTTTTTTAATTTCTAGCAAGAGATGGGGAAAGTCATTCACATCCTAGAAGAGTATTGCCTGAAATGGGGTATGGTAGTAAATGTTACCAAAACTAAAACAACGACGTTTAAAAATTGCTACGTGTATGGTAGAGATGAAAAATGGTACTACAATGGACAAGAAATAAGAACTTTTTTTATTATTTAGGAGTAATGTTTAAAGTGAGTGGGAAATGGAATAAGCAATTAACAGTTATTAATGATAAATGAATTAAATGAGTTATACTTCGTATTCTGACTCGTGTTCCAGATGGACCACATTAGAGAGGATGTACAACGCTATGATTAAGAGCGTTCTGTTATATGAAAGTGAAATAGGGGGATGGAGATAGTTGAATATGTAAATAAAATTGAAGTAGGTTTTTGGAAAATGGCTCTCCAAAGAAAAGTCTTTTTTTTTCTAGTGTTTAACGCCCATTTTTACTACTGAGGCACCACAGAATGTGGACATTGATGATACACGAAGTGAAATGTTTTTTGGGAAAGGATTGTTTTTTTTAAGGAAAAAAAAACATTTAAGGCTTAAGTTTAGCGTCCCCATAAATGGAAAATGCCATTTACGAGGACTGAGAAAAACCTCAGTTAGTGAGGACGATCCTGGTGGGATTCGAACCCCAGACCTCTCGTTCACAAGTCCGCGCCTTAATGATCTTGGCCACCCGTGGCAGTAAAGGAACGTCAAATTGTTTGGTTATGAGAGAGGTGGGTTGCTATAAAAGATAGTAAAATAGTTAATAGTAAAACAAAGACGTGAAATACTGGCTTACACTAATGCAGGAAACCAGTCCACACTTCGCGCTAAATGCTATAGGCACCAGATACAAAATATAACTCCAACATTTTGAGCTGCTGA
Organism: Metallyticus violacea; assembly: GCA_030762175.1. Classification (NCBI taxonomy): domain Eukaryota; kingdom Metazoa; phylum Arthropoda; class Insecta; order Mantodea; family Metallyticidae; genus Metallyticus; species Metallyticus violacea. Next base: position 86,102,911 of record CM060839.1, read on the forward strand.
GGTAGAAAGAGATCAAACAGGAATTGGCCTGGGTTCAAAAGGGAACGAAGCAATGAAAATAATAAAAACATATGGAAATAGGTAGAACATGGTTAGAGGATATCAGCAGGCAGGAAATCGAGGCATAATGTAACACGAAAATCTTCTTGAATCTATTGAATGAAATTAAATTAACCTGAAGCAATAGTATATATGCTTGCTCTAAGTATAAGGCGAGATTAGGAATGGCCGGTTTAGACTAAGAAATTGGAAGGATCAAAATAACGATAGCTCTGGTAGTTCTGCCCATTTTGTGGACGGAATGAGGAATGCGTACATTTTCTGGCCGAATATATAGAATGAGAATACCTGAGAAAACCGCTGTTTCCTGAAAACTTTTTAAGGCAATTAGAGAACAATTGGAATATTTGCTTAATATGTGCATATTCCTAGCCAAAATGCGAGAAACTAGAAGAAATTTATTTTCTGGTTAGACCGCAATAACTATTGTAATTATGAATAATATGTAATACGTTTCCATTCATACATATGTAAAAATAATTATTCCTATTTTAATTATTATTATTATTATTACTATTATTATTTGTTCCTGTTTCTAATTATGTATCATACTTAAGCACGTAAGGTCTATGACACATGCAAAAGATATATTTGTAATGCGTATATAGAATTTTATAATAAAGATACCACTACCACTACCACTACTACTACCACCACCATCACCACCACCGCCACCACCACCACTACTACTACTACTAAAGATCTTATAGCATGTTGGTAATTATTTCAAGAATATAAATTCTTGTCATAAAACTATAAATTACATAAAAATGCATTAAAGAAAAAAGAATAGAAAAAAACTGCACGTGAATAATGCAGTTACATTTTCAAAATTGTCTTTGTTTATTTATTCTATGTTTATTGGTCTTTTGAACTGAACAATTTCCAGCTAACTGATTTTTCAAACAAAAGAAAGAAAATCGCTACATCATAAACTTGCAGCATTAGTTATGTATAATGATAAAACAATTCCTTCGTAAACAATATATCAGCGTATGGTGGACATGACGACATGAGGAGGGAGGTTATAACGGGATTCCATTCAGCCTGGTCACAGCAGCAGTGCCGAAAGTGAGCGAGTCGTTGGTAATCTATAGTGCAGTGCAACGTTCACAGTGATCTATACTATGTTGAAGCTTCGGCAACCTCAACGTCCATGCAAGGAGAGGTTTCATGCTTAGTTACGTCCGTGGATAATAACACTTGTAACACCACAAAACCTAGATTCAGCTTTCCATTTCATCTTCAGCCTCATAGCTCTTTCAAGGTGATGAATGGAACTAATGAAATGATCCCGATACCTGTTAACCCTAAAGTAACCAGTATGTATTAATCTTTCAAGTTTTCTAATGAAAGTTAGTGATTACACTAAACATCAAACTGCGCTAATTGCTTCTATATGCAAAACATTACAATAAGCTGTTAAATTGCTTGTACATAAATGTGTTATTATAACTTAAATTTTCTATCATCTACGAGGTGGTATCCAGAATATTCGGGACTGGTGCCGTTATCTGGTCAAAAACTTACTTAGAGACTAATGACCGCCGTCCCCTCGAAGTAGTTCCCTTCCACACGTATACACCGATCCCAGTGATTCTGCCTTTTTCCAAGTGCATCTTGGAAGTCATGTTCTTTGAGGGTGTTTAGCGCAGACAGCGTTTCCTCTTGAATCCTCTCAATTGTGTCGAACCGACGACCTTTCACCTTTATTTTCAGTTTTAGGAATAGAGCAAAGTCACAGGATGCCCATTCAGGCGAGTAGAACCGTCATGTTATTTTTCGTCAAAAAGCTCCTAGTGAACAAGGAATTGTGACAGGGCGCATTATCGTGATGCAGCAGTCAGTTCCCTTATCGCCAAAGTTCGGGCCGTCGTCTCCGCACATTTTCACGGAGTCGTCGCAAAACGTCACAGTAGTACGTGGAATTCACTGTTTGATTAGGTGGGACGAATTGTTTGTGCACAATCCCCTTGGTATCAAAGAAAACGAGGGGCATGCTATTGAATTTGCTCTTCACTTGTCTCGCTTTTTTTGGTCTTGGTGAGTTCGGGATCTTCCACTGAGACGCTTGTTGTTTTGTCTCAGGGTCATAAGCGTACATCCAGTTCTGGTCACGGATGATGACCCTGGACAAGAAGGTTGGATCATCGGATACGGCCTGACGAAGCTTCGTGCAAACTTCAATACGATGCCTGCGCCTTCTGATCAGCAGTCAGGATCCTTGGCACAAATTTTGCGGCCACACGATGCATGTCCAATTCATCAGTTAAAATTCGTTGGCATGTCCCATAACTAATTCCCACTTCATGAGCAATTTTCGACGGCGATTCTCACGAACGAGGTGTTGAACTTTGGCATCAATGTCAGGCGTGCCTGCTGGTGAGAGCATCGTCTTCAATAGCTGTACGGTCGACCGTAAACCAAGCATGCCACTCAAATACACGTGTACGACTCGTGCTTTGTCCCCCAAATACTTGTTGAATCATTGCGAGGGTCTTCGTAGCATTTTTCTTGAGATTTAAACAGAATTTTATGCACATTCTCTGTTCTAATCTTGGATCCATCGTAAAATCGCCACACACTACACACAGAGTACCATGAAAAGTATTATAAGACCTCAACACACCTACCCAGCTGCATGAAACTTTAAATACTCCTTCATCAGATGTAGTAGTGTTGCCACCTTGCGGTACACAACTCTACTGCAACTACTGTCGAGATGGCAGCACCAGTCCCAAATATTATAGATACCACCTCGTATGTTTGCCGGATCGAGCGTCCAATTTTAGTATTATTATGTACTTTTCTCCTTCTCGTTATCCCTTTTCTATAGCTAGGCATTCGGTTTGCATTTGTTCTTGATTTCAGATGTCCTCTTTGAGCCTTGGTTGGACAGAGCCTGCGTTACGGTCGGGACGTTGGAATATTTTACTTTCGAAGGCTAATATTTTTGTGTTCAAGTACAAAACTGTATTTAATAGTTACATGTTTTATTATGTTTGCGGGAAGGACTGAATACCTCCTTTAAAGTTAGTGCAGTGACCTGCGTAACACAAAATACGCTTTATTTATTTGATTGACGTCATTTGTGCATTGTGTGTTAGTTGATATTAATATTACCATCTGCCTTTTAAAATGTTCCTGATTAATTTTTACATGTAATATTGTACGCTGCCCTACATTATTGAGTGATCCATAGTTGTTATATGTTGGCCGTTAATGATGATCTTTTTAGTTAAATTTAAGCATTTTAACGACGTTTAAACAAGCAGTGCAATTTATTTAATTGATACTTTCCTATATTCTAAATTATAATAATAATTTAGAATATATTCTAAAAACTTGTTAATTATAATTTTTTCGTATTCCAGTAAGAGTTAATGGCCTGTCCGGGCGGCTTTATATTTCAGTTTGATTTCTTCACTTGCATTAAGTAAAGTGTTAAACGCGAACACTTTAGGTACAGAAAAAGAAAGAACAGGCGTGGGTTTATTGCAAGGAACAACAACTTCAATTTCAATGCTATAGATGAAAACTGTATATAGTTCACAACAAACATATTAATATCATACATCAGCTTGAAATCTACTGCACAATGCAAATTCTATCAACAAATGAGTAGAAAGTATAAAATAGTACTGATGGTAAGAAAATGCAGTCTTCCAACATGTTAAAACTATTAAAATCAATACAGGGTTCGTATTTTTTATGCATCTCAGTTCCAAAATCTTACATTCTGGAAATATTCTTGAAATAGATATAAAGAAGACAGTACTATTTTGCATTGGAGCGCTGACAAAAACGGCCTAACGCAATGGCATGCTTGTATACCATGAATTTTCTCTGTCCTATTGCTGGAGACAAGAGCAATGTAAACAACAAACTGCAAATGAAATAATTTAGCATTGTACACTTCTATGCTTTCCTTTATATTCCTGATACATTTTGCAGTTTTACATGTAAATTTAAAATTAAAGTGTTTATGGAACGATTAACCTTCATTTATTGTCCACGAAGTAGTTCTCATAGAAGGGAAATATGCATCCTAGTATATGTATTCTCCCAAATAGCTTGTACTTCAACAATTCCAAAGCAAAGAAATCCCATACTTCTTTATTCTGTGTCACTATGCTTGTGTTAAATGGGATAGGAGGGGTGATCAAATGTTCGAGCTTTTACCACGACTCATTTGAAAAGATTGCCACTATTGAGGAACGAGTGTACATAAGTGTAATCAGTTAATCTTGTTCTGTTAATTCGCTGTGGAGGACGAGAGTGCGCCACGGAGAGGGAGGGAGAAAGCTAAGTCACTTTGCAAAATGCGGTAGTGTTAATTCTTTAACTACTTGCTATTGCACAGTATTGTACTCTGGAAACCGATGCCGTTCAAGCCAAGGTGCACAAATTATCAATTACATCATCCATTCAAAGTAATTTGCGGTAAAGTCCGAATGCTTCTAAACACCCTGTATAAAAGTGGCACATTCACCGCCACGAGTGGCCGAGGGCATTAAGGTGCGGGCTCGTGAGCGTGAGGTCTGGGGTTCGAATCCCACCAGGATCGTCCTACCTGATTGAAATTTTTTCCAGGGTTTCCTCAATCCTCATATAAATGGCAAATGCGGGGGAGGTACCCTAAACTTAGGCCTGGAACATTTCCTTCCTTAAAAAATAAATCCTTTCCAATTTACCATTTCATCTCATGTGTTATCAGTGTCCACTGTCTGTGATGCCTCAGCAGTAAAAACGGGGCATTAAACACCATTAAAAATCACTGCTCACCTGGTTTATATTTTCGATTTACATAGCACCTCTGTATTTTGTCAATTTTGAGCCATTTTCGGGTATTTTACAAAGATAATGAACTATATCTTTACCTAAATTCGCTAATGCCTATGATGCCACTGTCATGCACAAAGGACTGCTATAAGACTTGTTTGAGGCAATGGAGATTTTAATAGAAAGTAGTACTAGTGAAACACACGCACATTCATAATCACAGTACTTATAACTAACATCAACCTAAGGCTGATCTAACTTATTATAAATAAATTCGTTTAACTAAAATAATCTTAGATTAAATATTTACAATATACAACCTGATATGAAAAGAAACGAGCCTAGAAATACAAAATTAAGTTACTGTTGATAGCATATTTAGACCAGAAACCTGTTGTGGCTTCAATTATTTTCCGTTCGGCACCATAGCAGAAAAGAATAGTTTTCCTTATAAAATTTGTAGTTCTTATGTATTAACATTTATCGTTCGTTGATACTATACTTAAAACAATAATAACTGATCAAGAGAACAAAGTTGAACCAATGAAGTATCATTAAAATACGGTTTGAATTACTTACAGCGGATTTAGAAAGAGACTCATTGTGTAAGGTAGGCAAGCCACAACATCCACTTAATTTAATTTTTAAAGTTAAATATTCACATTTTTGTCGTAAAAGCAGGTATAAAAATTTGGTGTACTGTTTCCAGATGACGCCAAAGGAGTGGAGAATGTTGGTAAGCATTGCATACGGAAGCTCTCCCCCCCACCTGTAAATAAAGCTTGAAATAATATCTCGACAGCGCTGAGCAATTTAATCTCATCTGGTTTTTAATTGGAAACTAGATTACAAAAAATAGAAGCATATATGAAAAATAAACGTGCCACCTGTTGAAAAGATCCCGCAAGAATGGAAATAATGATAAAAGGAAAATAAAACTTTTTAGCATTAGAAGCAAAAACAAGAAAATATGTTCTTTGGTTAAAATATTTTCTGTTTTGTTTTGTAATAGTCAGCAAGTGACTGAAATTTGGTTTTCTTTTGGCTGGTAACACTCTAGAGAGAGACAGAATGGAGGAAAACTGAATGATTAAATGTTAAGAAATAATTTGATGCAGCAAATATATGAAATTTTATTAAAATCGCATTGACTTTCACAAATCGTTTAGCCCCAAAATAATTTATATTGTATACCGTTACAGCTCTAAAGTTCACATAAGCTAATTGAAATAATGGATAGAGAAAAAATAATCGACGTGGTTTAACGTATAAGCTTCTTAAAATTATTGATCTATTGTATGACACTACACTTAATATGAATAAACGCGGTGGCCACGCTTGGGAGCTACATTCGGGAGGTACCGGGTTCAAAATCTTGAGATTCGGCTCCTGCCTTTGGGCTTTTTCGTGGTTTTCCCTGGTCATTTAGGCAAGTGTTGGAGTTTTCCCCGTTCACAGATTCAGTCTAAATTGCGGGATAGAATGCACAGGCGTGGCAGGCTGCTGTTGCGCGGCGTGGCGGTGGATTTGAGCTTTATATGGCATTTGGGGACTATCCTCAGAAGGTCTTGAACAATCCACAGGCCTAATAGCGGCTGAAACTTATCATCTGAAGAATCCTGCTTACGTCGGATGTATTCCTCCATTAATACTTTCTACCCGGAGAGGAAAGTACGTATAAAAGGTGCCCAACTGTTCTGTTGCGTTTTTACTATTCCTATCCCTATTATCACCGAGTTAACGGACATTGCTGTAATATCAAGGATGTATAAAACATAATCGTGGTAAATATCTCATACTGTACATGGAAAATTGTACTAATGTGGGTCAAGGGTTGCTGAAGGGAGTGACACAATTTCCACAGTCGTAAAGAAAGCAGTCAAGGTATCTTTGTGCTCTGTTATCACTTTTTCGGTTCTGAATGTTCTTCTATATAGAAACATATTTATTAATTCTGCTCCACCAGAATTAATTTATAAATATTCTAGAACTGCTCAAATACTAATCAGATGTTTATAAAATTATAAGGCAATCAATTAGTAAATGAAACACCTCATTCTGAAAAGGTGAAGAAAACGAAACTTTGAAAAGTAATAGTTTAATGCTTTTCGAAAGAGCATTTTATGAGATTTAATTAATAATTAATAATGTCTGCATGGATTAGAAATTGTTATACCTACACATTTTGAAAGTGAAAATATGCTTGTCACTGAACTTGCATAAGTGTACATAGTAATAAATTGTATGTGATAGTGATGCATTCAAAATCAGCAATACAGTGTCTGAAACAAAACTCACGATTAAGAGCAAGAAAATACAGCAAAGTAACCCTGTTTGGTAGTACAAAGATGACTTAAAGCAGCACAATATTTTTTTCTTAAAATGAAGAAAAGGAAGGTAAATTGTGTTTTAAGGCCCTTATGTATTAATAGAATTTCTTTTAACAAGTGCTCAGTTTTAAGCAAGACATGAGGTGCACCATGTTCCACGTGAAAGCCTTTGACTTGACCTCTACATCATTACGTTAATGTCAGGCAAGTTTTAACTTCAGCAAGATACAAGAAGAAAATCCCCAGGATATGATCACGTAAAGGTGACTCAACAATACGGGAGGGATGATAATTCACAAAATGAAACAGTAAATGTTTCAATATAGTTTTCTGTACAATAAAATCATCTAAACCCTTTGACAAAAAAATTATTCCTCGCCAAATTCTACGTGACGATCGGAAACCTTTTGGAGACGTTCGTAAACGCATGCAGGGAGTGCACACTGCAGTAGGCGCTTTGTCTGTAAACGTAATGGTAATAATCATAAGCTTCTGGAAAGAGAACATTAGGGCAAGCGGAGATATACGCCTGCAATTCCGGTAGGGAGCAGCCCAGATTGTAAACTGTATAAATGTTGTAAATTAATTAATTAATTATAAAAGATAAGACATCTAAAAAGTTCGTTGTTTGGAATATAAAGTGTGAAAAGGTTTAATTATGCGTTATAGTTAAACAGTCCTAGTACTGTTTCCAGTACCGGTTTAGTTTTTAAATTTTCAGTTTTGTTTACCTAGTATTAGTACTGTAAATTTTAAAATCGGTATAATTTAAATTGTATTGCTAAATGTAAAAGAGGAATAAACAAAAATAAATCTGGAGTATTATGTCCTGAAAAGTTATAAGAATATAAGCATTGCAGAATAAAGTTATAAAAATACGTTATTATAGTAGAGGAAAAGGCATTACTTTTCTGCATACGCTCCTGGGTTCAAATCCCACACATTTTTTTATTATTGGATTTATACGTGTATATGCAGAATATTATGTTGCCTTAATATCACATTATATTTTAAAGTATGAATTTTATGACATTACCTATGCACACACAAAAACTAACATGCTCTTTACAAATAACTGTATAAATACACGAATAAAAACATTTATCTTCTAAAGTGAAAACACAGAAATAAACACAGATTGATATCGGTATGAGCCCTCAGCATGTACAAACCCCCTCAATCTTCGGGTTATAGATATTAGATTTCTGCAGTAGTGTGGACAAGAAGTTACAACATCCCAAGCATCTTGAATCTGTGCCCATAAACCATCTTTGTCCTTCTTGCGTGTGTAGGGAATGCGGTGCAGTACATTGCATTTAGATAGAGCAAATACTGAAGGAAATATTATAATATGTTAAAGTTAAAGCTTGCTGTGTATAGGGAACAAAATTGCGAATCTAAATTGTCATATGTCACAAAGGTTAATTAAAAAAATAATAATAACGGGCGTTTCATGCTGGGAGGCGAACCTGCACTCTTAACAACGATATCACTGCACACTCTGCCACAGAGCTAACGGAACACACACACTAGTTGGTGTTCATATAACACAACTTCTGCAGGGGCTACACAGTTTTGCTGATTACCTTGTAAACTGTGCGTTGTAACGAGTAAGTTTTAGAAGACTTTTGCGTTCATGATATGACTCATTTTTTGTCGTATAGTGTATATAACATATATAAAACAAAAAGTACACAATGCTCCACTGGCATATTTACAATATGATTAAATACTTTAAATGAAAAATGTATATTATTAAACCTCAAATTATAATCTTGCAACATTTGGCCATTCAATATGTAATAACTCATTAATTATTGACAAAGCAAATTACAAATGACTTTATATAGTAAAGTCTTCAATTATAAAAATTAGAAAACTGTAATGCTATGCCAAAGCATTAAAGAAAAAAAAAAGCACAGTTTGTAGGTAATATGTTGCAGTTTTACACCTAGTAATTATTATGACTGGTTGTTACATCCTATATTTGCATGCACATGATGCAACATTTCTTTAAATTTAGAAGCTTTCTGGGTGCAACGAATAAAAAACACCCTAAAATGAATTATTTCCTTAACGATTCCAGCAGCTTTGTGACAAATAACACACATTGCGTCTAATTCGTTTACTGAAAACCAAATTTCAATTTTGAAGGATGAGATTAAACCATCGGTTGAAATCATGAGCATCATTACTTTCAAATGGCACGTGTTTTCATCCGTGTTTCAAACTTTTATCTAAGCAAACGTTCATTCTGAACCAGATAATGTATTTTGTGTGCGTGCGAAATACTGCTCTTTCATCCCCCTTTCCCCTTACCAAACCTCTTTAAGCGTCTTCATCTGCTCGTTGCCTTTGTTTTACCTCCATCCGTCTTCCCCGTTCCACTCCCTTTACCACTCCAATCTCCATTACCTTCGCCTTAGCTCTAGCACATTCTTAATTTTCCTGTCAGCGTTTTTCTGCACCTTTTTTACCCACTTTTATCTTACTTCTGGATTTTCTCCTATAATTTGTTAAGCTGCTGGTTTACTTGTTTGTCTGTACGTTTTTCATAGACCCCCCTCTTTATTTTTGACCTTTAGGGCAATCTATGGATGCAGTGTTAAAAATCTGAGGGAGTATAATGTCGGAAACATTGCATTAGAATATATTTCTATGGACTACTTGGAATCATGCCTTAAAGAATTTTTAACAGCATACAGAACTATTTAAAAGAACATTGAAACTCAAACAAATATGAAGAAGGACATAATATAAGATGTAATAGGTATTGAAATTGTAATTAATTCTTTGAAAAATACAAAATGTGAAAAGAAGATGGTATATCAGCGAATTTCATAAAACATGGATCAAGAAAACTTTTTGAGTTCTTAGCTTGACTGTTTCAAAGATGTCTAAATGAGACATCTTACCAAATGTTTGGAATACACACGATTTTTGTCTGCAATACACAGGAAAGAAATTAGAAATAAATGCAAGAACTACAGAGGCATCAAACAAGTATATTTAATCGAATACATGGGAAGATATTAAAACTGCAAACGTTAGAAATAAAAGAGCAAACAGGTTTAAGAATGGGGCTATCACATTGACAAAATTTTCTGTATAAAAATATTTGATTTCGAGGAATCTCTAAATATCTTGTTTGTGGACTTCGAAAAAAACGAATGACAGTGTCATTGATAAAAATGTGGTAGATATTAAACTTTTTCAAAATAATCAGTTCTCTTATAAAACAATAAACTTATATAATAAATCGCATATAAAATTCAAATTCAATTCAATTTCGTATTTTATGTAACTATAGCGTTAGAATTAGAATGTTCTTTATCGCTCACTTTATTTAAGATATACATTGAAAATTATTTAACATGGGATTATTATTGCTAAGAAAAATTATATATTTACTGTTAAATGAGGACCAATTGTTAATAGTAGATTACGAACAAATGACGCATATGACAAGCAAACTTTACGGAAGATTATGATAAACGAGGTCTGGGCCTTTTATCAACCTTAAAACAAAATACATGCCAAGAAAATCAAACACACAACATTTAACTTTGGAAAATAAACTACGGTAATGAATGCACTTGCTTCTATTTAGGGATCAAAATAACCATGGGTATAAATCACGAAAGTGATATAAATACATACTTAACAATGGATGAAAATGATTGAATATTTTATGGGATAAGGTAATATAATTCAATCTAAAAAAAAAAAAAAAACATTTACAACACTGTTAAGAACACATTCTCACGTCTATCTGAAGACTGAAAACTGAAATTTAAAATTCAAGCAAATGGATTTTGGCAGTGTTTGGCGAGAATTTAAAAGAAAAATAAATTACAAATACTGCAATATGAGGGAAAGTGAAAGAATATTTAAGCAAAAGTATAAAAAAGAACAAGAAAAGAAAGAAAGAAAAGAAAAGAAAGAAAGAAAAGAAAGAAAAAGAAAAGAAAGAAAGAAATAGAAAAGAAAGAAAAAGAAAGAGAAACACACGAATAGAAAGGCAGGATAGATATGAAAGTGTGTATATTTTCCTTTAGGAAGAAGAAAGAAGGGTAGACGCTCTTGAACATCTCAGGTCATCAGCGTCCCATTCAACTAAGGGCGTGAAACGGCCGACAAATTTTGCTCAGAGGCCTCTCTTTCAGGCTTGAGGTTCTTTTTCGTGCCGTAAATGTGCGACACGGGACCCACGGCTTTACTTCCCTTCCGAAGGAAGCTATACTTAGGATTTTTACCCCTGCAAAAATCCATCGGTCCTGGCCGGATTCGAACCCGCGTTCTTGGATGTAGGAGGCAAGTATGGTAATAAAACAACGAGAGTAAAGGAATTGGAAGATGGAATCTGGGAGAATAGGGGAGTATAGAGAAAGGATTTTTTTAAATAGTGTTTAACGCACGTTTTTACTACTGAGGCACCACAAGCAGTGGACATTGATGATACACGAGATGAAATGATACATTGGGAAAGAATTTTCTTAAAAAAGGAAACTTTCCAGGCTTAAGTTTACGGTGCCTCTCCTGCATTTGCCATTTATGAGGACTGAGGAAAACGTGGAAAAAATCTTGGCGGGATTTGAACCCTAGACTTCCCGCTTACGAGTTCGCGCCTTAACGACTTCGGCCACCCGTGGCGGTAGAGAGAAAGGCTATTGTAGGGTGAAATCAGTGCAGAAGAACGTCCAAAAACCTGATGATATATAAAAAATATATGTCTCTGAGCCTAGACTCTATAAAACTGCAAGAAATTCCATAATTTCTTGAGGATATACAAAATTACTCTTCATAAATGATGAGGGGTGATATTGAATATCATAGAGAAAATTCGTTTTTATACACAACTTATTGCTTTAATAATCTCTAAGGGTGCAGTGACAGAATCATTACTACGTTACTTTCAACTAAGAAGACTTGGGCTCGATTCCAGTGGCCATAAGAGGAATTTATGACGGAGAAAGTGGCGTACAGTTTTTCTTCCCCTGTGCTAAATACTCTTATTATTAGCTTCATTCATACCAATATACATTAAACAGAATTTGTCTTTATGTGTGTGTGTGTGTGTGTGTGTGTGTGCGCGCGCGCGCGCGTTTTTCAAACACTGGACCAAACTGAATGGTTATTGATTTGGTTTCTTTACGGACGCTCTTTAACATCTCAGATCATTTTGTCCCTTTGAATTCAGGGCGTGAAACGGCCGATAAATTTTGCTCAGACGCCACTTCTTTCAGACTTGAGGTCCTTTTTCGTGCCGTAAATTTACGACATGAACTCAGGGCTCTACTTCCCTTTACTTAAGATTTTTCAGCCTGAAAAAAAGCCATCGACCCTGGCCAGGATTAAACCCGCGATCTTGGGTTTAGCAGGCAAGTATGGTTACCACTAGACCACCACGACCGACCCCAAACTGAGTGAAATCTTATTTAGGTACAATATGGAAACAGGAAAAAATAACGTCTACCATATAATTTGGAAAATCACCACCTCCTCTAATTAAACTCTTTGGCATGCGGAAAAAAAAATGTGCTTCGAGTATTCAAGTAATCTGGACACAAGAGTGCACACCTTATTTATCTTTCCGCCACCTGTAGCTAATTTAACTCGCCCAAGAAGATGGGGAGCTATCGAAATGTACAGCAAAGTCCCTTCTCTCCATTATTTGTACATGGCTTCTTCTTTATTCTCGCCCCCTCCCCTTTATTCGTTATTTAATTAGGTTGAAATGTACTTAATCAGGTTGGGATATATTTAATTCACTTGAAATGTTTTAATTATGTTAATATGCATTAATTTTTGACATGTATATAATTAGACACACGTATTTAATGACTTAACACGTATACTTTTTAAGTACAACCTGTAAATATTGTAATTTCATTTATTTCTCCATTGCCACCAAGTGTAAGCCCAGTTGCAGATTGGATATGTATATAACTTTAAAAGTCTGAACTAAATTATTTTTAAACTCTTCCAAAATTATTGTCTGATAAATGTTTTATTTACATAATATTTTGTCGAAACACTACTCTTACAGTTAATAAAGAGTTCATGTTTTTATTTCTTTATAACTATTGAAAACTCTCATGAACTTTTCATTCCATTAATATAACACATGTGGCAAAATTATATACCTCATAAGACAAAAAAAACAACGACAACGTTGTCTGACTCTGTAAGGATGACTATGTCTTAGTTCACTTTGTGTCGGTCCTGGTGGTGTAGTGGTTACCAAACTTGCCTTCTACACCCAAGAACGCGGGTTCGAACCCGGCCAGGACCGATGGATTTTTCGGGCGTAAAAATCCTAAGTATGGCTTCCTTCGGAAGGGAAGAAAAGCCGTGGGTCCCGTGTCTTACATTTACGGCACGAAAAAGAACCTCAAGCCTGAAAGAAGAGACCTCTGAGCAAAATTTGTCGGCCGTTTTACGCCCTGAATTGAATGGGACGCTGATGACCTGAGATGTCAAAGAGCGTCCGTAAATAAATCAATCAAAAAAAAAGTTCACTTTGTTACAGCCCCTTGTTCATATACCAAACATTGAACTAGAGTTGATCTATACATGTGTAGGAGTTTAAATGCCTAAAACGTAAATAAAACTTTACGAGAATGTAGTACTTACAATTATTACAAAAGTTGATACACTCACAATTAATATTAAATAAAGTAATGTATAAACTCTTCTCATAAACTGCTCAGCTAATCGGCCGTAGTATGATAGTTAAGCTTAGTGTCCGCGCAAATTGAATACAAAACCTCTCAATTCAATTTTATCATTTTAAATATTAATTTAACACGTTAAATGTATAAATGTAGACGCAATGGCTATTGTAGTACGTCTACTTTCTCATTGGTGAATTTGTAACTTTCTGAGCACTACATTTTTTAGCTTTGTTTGAACTTTTTAAATCCTTTCTTAAATGAATACTGTAAAACATCTGCGGTAGTCTTTTAGCAAAACTATATAATATGAAAAATTATATTTGTCTCCTACACTGTCGGGAATTCAAGTAATTACCGACCTATTGTACAAAAGAGAGTTTTATTTATTTTGTATAATAATTTAATTTCAAACTGCTCCAATGCCTCGCTAAGTAGATATTTTAACCAAGAAATGCGTTTACATTGTCCCAGTTCAGGAAGTCCCGATTTTGATGAGTTGAAATACAAAGAACACTTAATACTTTAATTAAAAGTTGTTTTATTTGTAATTTTTATATTCGTAATCAACAAATTTTCCAGGGACAGTAATACATAATTTATTATATTTTCATAATTTTATTTCTGATAGTTTGTGAAACAAATAGAAAATTTTAGCCACTTAACGCTGGTTAAACAAAAAACAAACTCTTGTTTATGCTTTTCTTTGCTATATTTTATTTTTAATTTATGATTCCATGTCTTGACGTGGTTTTTCATTTCTTTTAGCTGAAAGAAAAACCTCATGAGAAATGGAAGTATATTTTAAGATATTTTCCCAGCCTTTTAGGAATTTTGTGCATTATAAAATGTTGGCGATAATTGGGAATGTTGGCGCTCTTTTCATCTTGTGCGAAGGGAAGGTGATGTTTATTAAGTCTATGTAGAGCGTAAAATCAACAGCCCCATTAATCATTTCCACCAAGATGGGTGGCAACAATGTAAGGCAGGTGAAGTAAGTAGTGGGCATACGAACAAGAGAATGACGTCCGACCACAATGCCGGCCGGACTCGGTGTATGTGTGAAACACCCGAGTTTCCTGCAATGGATTCCGGTTACCAAACAAAGATGAACTTCACAAATCTATACTGTATGTAAATGCGCATCGAGAAATACCCTTCTGCATCATGACGACTATTTGGCTTTATTTAACATATCTCTCTCTGTTCGCTTCGAAAATTTTTGTGATTTTATTAATAAATAAAAATGACTGAATATTTAATGCATGTTGGTTATTCAGAAAAATGGGCGTAATGGAAGTGGCAAGCCAAAACTTGTTTTTCACAAGCTATAATAGGTCTGCAGTACAAAATAGATTTCATATGAATATTTTAAGCTTTATTAACAAAAGTCGTAACTTGTTTGAAGTCAAGTTGTACAGAGTATTCCTTATATTACTGAGCCGCGCGTATGCGTGTCCAGCGCACTTTTACAATAACTATACGACTCTATCTCCATCAGTTAATAAAAAGATTTAACTCGATCGCTGGGTTCCACAGGAATGGCTCAGAAAACAGCACGAGCATTTGTTGCATTGTTGTCACGACCGCAGCAGGATCGCTTAATTTATGCTGTTGACACAATGAGAAGTGCGTCCCCTACGACACTCCAAGACACTGGTAGGCAACCCAATGAATCTACCACAAAACAACCGCAACCACCACTGCATCCAAAGAAGGTTATACTCTGTGCTTGGTATATCGTAAATTGCTGCCAACCGGCAAAACAATCAATGTCATTGTGTATTCTATCCAACTGGAATGTGTTCACTAAAAACTGAAAACTAAGGAAGGAGCGTGCGCTCATGAATGGCGTAACTGTTATGTGAAACCATTATCTGTCTAAGTTGGTAGAAGCTAGTGCACCCACCATATTCTCCATGCATTATCATCTATTCTTTCTTTGAATAATCACCTACGAGGACAGTCTTTGCCAATCTGGAAACTGCT
This sequence comes from Metallyticus violacea, assembly GCA_030762175.1. Taxonomy (NCBI): domain Eukaryota; kingdom Metazoa; phylum Arthropoda; class Insecta; order Mantodea; family Metallyticidae; genus Metallyticus; species Metallyticus violacea. The sequence continues at coordinate 86,118,746 of CM060839.1, forward strand.
TATAGGTGTAGTTTTTCCCCCGCACGAGTTCTATTAAAACAGAAAAAATAGTCTTTCATCAGGTCAGAAGATCCTCGATAGCGCTGTGGTTATATGTAATACTGAACAAAACAGGATATAAAAATGTATACACACTTCAAGCAAAGAAAAACAGTGTTAACATAACAAAACTGAATTCACACAAACAGAAAATGATGAGCACTAATCATCTTAGACTTTCACAGTTAACAACAGTTGCTCAAAATGCCCACCATCGGCGTCTATACATTTCTGAGTACGTTGAACTACTGATTGAGCAACATTGCGAAATTGTCCTCAGCGATTGCAATACATGCCGTTTCAATTTCTTCCCGAAGTGCTGACATTGTGACTGGTTTTCTACGATATACATCCTTAAAAGAGTTCCCCATAGGTTAGATCCGGAGAACGCGGTGGAAACTCAATCGGACCTCTTAGTTCTATCCAGTGCCTTGGATAGTGCCTAGGATAACGCCTTGGATCCAGTGCGCGGGGCTTGTTGCTGTGCGAGGTCTCCCATATCTGCCCTTGTGAACATCGCATACGGTACCATGAGTCTCAAATTTGCCTCGAATGCGTGCAATTGTTACTCGTGTTGGCGGTTCTGTTCTGTACACATGCCTCCATTGTCTTTGAACTTCAACAACATTCTCGATTTTCCAATACCACCTCAAAATTGCTTTCCACTGTTCAAAAGTTAATCTTATATGTTACACGAAGAAGCTATAGGAAAAACTAAAGGAAAAAGAACAGGAGTTTTATTTTTGATAAGTCTTTTATTACACTATCTTCTATATAATAAATGAGTGTGGAAGTAATTAAATTCGATATTTCAAAGTGAGGAAAAACAATCCTAAATCGAAATCCGGCTCCATTAGGCCAAAACACAGAAACATTCTCTATAAAAATTAAATGCATTCTCTTTTGTTGTTTTATTTGCTGCTATTTGAATACTTCGAGATGATTATGATCTGAATTACAGCAATCTGGCTTATTACAATTACAAAGGGGTAATTATTGCTGCAATGCGCATGTCAAATCCACTTAAATCTTAACTGCGTGCCATGCTTCAGATATTCAGTGTAATAAGTGCATTTAATGTCTTGGATAAGGTCTACGGATCCGCCCATTTATGTTTGTTGAATAATTTATAGAAGTTTCTCTGGAAGATGTATCAGGCACAGGAAGCAAAGATGAAACTTGCATATATGAAAGATAAGCGAAAGCAGTTAGAGACGTGAGTCGCTGCTTGCCGCCTTAACAGTATGTACCCTAGGAAACCAACCATTACATTCTACTATCTTTGCATGGGCATTCTGGAGGTGGGAAGTAATTAATATCACTCTGTGAGTAGAGATAGAGAACTTTTGGGATCTTTAATGGTACTTTGTTATAATACACAGCATGGAAGGAAAATACCATTAAGACACTCGAGGAGGGTGAAATGGTATTCTAAACCTAAGTCAACTCGGGTGGTGTTGCGCGCGTACATATTCATATGAGTTTAACTGCTGTAATGTATGATGCTTTGATGTTGTGGTTGATGAAAAATAAAGGGATGACACAATTTTGGGTACTGTACTCAGTTGGTATTCATTTGGCTGGGCGCACGCTAATTTAACAAACTACTTGAAGCAGGAACTTTTTTACTCAAAGCAGAATCGTTTCCACTAAAAAGAAAACAAAATTGTTTTGTCAAAGAATATTCTGAATAAAAACGTTTTTGTTTTTAGTTTAAAATTTTTGATAGGAAAAAAAAACCTTCTTTTTAAGACAAGAAGCAGAAACTGAAATCAATCATTGCAATGATGATGGAGAATCATGTGGTGGTAGTGTTATGGCAATGGATGGTAATTGTTTATGACGCAGAGCAAGACAAACGTTTGTGGGTGCGTACAATAAATGAAAAACGATGTAAGGAAAACACTTTACAGAATTGCGGAATGATGATAACAAATTTCACAATTTTACAAGAATATAACTACATTTGATTAAGCATTGAATGTAGTGACAAAATAAGATAATCTGACTCTAGCCTTCGCAAAAGGATTCCACCAACACAAACATAAATACTTCTTAATGTTATGGGAATGGATATTTCCCTCTAGGCAAGACATTTCATGATTTAGTTTTGACACTGTTGAAATATCCAATAACACATAGCAATTTCACGACGCAAATCAAATTAGGCGCAACAATACTGTCTGGTAGTTATTACAGACGATTCTCAATTAAACGCAACAATACTATCTGGTAGTTATTACAGACGATTCTCAATTAAACGCAACAATACTGTCTGGTGATTATTACAAGCGATTCTCAATCAATTCGACTTGTTAATAGCTCCAGGCTTTAACTGCTTGTTTATAAATTTTCAAATAGGACTTAGATTATGGCTTTGAAATTCTTCTTGCAGGTAAACGTGCGTTATAGCTGTAAAGTTCTCAAAAATAATGTAACAAATGAGTGGAAAATATGAATACGTATATTAAAAGTGTACTGACTATAATAAATTTTTATGTAAATGTTAACATGGATATAAAATGCAATAATTTGGTTCAATAAAAATACTGTACTCTACTTTACAATTTGTAATGAATGTTATGTACTGTAAACAATGCATTATTATTCTTTTGAAACTCAATACGACTCTAAACAATTGAATATCTATGGAATCAAAGTCAGACAGGAAATATTCAAGATCACGACCGGGACTTAACGTGCCGATGCTCTTAACACCTGAGCAACCGTACCCTGCCATGCTTAATCTAGAATATACACAATCTGAGTATATACCTGGATACTTTTAAGATATTGTTAGATATTCGAAATCTCTGAGTGTATGTGGCCCAGTCTACCATGTTAAGGTTTGAAATTAGACTTAGATGAAAAATTGCCTGGTGATACGCGGCTATGTTAGTCCAGAGCTGGGTCTATCACATGTAAAAGCCTCAGCATGGCTATCCGAGTATCTATTGTTAGAGTCCTAGATGTGACCTTGAATTTTTTTATATTCGAGTACTCAAAATAGAAAATGTCATTACTACTTGTTCAGTTGTCTGTTCATTCATGTCAGGAAGTGTGCAATTTTGAATACCATACGTGACACATCCTGGCAACCAAAAGTTTTGCCTTCAAATAATGATCAATGTTTGTGCCTCGAGTCTGTTGAAATATGGTGCATTACGCTGAACAGCGTTTTTTGTAATCATGGTATATGAGTGTGTGGTATATTTATATTAGGAAAAAAAAAGTTTAGGCAAAAATGTTTCAACTTAAAACAGTTTTACTAGAGAAGTATGTGCTCAGCCTTACATGTAAATTAATGGATACACACGTTACCTAATACTCCCTAAATGAGGCTTGAAACACGTTGTGATTGATGAAAGGTAAGAAAATAGTGTACTTTCGGGGGTCGCCTATGATTTAGGAGGTTCGCCCATTTGGGTAACATATAGGCACTCTACCAATAATGTATTGCGAAGGAGAAAGTAGTAGTAATAGTAGTAGTAGTAGTAGTAGTAGTAGTAGTAGTAGTAGTAGTAGTAGCAGAAGTAGTAGAAGTAGTAGTAGCAGTAGTAGTAGTAGTAGTAGTAGTAGTAGTAGTAGTAGTAGTAGTAGTACTAGTAGTAGTAGTAGTACTAGTAGTAGTAGTAATAGTACGTGTTTCTTTAGTGTAGTAAAATTCTATATACACATTACAAATTTATTTTATGCATGGATACCACAATTAAATAAACTATAAAAATGGTAAAATCGGTATTTACAGATATATGAACTGAAACATATTACATATTATTTATAAGTATGCCAGTTATTGCTTTCTAACCAGAAAATTAATTGCTGCTCGCTTCGCGCATTTTGGCTAGAAAAATGACCATATTCAACTAATCAGTGTGATTCGTAAACAGATCCCAGCAAGCCAGTCGACCTATGGATTGCCTTAAAAAGTTTTCAGGAATCAGCATTTTTCTCAGGTGTTCCCAGAGAGTACATTATGCCAGAGTATGTACCAATTCCTCATTCCCTTTACAAAATGGGCAGATTTGCCTATCAGAACTACAATTATTTATTGAAATTTGCAATTTCCTAGTTCAAACCAGGCCATTCCTGCCTTGCCTTTCTCCCTAGAGCAAGCATATATACCTCTTTATCCCAAGTTAAATTTCGTTCGATAGGCTGAAGGAGACTTTGGCGTACATTCTACCTCGATTTCCTGGCTGCTGATATACTCTAGCCTTGTTTTAACCTTCTTCCGCACGTTAAGAGTCGTAATGCAATCTACATTCACTCTCGATTCTGATTTGTACAGCCAAAATTGGTGTAATAATCTGATGCTTACTTCCCTACAATTACGTAAAAAATACATGCATGCGAAAAGGTAAGTTATTATTTTAATATAAGCAGAGGCATTTCATCTATTTGTGAAATATAGCATCCTAAAACTATGACATGTTTTTAAAAGTATTCAGCGTTTTCTGTATTTTTGTGTCAGCAAACGGAATATTTGAATTTAAAGATCATTTGTGTTTAAAATAGCTGCTTAACGAGGGTTTCGAGAAGTTATAAGTAAAAAAAGCTGTACAATTATTATGATTTATACGTAAATTAAAAGAATATTAATATAGCAGCTGCACGTTTTACATATAGGGATTTTAATAAATACTAATTGGCATTCTGCTCACTGTATCTATAGTTTCAGTCCTGGCTAGTTCTTCCAATAATCACATTATATAGAATTATATGGAGTGAGTTTTCTCATTCTACTCTATAATTAAACAAGATCTTGTATGTTCATAAACCCGCCCATGGATATGCAGTTCTCATTTGGGCACGCGAACTTTGCGCAATAGATCAAGCCGCATGAGACCCCACCTCTGTACCATAACAATACCACTTCTAGAATTTAATAAAGTATAGGCCTAGTATACATGAGGAAGTTTTTTACTTGCCTCCTTCGTCCAGGGTGCTGAACAACACGTAAACAACCATCAGACATTTTACTTCCCACTTGCTGTAAAAGAGTGTGAAGCACATTTTCTAGAGATTTGCGGTCTCACACAATGGTGAAACAACACTGTCGTACACTGTCCTGTGTTCTATTCCTGAGATATTTTATTTTATATATACCGGGTGTCTCACCTAACCTTGCAATCTCAAATATTTTCAAAATTAAGATATGAAAAATCCCATATTAGGGATTCACACAGTGAACGGGTATGCACAATCCAGAAAATTACAAAAATAAGTAAATAAATAAATAAAGCTTTTAATCCAAAGTTACATTTTTTTAAATAGAATATGTATGTTTTTCTAGCGAACTGAAAATTAGAGGTCAATTAGTGATAACAGAATTGATTTCTTTGTGCTAAATCGCATACCTTCTGAAATAGGGACGTTTAACGGCTGACTTTATGGAAGAGAAGTGTGGGTTGCGTGTCTCTGAACTAAAAACATGCAGTCAACAAATCATTCCACTGCTCAGTGTTCTAGTGTCTCATGATCTGGTCGGCTGTACTGTTGAAAGTGTCAAAAAGGGAAAAATGCTGTATCTCTTTGTACATTTTCTGTTCTTAGCTAATATATACTTGATATTTGGAAGCAGTTGCAAAATAATAATGCATTCCTCAGTCATTTTTTGATTAAAAACGAAGCTTCGTCCACAAATCACGATAATGTGAATTTTAGGAGCATGCATTACTGGTCCGCTGACTTCGTGAGGTTGAAATTGAGTGCAGTTCATTTGAACCTCCTGGTAGCTGCCTATTTTTATTAGGGGACATTAAACGGACAGCGATGCGCATCATTTCTGCTAGACACTCTACCCTTCTCATAGAGGACGTGGGATTGGAAACGCGTCTATCAATGTGGTTCCTCTATAATGGGTGCCTCGCACACTTCGCCCGAAGTTTCCAAAACGGTGGATAGGACGGGGGGATCCTGTGAGATGACCAGCTCGGTCCTCCTATTTGATGCCATTGAACTACTTTCTCTGGGACGCAGTGAAAGGAACTCCTAACAACACTAGAGAATATGAACCTTGTTCACAGTCCCCACAGTGTTCTGATGCAAACGGTGGTCACTTTGAACATCTGCTAAGTGACAGTTTATCAGATAAAACGTTACTGATTATTTGTGAGTGCGTTTTCTGTGCTGGATATACTTTTGAAACGTGAAGTATCTTTGAGCTATTGACCACTAGTTATTTTGTTTGGGAAGGAAAAGCCAAATCTGTTATCACTAATTGTACCTCTAGTTTTCAGTATGCTAGTAAAAACTTATATGTCGCATTTAAAAAAAAAAATGTAACTTTGAGTTGTTTTTTAATTTCATGGAATGTGCATATATTTCCATTGTGTGGGGCCCTGACATGGGTACGTTCCTATGCACATAGATTTTTCACACATTGCTTCATTTCGAAAACATTGCAGATCGCAGAGTTAGGTGAGACACCCAGTATACAAGTATAAAATGTACTGAGGCTTAAAATTCAGTCAAGAAGTAGAAACCAACATTTGACTTGAAAAATTAAGACTGATAATGGCAATTTCATAACCTGACTATAAAATGTTTTTGGTTCCTAGCTATTGGCCGGATTATTTGCTTGTATAGGCGTAACATTTGGATTTAAAGACTAAAGATTGATATTATCGAACTTTACATAGTAAATTTAATCGTGTGTATGCCCATGTCGTATCTTGAACTAAATAATGCAATAAAAGATGAGTCACTAAAGGATGAACGTGAGAGTACAACTTGCAAAAATAAACACAAGGGATTAAAAATGATGTAAACAAATGCTATCTTGTCACGTATACTTTTATAATGAAATGCAACAACGGCTTATGGAAACAATACTCAACATCTGAAAACTTAATTTTGTTTAATCGTGCTGTTTAATACTACGGATAACATTAAAAATGCTAACCGTCCGTTTTCCTCAATGCTCATTTATTTATTATAACAGCAGTAGTAAAAGAAGTAAATAAGCAGTTATTTTGTTCAGGGCCGAAATTATCGGTCTGTTGCTATTATAGTTATTTTTGTTCGAATTTAGAATCAGACTGCAATTTAAAATAAAGAAAAATTGATTTTCATCTTGAACAGTTTACATTGAAAACAACGAGTTAATTCCAATCGCAATAAGATGTGATTGTAATATTCGTAACTTAATTGCTAATAATAAACCCTGCAGTGGTAGCACCCATTATTGTAATATGGGTTACAATAAAGGGTAACAATAGTCATCCAGCGTGATTTAATATTATTAAAGCGTGTTTTGTTAAATACATGCCATTGTCAAATATTTCCGTCAACAATAATTATTATTTAATAAAGGTATTACATAATTCATAGCCGAAAACATGTTAGAAATAAAAGGGAACATGTTCTTAACATGTATGTAAGGAATGTATGCATTCTGACACTGGTTAGAAGAATATGGTTACAATTTTAAATTATAATAAATCATTAAGAGTTCATTTGGTTTGCATGCTAAATTTTAAATAGTAAAATCAACAATACCACCTGCTCTGTTGAGATAGAAAATTAGATTATATATACTGTGTGTGTGTAGCAATGAGAATACACTTGTATTATTTAACAAAAGCAAAGTAACAATTTGGTGAATGAACAATAATACCTACATATATGCTTTACTTACAGAAAAATGGCTTGTATACAGGCTGCCTGTCGGACAAACATTCTAGGCACACATTCAGGTTCATCATTTTCTTCTTCTTCGTCTATTTCTTTTAGTCACTGAAGTCACTGATTTGGATCATTCGATACTTGAGTCATAGCACCAGAAAAAAAAATCGAAAACTACTCTTACACAAATAAGTACCTGTCACTTAAACAGCTTCCAAAACAATGACGCAAGTAGCCTAATATCACAATAGTCATCCAAGTTAACAAATATTAAGCATCACTTGAGCAATTTACAGAACTCTAACGAGAGTAAAGTCACAGTTAAGCCACTGAGAAACGCACCATTGTCGACAACAATGCAAGAAGGCAATAAGAGCATATATAACAGTGGGCCACTGGTTGGTTAACTATAAAAATGATCATTTGCTGATTGAGATAAAATAAAAGGGGTAGAAAGAATTTTCTTACATACTGAAAATGTATTTGAATTTCCGATAATTGTATGCAAACTTCTTTCAGCCAATGAACGAGCTCATTGATTGTCGGTTGACCAATGAGAATCGGATTACATGGTAGTAAATAACACGGTACTCAAAAACTAATGCCTTTTTTCCCCTACATTCATTTGTTTTATTCCTATTATCTCTACTTCGATTCAACTACTGAGAGGTGGAAAAAACTAATTAATGCATGATTAATGATAAAAAATTCACAAAAAATTGCTTTTATTGCCTTAAATGCTTTTTTTTATTTCAAGGAGCCTTTCGTTCCTATTACATATGATTCGATTATTTTCCTCGAACTTATTAATATAACCTCAAACAATGCAACGCAAAAGCTTGAGATAATTTACTTTCCCATTTAAAATAATATTTGTTCTTATGAGACAATTATTTTAATTATTTCAAAAAAATTTTAGTTGAAACTTCCATTATTATCACGAGATATGATGGAGCCAAGGTGTTTTCAGCCAGAACGCTAGTAGTATTTTTACGACGTTATAGTATTTTTGGTTCCACCAAAGAAAAAAAGGGATGATGGCCGGCAAACTTACATTGTGAAAGATAGCCGTTAGAACTCATATATGATATAAGTTGTTATGGAGGCTGTGGGACAAGGAACTAAGCGTCAAAGAGTGATAAATCCTGTAACTGAATATCCTGACATTGCACAAAAAAGAGCTATACGCCAATAATAGTGAAAAAATTGTGCACAACAACCACTATATCTACGAAAGAGATATACTATAAGGCGTTAAAACATCGTAAATTTTCTTGTTCCGGCAAACCCGGAAATCCTGTATTTCAATCCAAGGCTTTTCCGGAGTTTTTGCTTACCATGAAAACGCCACGTGCTCCGGACTAATTTACACACATCCTTTGCTGTTTTTGCAAATTCTTTTGTTTCCCAATGCCTTTTCTCCCTCTGACCTATTTCTACCCGGCCACGTCATGAAGGCTCACTGATTGGCACTTGTTTGCCATTGGCAGTAAAAGTTACTGAATGTTCTGGAAGTTGGTGATGTAATTATCCTCACTGGTGTGTTTAATGTCCCTTGCGCTGAATGTTGAGTTGCCTTCGGGTGGTGGGTTGAGTAGGCGCCTTCGACTTTTTGTTCCAAATCGCTAGACGCAGTGCAACATGAGGATTTGTTGTATTTTATAATTCTCTAATTTGGCAGAGAAACTTGTATTTTAAAGCCAAATAACTTAATTTATTTTAATTTAAAAGCATTTAATCACTGTTTAAGTGCGAGAGTTTATAAACTCTTGGATCCAGGGAATTATTTCTCAAGAATTTGATGCATTATTATATATTAAATGTGGTAATGTTTTCAAGAATTTATGGTTATTTAAATGTTATATTATTGTATTCCGTTTTACACAATCATACTTTTTAATTATATATCATTATTATTGTTGAATAAAATAGAATACAACTGTACATTATTCTTCTTTCGTATTGGAAAATTACCTTACCCGACCGAGGTTTTCCTTCTAACAAACCTCAAGGTTGAATCTTGTCTGGACATCAATGGCAAAGTGTTGAATTCATATTATTCATATTAACAGCTCGATGATAATTTATTTCTTTATTCGTTGTCCATTTAGACCTCAGTTATGATAAGGTACATTGAAAATCTAATCTGATCATAAAAAAAGGAAAGAAGCAAGTGATCCAAGTAAAAATCCAACAATTATATTTGGAAAAAAAATAATAAAAACGATGAATCTTGCGCAAATGTGTTCTATTTTACACTGACAAACTGTTGCGCAAATCAATTCACGGGAAGCGATATTTACATATAGCACAACTTGCCATAACTTTATAGGAGACTCTTGAAGCCATAAGTTACGCGTATCTATGTTTTTTAAGGATGAGGATTATTTTGTTAAATAAATAAATAAATAATGAAGATAATATATAAATTGTTGGACTATGCGCTAAAAGTTATGCGTGTGCGTGAGATGCGTTAATGTCTAGGAGGAATTTTCAAATTATATAAAAATACGTATTTTCCACAGTATTTATTATACCCTTTATCAATGTGAACATTACAACCCTGCAGTGTTTTGCTTGTTGCTAAACAAAAACATATGGTTTAGTTGTTTCGTTTCATAGGAAAAGTGGAGTGTTTGAGCCCGAGGCTTCTAAACTTGGAAGTTGTCGTACATGAAGGAAACAACGTTATGGTAGGGAAGGTTACAGAAACACATCAGCCATCCTAAACAGCAAATGGGGGCTCATATAAATCCTCTCTAAATCCAAAAGACGTAAGAAGCTTTTTTACCTCAGAACGTATGAGGATAATGTCTTAAAAGCATTGCCTTTGCGAATATCTGGTAACTGGATTCACCTCTTCTAGCAATCTTCCGAAACCAGTCACAACACAAACTCCTGCAAGACTCTTAATATAAAAGGTAATTCATAATTTAGCACTAGGTACCCTGATGTTACTGACATAAAAACTGAAACATGTGTGCCAAATGGGAGACAAACTCTATAGTGCAAGTACACAAGAATGACATCAATACAAAGTTTTCTTTCAAAACTTTGAAGCCTTAAACACATTAATTTAGGTTTTGAGGAGAATGGTCAAAATTGATGTTGATTACGTTTTAGTTTCATCCCTAGCCATACCCATTTTGAAGTTTCAAATAGCATTCCCAACTTTTTGAAGCTTAGATTTAAAGAGCATGCAACTCTTATCACATCTTTTGATTTAGATTTTATATCCTTGGCTGGCAACCTGTACTGCTGTTAATGTTCAATTTGAACTGACTTATATTATAAAAAATACAGAATATTTAATATAATATTATGTCTTAGTATAAAAACTGTTTAAAAATGGTGTATACTGTACAAGAAAGAACAGAATGTAAGTGGATTAGTCAGAAGTTCAGAAATATGTTATATTACGAGATATTAATAACTGTAATTGATTTCCACTGTAAGTGCGTGACTTGTGGTTAGACTAAGGAGCAGTCTGCTTGACTGCAAAGTAGAAGAATGAACAAAGGGGAAACAGGTGTGGGAGGTTCCATAGCAACAAACAGTCAAGCTGAAAAAGGTTTGAACTCTTTTGGTTATCTCTGCTAACATAATCAAAACTAAAATAGTTCTTAATTCACTTCTAATTATCATACAATTCAAATAATAAATATAATTTCACCCCGCGTCCCCGTCAATGAAACTGCTTCAAATTTTAATTGGTATGAACACACGTCCCATCGCAATGTAGCTATAACGATGATCCATATCGATGCCACTCTCAAAATGCTTACTGTCAGGCTCTCTTTCTACACGCAATTTCTTTGTACATAGCTACAACCAGTTCAATTTTACGACCTAATACTTTTTTATTTTATTTACGGACACTCTTTAACATCTCAGGTCATCAGCGTCTCATTCAATTCAGAGCGTAAAACGGCCGACAAATTTTGCTCAGAGGCCTCTTCTTTCAGGCTTGAGGTTCTTTTTCGTGCCGTAAATGTACGACACTGGACCCACGGCTTTACTTCCCTTCCGAAGGAAGCCATACTTGGGATTTTTAAGTCAGAAAAAATCAATCGGTCTTGGCCGGGATCGAACCCGCAATCTTGGGTTTAGGAGGCAAGTACCACTACACCACCAGGACCGACGTGACCTAATACTGACTGAACTTCAAGGAATTATTAATGAACTTCTGTTTACTTGTCTCCAATATCAATAACACTTTACATCTCTACTGTGGGTTTTATTTTATTCACTGCATAAGTGTTACCTTCGGCTTTGTAGAAATTAATTGCTACTTCAGCTGTTGTACAAAGCTACTTTTATATAGATTAAGTTAATGATGTGAACGATATCTGGGAGGATTTACTGGAGAATCTGTGCAAAGAATTTTTTCTGCCTTGTTACTGAACGGTTTTCAACATTGGTATTCCTAATTATTTTAAATAGAATTCTAAAATCCAGAAATTTTGGAGTTTGACTCGTTTCAATCACGTGCCTCTAAAGAGAAGCATTGTTAACACTGTGAAGACAGGTGAACAGCTGTATGTTGCTAAACAAAAGTGACCTTTCGACCCCGTGTAAATAACAAATGGATATGCTCTAGACATATGCATGTCCTGTAGATTGATTCGGACGTGATGACATATTTCGCATTTCAATTCCAGAAACAAATTCTCTCCGCCGGGTCAGACGTGACGTAGTGGTAATCTTTATTTTTCATTTGTATTATCAAGTTACTCCTGTCTATCACGCAGCTTTATTCTGCAGCTAGGTTCAATAGCAATGTGCATACTGTCAAAGGCACACACTACTTTCTTTAAGAAGAAATAAATCCCCCTTTTTGCATCTAGTTCGATGAAATTTGTAATATCTGGAGCTACTACAGTAACAATGTAATTATAATAATAAAAAATATAAAGATAGGCACTTCCTTATTCTCCATTACCATGCACTTTAATAACCTACACCCATTCATTTAGAAAGGACAATACAAGCGCATACTCTACATAAATTGTACTATTTACAACATTGGGTACTTTCAAAAGAACCACCATTCGCTAGAACACGGCAGCAACGGCGGAGAAGCTAAACGGCTCCTCTTGCCTTCAGTGCCCCAGCCTAAAGTAGTTGGAGCGTTGTCTTTGTGCCGTTAGAACCTTCTTAAGACGACAACTAATAAAACGATTTTTTTTGCTCTATTTTTGTATTAGTGCTGCTATAATATGAAATATCATCACTCTTTAAATTTTTCATTTATGATTTGTGAGTAAAAAGTTCTTTCAGAATAGTAAGACGGTAATTTGTAAGAAAATTACCCATTATTACTGCATTTCACAGATGTACTGTTTATAACATTTTTAATGGATTTTGGGAAAAGTTATCTGTTATTGATAAGGAACTGAATAAACTGCTGTGTGCTTACTAAGGAAAAACTTGATGTAACTGGAGAAAATTCCAAAGAAATATCGTATAGACTTGCACAGGAAAAATACATTTTACAACATCGTTTAGGAAGCCATCATACTTTTAAAATTAAAATCGTATATGATTATTGTTGTTCAGGAATTGCAGTTACATGATAATTTAAGTAGAGTAAATTTATGCAACTGGCTTTTGGATAATATTGGAAATAAAATTTTAGCCCATATCAATTTTTTTTTCACGGGTCAAGCTTTTGCATGGCCTCGTTTAAATGGGCACAAGGTGACATAAAAGTAACAAGTACTGGAGTGCAGAAAAACCCGAGCTTATCCCTAAAATTGGTATATGGGGCACAGTGAATACTTACAGAATTATAGAGTTAATCTTTTATGAAATTATTGTGAATGCTTAGAGATAATATAAACTATTTTTCAGAAAATTATCGGACATTGAAATCATATACATACATTTTTTAACAAGACTGTACTACAGCGCATACAGCTGATTTCTCCCTAGCTTTAATTGAGGAATATTCCAGGATATGGCTATTGGCGATTCCTATATTTTACCGTATGGGATTTATGAGGGAACTTGAAAAATAAAGTATATCGAAATAAGCCGCATACGTTGGGAAACTAAAAGAGAAATTGCAGCAATTTTACAGAAAGAACTAATGCACGCGAAAGCAAATTTTTTGCACAATTGCACTATATGCGATAAAGGTATAGTTATTGTAATTGTTTGCATGATCTATGTACTTGAAATGAATTATATACCTATATGCGACTAGGAAGACCGCGGGCTTCCAGCCCCACTCTCAAGGACTAAGGTCCTTTGAAAACATTGTATTTGTTGTGCATACAAGCAATATTTTTCAACCATTGTTTATTTTATTAAATAACATATTAAATATATTTGCTAGTTATTCTAAAATACTCAATGATCTACTTTACTACATAAATAATGTTTTGTAAACTTCTGGATTTCTTATTTATTTTCTTATGCAGATCTCTTTACTAAAATATATGCTCGTCATCTGCAAATAAAAATATTTCTCAACATCAGCATTAATA
>CM060839.1:86137904-86155404 GCA_030762175.1 Metallyticus violacea
GGTTCTCAGATTCATATCCGTGGAATTCACGGTAGTTAAATTTATATTCGATGTAGATAAATTCTATCGTACGCAAAACACCAGAGGATGCGAAATATCTTGTGCATAATAAATCACCATATATGTACGTCTCCTCTCCCAGTCCTGTTGAGTACGAAGCAACAATTTAGCAGAATTCGTAGAAGCGTAAACAACAACAATATAGCTTCATAATTTGACAACCAACGTGAGGCCCACACCAATTCGCCTCAGTATGTAAACAATTTCAGTATAAATGTGGTAACCAAGCGTAAATGTTCTCATTTTGTTGTTATTATTGCGTGGTAAAGGTACACATCTCATGCTTAGAATTATATGTAACGAGCTATTTTTTGTGCTTAGCCAAAATAATTTCATTGGAATTTAATACTTTAATGTAACTCCTTCACACACACACACACACACACACACACACACACATTTTTACATGTACTTTTAGATTATAAAGGTACAATTTTGCACATAATGTAATTTCTTTATATCTATAATGTCGACAGTACATCTATATACCGCCACGGGTGGCCGAGGTCGTTAAGGCGCGGACTCGTGAGCGGGAGGTCTAGGGTTCAAATCCCATCAGGACCATCCTTCCTGATTGGATTTTTTTTTTCCAGGTTTTCCTTAGTCCTCATAAATGGCAAATGCCGGGGAGGTACCCTAAACTTAGGCCGGAAACGTTTCCTTTCTTAAAAAATCCTTTCCCAATCTATCATTTCATTTCATGTATCAGTGTCGCCGTCTGTGTATCTCAGTAGTAATAACGGGCGTTAAACACTAATAAAAAAAGAAGTAAGTGTATCTGTATAATGACAAACTACTTTACTTCCTTCCTCACGAGGGAAGTTCGCTTATTATCGGGACTTGCAGCACTCCTATCACATGAAGAAATTCTAATATGTGAGTGACTAGGTGCCTTTTTTTTTTTTTTTTTTTTTACTTTAAATGATCTAAAGAGAAAGGAGTTTAAGTGAATAAGCGGGTTTGCTCGCGGGGACAGCTGAAAGAAATTATTTTTATTTCTACATATTCTGAGGTTACTGAATATTATTTGTGATGCGACGAAGGACTATTATGGTCAAACAGGTTGAGTTATTATTCATTCAGGTGTATAGCTACTAAGATTATGTGTTATATTTTATGAGGAAAAATAATAATATGATTAAAGCAAGGCCAAGTGTATGGGATTTATAAAGAAAAGTTTATATTTACACACCGTTCCTGTATACAGGTACAAGGGACATCCATGAACAATGTTTGGGTAGTGATGTGTAATGTAAAACAATGGATTAAATAAAAAAAAACTTCAACACTGTAATATTTTTGTATTATAAAGGGAGAAAAAAGACAAAAACAATAAAGTATTGTTGTTATTACATAGTTAAGTGATTGCCATATTAGAGGTGAGCTCTATTGATTGTATTTTCTTACTCTATATTTCATCTGATATAAACTCTATCATACAAAGATTGGGTTACTTTATCCAGAAAGTCATCATCAGAAATTGAACTGACTCTTCAAACAATACTTTATTTTGATTCTTTCCTTGTTTCTTTTGTTCCACAGCCAATTGCTCCATATGTCTTCTAAAAATCTTGTTTTTCTTATTTACTTTTCTCTACCTCTTCATATTTTTCTTTCGCTGAGATGTTTTCAACTAGCGCTTCTTCCGCGATCTCGAAAGCTGTTTTAAGGGAACATTTTTTTTAAAAAAATCCACGATTCGGTATTTTTTATATTGGAATAAAACTAAGGAAGGTGTGCTTGTTTGTTTTAAAAATAGTGCATTCAGAACAATTGTCAGACGGCGCATTTCATGTCAAATATTCTAGACTTTGTAGGTTGGAGAGATTCTGACAGGAAAAAGGGAAAAGGGGGGGGGGATTCAGAACGATTCGCAACAGTGGGAAACAGCTCTGGTGACTTGAAGCCTGAAATGTATTTGTCTATTATTCCGTCTTCATGAAGACTCGCTTTATTTTCTGATCTATACTGAACCAAAAAAATGTATCAAGAAACTGAAGGAGAACTTCGGGTGGAAGGATATTACTGGATTAAAATTAACCTTGCAGAATCGAATAATATTCATAAAACATAACTCAAATAAAAATTCAAAAGGATGAAACCTTTATCAACTTCTGTAGGTTTAGTAGTTTTTCATAGTTAGAATCTGTTAGAAGATCTGTGGCAATCTATTGTTGGAGTCATTCTTTTGATAGTAGTAGTATTTGATTCAGTATAGATCATAAAATGAAGACGGAACAATAGACAAAGGCATTTCAGGCTTTAAGTCACCAGAACTGTTTCCCACCTTTGCGAGTCATTCTTCCCAACTTCCGCAAAAATAGTCCCCTAAGTTATTCTGAATGTTTATAATTAAACATTTTTGGCATTTTGAACAGTAGCAACGCCATTTATGCTCATAATCAAAACTGCCAGAGAAAAAAAAAATAAATAAACTTGTTGAGCTCTCTCTGGTCGTCTCTGGTTGCCTTAGAAATACACTATAAGAAATTATTAAGCGAATATTTTCCTGCTAAGTTTTTCTCCAAGTCAAAATGTAAAAGAATGTTGTTCTGTTATTAAATAAAGCAGTGTTTAATTTTAGAAAGTATGAACTATTTGACTATAGGTGTCTGAAAGTAAGCTTTATTACTTGGAAAAACAGTTTAAATTTTTGTATTTAATTCCACTTGTTCTGTTTCTCTAAACTGTATTTATGATTAAGATATAGAGCCAAAGATACCGATTTGAGACCTAAAGCTTTCTTAGAAGTTATTAGTACATTGTTTATTTTTGACTTCAGGACTTGTATAAAAAATTCAAACTAAGCCTCTAAAACGAAACTATGATTAAAGCGGTGTTTGCAATTTTACTATGAAATTGACTTTAATTTAGCTTATTCTAATTAATATTCTAAAGTAATTATGCGAAGAAAGGCAAATACTAGCAAGGCATAATAATAATAATAATAATAATAATAATAATAATAAAATGAGTTACATGCAATATATTGTCGTATTATATATTTAAATACATTTGTCGTCATTTGTATCTACAAATATTAAATACGTAGTGTTTAATTTAAAATAGAACTTTCATTTGTAAATTATTACACAACGAGACATAGAAAAATGGCGTAGTACACGCTTTTTTTTTGACATCGGATACTGTTATTTTGTTTTTATCTTCGTTTTAACTAGACATAAATTCATACATTTTTAGTTGCAATAAAAGCTAATAAACTTTTTAAAACTAGTTCTAAAGGGCGTCATGAACGTTACAAAAGAAGATTATAAATTTATTCATGAAAGTTACTTGCATTTGGGTTGGGGTGTGTGTGTGAATATTGTTTAACGCCCGTTTTTACTACAGAGGTACCACAGGCGGTGGACACTGGTGATGAATGAAATGAAATGATATATTGGGAAAGGATTTTATGGAAGGAATCGTTCCAGGCCTAAGTTTAGGGTACCTCCCCGGCATTTGCCATTTATGAGGACTGAGGAAAACCTGGAAAAAACCTCAGTCAGGAAGGACGGTCCTGGCGGTATTCGAACCCAGACCTCCCGCTCACGAGTCCGAGACTTAACGACCTCGGCCACCCGTGGCGGTTTTGGGTTGGGGAGAAGTATAGGTATATGTGTGAGTGAACAATTTCAACCACATAGAATGTTACTTTCATTTATTAATTTGCACAGAATTATCATAAACAGCAGTAAACAAAATTATAGCGCTTATCTCAATTTAGTCATGTTCATATTAAGCGACTGACATGGTTAGTAGAGAGGTTAGTTTATTTAATGCCTGTCGTGTCAGTAATAATTTATATCGCTAATTTATATGCCAATATTCCAAAAGCACAAAACTTTCGTTTAATTCTTTGAAACAAAAGAAAGCACATGCAGAAATTATTTTTGTATCATCATCAAGCGAAATAAATAGATTATTGGTTTCATTTATAGTGAACACACGGTATTATCAGTGAATGTTTCATTGTTTAGCCACTGAGGCAGTATTTAGCAGTAGGGGTTTGATTTTGTTTTTTAATTGGTTGATTTATTTAATTATATTGAGTCTCAGAGGTAATGTTGATTGATATCTGATTACAGGTAATCAGAACGTTCCCTTCACCTGTGGCGTTACCTCCAGCAGACGTGATGCTAAAGGTCTGGTTGATACTGCTATTGGATCATTTGGATCAAAGGGAAAAGGATCGGGAAATTGCCGAGATTGATGAACACTGAAAATTGTTAAAAACACACGATAAAAATGTATTTCATGCTTATCACAATAATTATATTATGTCACCGTTACATTGTATATTATTCCCACATGAGCCTGGTCCGGCATATTGCAATTAATACAACGGTGTCGGTCTGTCTGTTTTAAAGGAACGAATTTGATAGCGGTACTTTCTTTAACAGGCTCAGTTGTCTTTGAATCTCTCTAGCGGATTGTTTTACTTAACCTGTTCTGATCAATCAATCCCAAACTTAACTTACTATTCAGCTTAACGGCTGGTCACGAACTTAACGTCTTGTCGTCTACACTTCTCCAACTTAACTGCCTTTACCAAACAACTCTAAACTTCTCTTCTCGGGGACTTGAATCCCGCTAAAAAGCAGACTCCCACCATCCACCAATCAGGGCGCTGCCTTAATTTTAGGTGTCGTAATTCAACAATTATTTTAATTGTTCCTTCCCAATCGCTTCGTCCTATTGGCCATGTCACCTACTTTTGATTTTGCTATACATTGATTGGATAAGAAACTCTACGGTTTTTATGAGTTTGTTTATTTACAGAGTACAGTTGCCTGGCCTTGAGGACTAGGTAACTAGCTACATCGTGCCTGACAAAATGTTATGGTCCCTTCGGCGACTTTCTCGGTGAAGTGCAACCCTCCGAAACATACAAGGGACCTGTTTCTCCATCCCTTTTTAAAATCTCTCTTCCCGTAACGGTACTTGAAAGTCTTTCTTATAAATAAGGAACAATAGATTATATGTTTGTGTATCTTTCGTCCATGAACCCTAATAGCTTTACGGTGCCTTCTTAACCACCTGCAAGGATATACAAAATAAAAATGTAAAATATACATGATTATACATACATTAATCGTATATCACCCAAACTTGATCATGATGTTTTTTAAAAGGGTTGGAGGTTCTCTGTTCCTTTCTGAAACACTTAAGGTACTAAACATGCCTTGTGCAACGATAAATATGAGAGAGAATAAGACAGAAATGGACAAGTACTACATGTGGGGAGGTTAAAGGGATAGGTAATACATATATCTTGTATTTTGAGATGAGACATGTGCATTAGTTTTGGCTCGAAACTGGCAAATCATAAGAAAGATATCTTCTGAAGACGAAGTTAGCCCCAAAATTCTTGCTGCATCCGAAAAACTTCAAACTCTTAGTGACGGCAAGAGCGGACTACTCTACCTCCTGTTCCACTCAAGTTCCCAAGGACTTTCTCCGAAAAACGATTGACATTTTAAGAGCGTTACTAATGTTATCACCACATCCGGAGATGGTCTTTGTCTTGTAAAGTATTTACAAGTGTTATTTAGAAATATTTCCTATAGACTTAGCAATGAATTCCCTGAGTGATGTGCCGAAACAAACACAGCACGCTGCCTGCATCTTTTAAAGTAACAAAGAGAAAGAAGCAGCTGGCTCTAACGACATCCAAATTTCCTGCCGTTGCACTGACATTGTGTAATTTCCAAGCTATTGCTGGATCAGGACAAGTGTTTTACTGTGCGAATTTCCGGATCTTGAAATATCTTCGGCTCTGGTTATGTCACAGTAGTGCTGCAGATCGCCACGGGTGACCGAGGTTGTTAAGGCGCATACTCGTGAGTGGGAGGGCTGGGGTTCGAATCCCACCAGGACCGTCCTCCCTGACTGGTTTTTTTTTCCAGGATTTCCTCAGTCCTCATAACTGGCAAATGCCGGGGAGGTACCCTAAACTTAGGACTGGAAAGTTTCCTTCCTTAAAAATAAGTCCTTTCCCAATATATCATTTCATCTCATGTATCATCAGTGTCCATCGCTAAAGGTGCCTCAGTAGTAAAACGGGCGTTAAACACTACTCAAAAAAAAAAAAAAGTGCTGCAGAGAGATATGTGACTGGTATCCTGGCATCTCTCTAGTCGCAATAGCGCGGCTTCCGAAATCAAAAGAAAGTCTTCTTTCATCAGGCCGAGAAGGTACCACCAATCAAACCCGAAACAACGCAACAACTCTAATCAAAGGACTAGTGAGATCATCGATACAGTGGTATAAAAAGTATTAGAGCGTATTTGTTTTTTTATTCATATTTTATTTTTTTTCTGATGAATGCTATGTCCTCTCAAAATGTTGCAATTATTATAACACCCGGTACCAAACACGTTTTGAATTATTTTTGTCAAATATTCTCGCTTGCTCTTGTGGTACGAAATAAACTGTTCCAACCTTTATTTATTTTTTTCTTTCTTTTCTGTATTACTATCTTTAAATTACGTGCTAAGACCATGTATAAGAATTCATCTTAGTAAGAGCGCACAAAATATTGGATAATTACACAGCCACAGAAAATGTTAAAAAATTAAAACCTTTGTCTCTTATACAAAATAACAGTAATGACTATATCAATGCATGTGTTGGTGGTTTTAATGTCTAGAGATAGCCGGCCTTGGGGATAGAGGAGCGATGTTTTCCCTTGCTCTGTTTGTCAGACAGAAAGCAAAGCCCGGGAGATCACCATGTCGGACGATATCAGCTGGTGAAGCATATTTTGAAGCGGCACAATTCCTCCCAAATCCCACTCGCTCTGTTTTTAGCTGCAGCCTGAATAAGTAATGTTACGCTCAGGCTATTGCGGATGAACGTTTTCAGCATGAAAATTCTAATTATTTACGAGCATTACTCAAAGCCATCACGGACAGACAGCTCCCACTGTTTCACATATAGTGTAGTATTGGCAGAACGCACTTTGTTTAGCTGTTGTTGCTTGCATAATAAAAAATGTATTTAATATAGGACGGCCGAAATGTTTTGTTTCAGTTTCGTTCGGCAAAACAAGCAATGAATATTTAAAATGTTATTAAGAGAGAAGATATCCATATCAAACACGTACACCTAAAATTCAATGCCTATAAAGTAATTTTAATCAAAATCAATAAGAGATATATCGACGTGTGCTTTGGCAATAAAACCACTTAAGCGGGAAATGATAAATATTAAATAATGAACATTTTGAAGAAAAAAAAAAACGGAATAATTTATTTATGCAATTTGTTGAGCCCAGTTTATAAAACGATTCATATCTGGTTCATCACTGTTTAACACTCAAGGCAATGATCTACCGCAATGGAATAGAGTTCGACCCCCTGTATAGCTTTAGAGAATTTATCGTACATTTTGAATCGAATAGAATGTGAAACTGTTCCTACGGTTTCACCCCCATTCTTAATGTAAATTATTTCTGTTTCCCTTCATCTTAATTATCACAATACTGAATTATACCCAATAATGTGTATATTTTCTATTTTGTCATAAAGCTAT
Organism: Metallyticus violacea; assembly: GCA_030762175.1. Taxonomy (NCBI): domain Eukaryota; kingdom Metazoa; phylum Arthropoda; class Insecta; order Mantodea; family Metallyticidae; genus Metallyticus; species Metallyticus violacea. The sequence continues at coordinate 86,145,501 of CM060839.1, forward strand.
ACGCCTGTGTAATATACAGGAAACAGTGTTTTGTTCAGTATAGCGTTGATAGCAGATTTCACAATAGGACTGGCCATTCTTTTGTACTTTGGGGGTTGTTTTTGAAATAAATAGAAAGCTCACTCTCACGTAAACACGAGTTAAATGTCCAAAAAAACGTAAATGGTCCTCACAGCTGGAGTACAGTTAAGAATTTAAAGCGCCGAATGGGAAAAGAGAAATTAATGCTTCTTCAAACTGGCAAACCAGAAACAGACAGTCAAATTGAAAATAGCCAATCTAAGGTTAGGATTCGAATTTCGAAATAGAGAAGCGACGCAGACCCGACTATTTCGCACGGCTTGATGCCCTAACGTTCATAGTTTGAACGCAGCGTAAAAAGGCAAGTTTTGGTACCGAGCGGCAATCAAGCATCAGATTTTCAAGAGGTAGCTGCAACCCTCAAGTTCAGATCTTGATCGAAAGTCTCTAAAAATGCGCCATTCTCAGGCTATTCAAGTCTTAGTTTTAATTGACGCCAAGTTTCACTCATCTCTAATTATCAACCTCTGAAATATTTTACGCCGTGCGTCGACCCTATCTATATAAAGCAAACACTGTAGTGCAACAAGAAATACGTGCAATAAATTATCTTTAAAAAAGGCAATATCGAAACACCTCTTCACACTTCGTAATCCCAGTTGATTTTTAGGCCAACAAAAACAGAGGGAACACTCTGAGAATACAGTGCATCTCCTTGGAACAGAAGCAGTGTCACGACAAAGACTCAACGGAGCCGGAGCAGACACCGTCACCATACTGTCTTATAATCTGTCATCAACGCGTGACGTCATCACTAATAACTCGCCCAACGTGGGGCCGTTGTAAACAACGACGTCCACATGCATCGCCGCCCCCCATACACTCCAAAATGTGCTTAAAACATCATAAATATATTTACTGATTTGGGTAGTAATATTTATTCTCATACGTTTAACACATAAAAAATACGAAAAAAAGTATAAAAGGCGGAGATATGCTAAATTAGAAATAAAAGAATGAAATATTAACATCTTTTCTGATATTTAATTTAACACTAAGATGTATTAGGAACAGCTTTAGAAAAATTTCTCAAAAGAATGAAAACCCATTCATTAACAGCCAGTCATTGACCTAAAGATTTAGACATCATAAGGTATTAATGATGAAAAAATAAAGTATTTCTGATACATGAGAAAAAGATATTATTGTTTCTTTATATTCTAAGATGTGGATCACGGCAACGTTTGAAAATGAATCGCGAAATACTACCAACATTAGAAAGGGATTATAGTATCCGATGCTTCATTGTTATGCTGCAGACGTTAACTCCAAAGCTATAAACACGTTTATGGATGGTCAGGAGGATTAAAATCACAACAGCTTAGCTTAAACAAATAATGTATCTGTCAAAAATAGAGCATAACTTATGAATAACTTTCAATGAAGTTACAGTAATTCTCAAAACGCCTTAACGCTTCTGCGAAAACTATCAGCGAGTGACTTGTGGTTAGAGTGTGTTACAGCCTGCTTATGACTACGTATTATATTGATTTATATTTGACTGCGTTTTTTTTGGGGGGGGAGGTTTATTTACGGACGCACTTTAACATCTCAGATCATCAGCGTCCCATTCAACTCAGGGCGTGAAACGGCCGACAAATTTTGCTCAGAGGCGTCTTCTTTCAGGCTTGAGGTTCTTGTTTGTGCCTAAAAGTACGACACGGGACCCACAAGTTTATTTCCTTTCCGAAGGAAGCCATACTTATGATTTTCACCCCCGAAAAAATCCTTCGATTCAGGCCGGGATCGAATCCGAAATCTTAGGTTTAGAAGGCAAATATGGTTACCGCTCTGTACCACCAGGACCGACATATTTGACTGCTATAAACACATCGCAACGTAGCTATAATTAAAAGTCCCAGAAGTGCATTTCTAAGACATGGCATTTTGGCATAATTTATATGTCACATTATTTTTAAGTTATAAAAGAGTGTCATAGTAAACGTAACAGGTAACGCTATGTTACCTGTAGAACATATTTCAAAGAATTAAAAATAACGATGCTTCCATGTTTATTTATACAGTCTCCTTTTACACGTTAGAACTTCAACAAATCATTTAAAAAATAACTGAATGAATCATAAATATAATACAAGAGACATTTAAAATCATCTGTATCATTTTATAAACACTCCTTTACATATTATAATATACAAATCTATTAAAAAAAAAACTTCCAAAGCATGTAAAATAGTCACAATCTAATAAATTTAAAAAATATGTTATTAAACTTTTCATTAAAATTCTATTTACTCTGTAGTAGAAGTTGTAGATTTTATTATATTATTTTGTTTAATTTATTTTGTATACATTTTAAGCATATCTACTGTATCTTTATTATGTTTTATTTCATTCTTAATTAATTATTATTTAATTATTTTATATTTTGGCGTTTCAAATCTCTTTGAAAATATACAACCAGAAGAGATAAAGAAAATAAGGTTACAGTAATAAAGATGTTTCTTATAAAATGGCTTAACAATGCATGAATTATTTTTTCTAATTTGTTTTATTTTGCTCTGGAATCTCCATTATTTAATACAATTTACTACAGTGCTTAGAACTAATAATGGGAAATCCCTAGATGTAAATAATTTTTAAAATTTTAAATATTAATATTCGTAGAAATTAAATTTTTGGTTTAAACATCACATATAAAACTTACCCAAGAAAAAAGTTCATTAATTATTTCATGGTTACGCTATTTTTTAAACATAACATTTATTTTTATACCGGTTATTAGTTACTTGATTATGCAGAGGAACGTGTTCCAGTTCTATCACTGTAAAGTTTTAATTTTTTTTACATTTAATATATTTTTATCAAGCATAGAATATTATACTATCTATAAACACTGCAGTAAATATGAAAGTTAAGCATTAATAGATAAATGTTATCTCATTTCGTGACATTTTCTTCCAGTTCTATAAAAAATTACCGTGGCGAAACTTTTAGTTTTTAAGCAACCATATTGATTATCGTATTTATAATACAACGGGTGTCTTTGGTGCAATCATCAGGCGATAGAGGTTAGGGTGCATTATTTCATGCCGTATGTTCAGTTGTCAATACATTATTCCATTTTTGTTGTCAAAAGAAGCAAATTTTGTTATGATTTTTTATTCAAACTTGTTATAGTACATATAAACAATGTTTTATAATTGGCGAAAGAATAACGTTTATAAAACCTTAGAATAATGGGCAGGATATTATTTTTCCCTGTGTTTCTTTGACGTACATAGTCAATTCTTTCCCTCTTACGCTTTCGCGTTTCATAATACTCTCTGAATGAATGTGTGTGCGTGTGTGTGTGTTTGTGTTATACCTTCCGACGTATTTACTGTATGTAAGGGACATGAAGAATAAAATAACGAAGGGTTATCAATATAATTAAAAGTCGGAATATTATCATTCTCAGGGATCAAGCAAACAAGTTCACAAGGGAAACTACAGGAACTGTGAGGAGCATTTGCGAGTTTGAAGATGACAACCATGATGAAAGAGTCAATGCACCAGGTATAATAAGTGATTTCATTTAAAGTGTTAGAGACTCAAAATACCGGAAAACTTTAAGTTTTGAGTTGCAATTATGAATATAATTGAGGAAAAGACACTTCAAGCGAAGAAAACGCTGTGTTAACATAACAAAACTGAATTCACACAAACAGAAAATGATGAGCACTAATCATCATAGAATTTTACAGTTAGAACAGTTGCTCAAAATGCCCACCATCCGAGTCGATACACTTCTGAGTACGTTGAACTACTGATTGAGCAACGTTTGCGAAAGTGTCCTCAGCGATTGCAGCACATGCCGTTTCAATTTCTTCCCGAAGTGCTGCCAGTGTAGCTGGTTTTCTACGGTATACAACATCCTTAAGAGTTCCCCATAGGTAGAAGTCCAACGGAGTTAGATCCGGCGAACGCGGTGGAAACTCACGTGCACATTGCTTTGTAGATTTCTGCGGCGAGTGCTCAAAACGTTCCATAACCATAGACGAGGACGCGATGTCTCCCAGATCTGCCCTTGTGAACATCACACACGGTACCATGATTCTCAAATTTATCTCGAATGCGTGCAATTGTTACTCGCGTTGGCGGCTCTGTTCTGTACACATGTCTCCATTGTCTTTGAACTTCAACAACATTCTCGGCTTTCTAATACAACTTCAAAATTGTTTTCTGCTGTTCAAACGATAATCTTGGCTCCATGTTGTTGCAGCAACGCTATCATAATGTATGTGAGTCATATCTGTTTACAGAACATCATACTACACATTACTGTTGTTTTTCGGTCCACTTTGAAATATATTAAATAGATATCTACTGTGAAAGTGTGCATACCTTTTTTTTTGCACCCTCGGTATTTTAGAGCCAAAAATACTGCCAATAGTCGCTACGCATCTAGTGTGTTTACGAAAAATTTCTGAAAGAAATTAGCCGAGTATGCCGCACATACTTTTTAGGTAAATACTCAAGGGAATTTTCTTTAGCGTTTAACTGGCTTTATTTAAATAAAGGGCGCAAACATGAAAGGCACCAGAACAAAACACCAACTGTATCCTATGATGTGCTCTTTAATGAAAGGATAAAAGCAACATTTACATTTTATAACGAAAGCTTTGAGCAATGCCTGCGCGCCACTTTTTCTTCTGATACTTTAAAGACAAGATAAATGGTTGTTTCATCTACAATCGCCAGCTGACAACAGGAAACTTTAGTAATGGAGTGCGAGGAAAGGGAGGAAAAGTCAGTAGATGTGCTCCTTTCACTCAGCTGCATTATCTGGCTTTGCTTGATGACTCTGCCATTAGTCCTTGCTTTCGACCTTTTCTTTGTGGGGCAGTGCCCCGGCATCAACCATTCTGTCGCCACCTCGCCTTAGACCAACCTTTAGGAACGTTACCCTACATCTACATTGAAACCAATGGACTGGAGTTGCAGGATCGATGACTTCTGAGAACAGTGAACTGCCTTTGTTATTTATCTACGTTAAACTTCTTTAACCAACGCGAACCATGTTCGGTGCCATATGTCGCATGTAGAATTTTTATTGAAGAGTGCAGCCTATAGAGGCATTGCGGTTTCCTCTACCACTATATCCGTTCATTCTTAGGTTGGGTTCTACTGTGTAAACATTAACACTTGGCACTGATTGCACGATACACAAAAACAATGCACAGAAGAACAGGAAACAAACTGTAATTATACTTTGGAATTGTTATTTTTGAAGGGGGGGAGTCAATATCGACGGGGATTAATTATTTATTTAAACAGATGATTATATGTTCTTCTTGCGTTGCCTCGGCTCTTGAAGTCAGGAGTTCGATGTTTCCTGTATCTCTGGTTCCTATGCAGAGGATAGGAATCTCAGGGGAACATGGACTGTTTTTGATAACGCAATGTCATTAGGGAGGGAAGCGGATTTTTCTGGAATAATACACATTTCGGCTGAAGTTGTACTTTTGATTTATTTGACAAGTGAAGGATTTAGGAACATGCTAGGCGTCTGTCGTGTGGTTATAATTCTGGCCCTGAATGTACTGTATAATTTACCCTAGGATTATAATTCACTGCCTTCACTCACAGATCTAATTTACTGACTTTAACTTTGAACCTTCAGTTATAACTTCACACAATTTAGAAATCCGATAGCCACTTTTAATAATGTTGTTACTTTAAAAGCCACAGCCTTTCCGCGCAGTGTGCAGACATTTTTTGAGTTGGCAAATGCAATACCAAAAACCTCTAATATTTTTAGTTATTAATGAGTGAAATCTGTCGGAGAATTTATGAATACCATGTACAATAAGCTTCCATAATATGAAAAAACAAATCTTTTAATCATATCTAACGTAATCTTGGGCGAAATTTTATTTAACGGAACAAATTCGTTTGGTGAAGCGCTTGCTAATGTTTAAAACGTTTTAAATTAGGTAGATTTTTTTTTGATTGATTTATTTATGGACGTTCTTTAACAGCTCAGGTCATCAGCGTCCCATTCAACTCAGGGCGTGAAACGGCCGACAACTTTTGCTCAGAGGCCTCTCTTTCAGGCTTGAGGTTCTTTTTCGTGCCGTAAATGTACGACACGGGACCCACGGCTTTACTTCCCTTCCGAAGGAAGCCATACTTAGGATTTTTACGCCCGAAAAAATCCATCGGTCCTGGCCGGGTTCGAACCCGCGATCTTGGGTTTGGGAGGCAAGTATGGTAACCACTACACCACCAGGACCGACAAAATTAGGTAGAGGCACGCAATGAAAGGCTGAATGTTGGTCACCCTGAATGGTGTTGTTATAGTACTTAACTTTAATCGCTGCATAGGATGAAAGCTATAGGATACTTGTGAAACTACAGTTAAGTGTAGTTAAGGGGATGATAACCTTTTGAGCCGTCGGATGGAAATATATTCACCTATAAGGAGTGAGGATTCCGTCAGGAAAGTGCTGTGAGCGTACCTATGCTGTTAACTTACCGAATATAAGATGCTTGTGAAGGTTGCGCCCTTTTCGGAGCCTCTCTAAAATGATAGCAGGTTCACTCAGGGGACATATCTTGAACTTACCTGTAATGAATGAATTACATTTACTTATTATTTAATATGGCAAAATAGCATGGCAAATTACTTATACATATGCATGAGATAGATTACACATTCACAAGTATTACTGAGTACACCTTTAATGTATTACTGAAATAAAGTTATCACTAATGTGCTATTAAAAAGCACCTAAGCTCAATATAAACTCTAAAAAACAAAAACCAAAATGCCACCTACATGTATAGCAACGGAGATAAGGCGAGTCAAAGAATTTACTTAACAACTTGCCAAAATTATAGATGTAAATGAATATATTAACACTCTTAGAAACGAAATTGGAAGACGAATAGAGATATAGTTAAAAATCGTGGACTTTCAATAGGTAGGATAACAGGTTAAATTCATATTCATATTAAATGCATATTGAAGATTTAGTAGACAAAACAACAAAGAAAGTTAATTTTTAGTTATAGTGGGTAAAATAAATAATAAAAACATGAAAGAAAAATAAATAATTATGATTTAAAGATATGCGATTGAAGAAGAAATATTCATAGATGAAGAAGTTGTGGAAGAGTTTTTAATAAAACAGAAGCACACACGTTACAAATAAAGATTGGAGAGAAGGAGGTCTGTATCCAAGCAGAATTACTTTGAAATAATGAAGAGCGAATAACAACTCATTATAATGACAACTTCCTTTATCACAACGTTAGTAAATTAGGAATATAAGCGGCATGGAAAAAAAAAAAAAAAAGAACAGAAAAGGACGCAAAAAACAATAAACGAAATCAAACGAAGGTTCCTGAAGATACAAGTATATGGTAGATACAAATTTTGGAAAAGTAGTACAAAAATATTCACAACGATTCAAAGAAGAAAACAGCAAATAAATCGAAGTAGAAAAACACTAAATATTGGTATCTGAAATTTGAAGCTCTTCGAATATAGAGAGCAAAGTTAATCTTTAAAATATGTTTGCTTAGATGTATCTAGGAATAAAGAAAAGAAAGTGAGGGCGTAATAGAAAAGACAAACAGTGTCGCGAATGCGTTTCGTTATTCTAATGATTAGAATTAGAATTGTATGTTCTATAGAGAGTGTTTCAATATAATTTTACAAACTTTAATGGCGGGTTCCTCGCACCAAAACAAGAAAAATAAAACTAAAAACACATAAATATGTCCGAAAATCCTTAGTTTTTGCAGCAGTATTTTAATGATGGTGCGGTGATACTGGATTAAATGGTTTAATCAATATTTAATTAATTATTAATTGGCAGAAGTGAATATTTTCAATGATTAGATATTTGTAATTCATTGTTTGACTGGTGGTTCTTATTTCAGGAATGATATCTTCTCCTTCCTCGGCGATAATTACCCGCTGTCTTACTGTTGCTCCGACTTTTGCTGGAATTTTTTAATCCATGGATAACATCCCTGAAAAAACCAACCACACGGCAGTTAGCTCGAAAAGTAGAGAAAATGACCACATTTTTCATGTATATATTCTAACTGGTTCATACTTCTCGATATCTGTTCTGTTACCAGTGTTGGGTATAAGGCTGTGAGATTGTTGGAGAGACAAGCTGCCAGTGGGAGTTGATCGGCTTTCCTTTAGCTAAGCGAGAGGGATTAGATAATGCAGTCGTTAACCTACAGTAACTCTAATGCTATTTGACTTAATGCAGAAGCGTGGATGGTGTTAAGGAGTTTACTAACTGATTCAGTTATTTTTAAAGGATGAAAGCGTTAGCAGACGAAAGGCTGCATTATGTTCCGTTAGGTTCAAGTGCAAGTATACCTTCTGATATGAAGCAACGTTTCTGGAAAAGAATGACTTTTCTATTCTCAGAACTTAAGATCTCCATAGATGTCTTTATTATAAAAGTGGCCATATAAAAACTAAATGAATATGTACGATCGACGAACCATGGATCACGGATATTTGTATTAGGTATATAGATTTTTTAAGATTAAAAATATACATCATAGTTATTTCATATATATATATATATATATATTAATGAAACATAAAAATAAAGAAACACTATTAACAATGTAACAAATTAACACTAATAATAAAAGTAGATAAAGATAAATCACAGAGAAAGAGTCACACTTGAAACTGCTATATTTCGAACTACTGCGAGTTCTTCAGCCATTGAAGGTCAGCTGTTCGCGGGTATATGTTGTGTTGTTGTTTCTAAATTCCACAATATACATGAAGTATAATATACAGCGGCACAGCATGTCTTTAGTACAATTCATATGTGTTAACTCGAGGAATATACATTGATTCTATTACTTATGTGATTAACATATTAATCCCTTTTATTAGAGAATTAACCGACAGGGAGTGTGATCATGCATTTTTTCAACGGGACTCTGCCACTGCTCACTCTGCAAATAATTCCATGACAGTAAATCAAACTGTTTCCACAAGACATGGTTGTTAGTAGGGATTTGTGGCCCTTTCGGTCCCCCGATTTAACAGCTGCGATTATTATCTTTGGAGTAAATTAAAAAAATGCCGTGTACAAGTTGAACCCGCAGACCATACAAGTACTCAAAGATAATATTCGCCAGAAAATTGTCCGGATTTGTCAAAATGAACTACAGCGACCGATGAATAATTTCCTAATGAAATGCTAAAATTTGTGGAGAATGATGGCTGTAAGTTTCAACGGCTCATTTGACAATTTGGCAATAATAGCCTCTCAAATTGGTTTGCGTATTGTTTTACCCTCCCGCTAATCGCCGAGATAGGGCTAGCAAAAATATGCCTATTTACATATACAAGATGAAATGTTTAATTACATTTCTTTGATGTTTCTTTATCCCATGATACAAAATTTCATATAATCATAATCTTGCAAACTATAAAATAACAATTAAGACCTTTTAATGAGTCATAAAAACTCAGATTGTGAACTACATTAATAATTACTGCATACATTGTGAAGAAGCTCTTCTGCAATTTTAACTGAAAAAAAAAATTGTGTAAAAGATAGCACATTAGAGATTATTTCACATATTTTGATGTTTCTATTGCATGTAACACGGCCATGTGGGTAACAGCTTATTATTATTATTATTATTATTATTATTATTATTATTATTATTATTATTATTATTATTAATATTATTAATTTTATTATTATTTATTACATACCATTATCTGCTCTGTTAACTTCTGCATGCTTCAATATATAAGATCTGAGTATACTGTATTTTTCGTTTTACTTTTATTTATATTTCTCTTTTTGTTCAATATTAT
>CM060839.1:86160404-86352904 GCA_030762175.1 Metallyticus violacea
GTATACGCACACAGGCAGCTGATTCCATTTTAGAATAAAGGTTATTCAAAACAATGCGTTTAACTACAGTCAGCTGTCTAATCATCTTCGTGAATGAACGAGAAAGCGGACTCAATAAGCAGTGTCCAACGACACAGGGTTAGTGGAATAGGTGAGCGCAGCCGGCTGCGGTAGATCTACTAGCCGAGACATATAACACTGCGTGAACGGTTAAGATTTATAATTAAAGCCTTATATAAGTGCAGACTCTCGATATATTACATACACTTTATAAACTGATATACTCTATATATCGCGGGTTCAACCCGGCCAGGATCGGTGGATTTTTTCGGGCGTAAAATCCTAAGTATGGCTTCCTTCGGAAGGAAAGTAAAGCCGTGGGTCCCGTGTCGTACATTTATGGCACGGAAAAGAACCTCAAGCCTGAAAGAAGAGGCCTCTGAGCAAAATTTGTCGGCCGTTACACGCCCGGAATTGAATGGGACGCTGATGACTTGAGATGTTAAAGAGCGTCCTTAAATAAATGGAATTAAAAAAAAAAAAAAAAAAAAAAAAAACTTTATATACAACTTATAAAGTAAAAGATTATGGAGCAATGATGAAAAGCTTATATTTTAACTGAATTAATTTATACTTTTCAGATGTTTTATAGCTAGGACTGAATAAATTATTCATATGTGTATAGCTATATAGAGAGGGTTGTTTGCGATCTATGGTAATAAATTTAGAAGCTCACAGTAACAACGCACTGAAATTACGTAAACGAATATGCTTGGCAATGTGTGGATATGCAATTTCCGATCATAATATTCTTAGTTCGAGATTATTAAGCAATGAAGAAACATGACTTCACCCCTTCAAGAAAGGCATCTAATTTGTACGGAACACAAAAGAAACAGGCAAATCCACGACTAGCCACCAGCCTCCAAGGTATATTAAAGTATATAAAGTATATAAAGTATATAAAGTATATTAAAGGTCGAACAGCAACTTAGAGAGCTATTTCATTAGGATGAAGCTTCAAGCTAGAAATCTCCTTCAATCCGCCACATCTCTGTTAAATCACCTGAGGATTCATCGGCGATGAATTTCTGTGCATTTGCACAATACAGCAAACTGTGGAAGGTCTCTGGAAGGCCTGTCAGAGGGAAAGGGACACATATGTCAGTATACTTTGCACCAAAATTGCTGCAGTGGAAAGTGCAATGTACAACGATAGTTCGCGCTCAAGGCCACCATATAGAACATCAATGCTGGTAAAGTCACTATTTTTCGTACATTTAAAGCTTTTGAATGTGTTACCATAGATCACGTACAACCCCCTCGCACATATCATACGTTCTAGTTAACCACTGTATTATCGATCTGTTAGCTGATGATTGAATGGGACTATGTGTGAATTGTATTTAATTCTCATTTTTACTGCTAAGGCACCACAGGTGGTGGACACTGGTGATACGGGAAATGAAATGATATATTGGGAAAATATTTTTTAAGGAAGGAAACATTCCAGGCCTAAGCTTAGGGTACCTCCCCGGCATTTGCCATTTATGAAGAGCGAGGAAAACCAGGAAAAAACCTGTCAGGAGGACTGGTGGGATTCGAACCCCAGACCTCCCGCTTATGAATTCGCGCCTTAACGACCTGTCACTCATGGGTAGTGTTAAATGGCACATAGACTTCAAGAGGAAAATGTTTGAACAGGTTGCTCTTGAATGGAAGGATAGAATGCAAACATAGTAACCAATCAAAGACAAAAGAGATTAAAAAAAAAAAAAGCACACGCATTTACGGCAAGTTATCTTAAATAGAGGAAAGGATTACGAGAGGGGCGTAACGTAAGAGGGACAACTGACCAACCAGATAAAGCGACTGTATGACTTGGACGAACTCGTAAAGGAAGCAGTAAAGGAAATTGGATAATCCTTTCCGGAGTAACTGTGCCACTTTCCCTAGCAACAAGACCACGCCCTATACCGCCCTCCGCAACTCACTGAAAATGCACTGGATTTAATCAAAAAATAACACTTTAAATGACAGAGCATTTTTCTTCGAGAAATTTCCTTTAAATTAAAACTTGATTGAGCTTTCCTTACATACTGAAACCGCTCATTTAATTGGGTTATTCTAACTTCATATTTCGCCAAGTGTCGCACTATCCCTAAATATTGGTGTAATATATTTGTATATAAGGTGAATGCGTTTCTTTTGCTCTTAGTTCTGATAACATAGTTCTTATAACATTTCTTGACTTATATTTTGCTTATATTCTAATTATATCTTACAGATTTATTGCAAGTCATAAATACCGTTGTGGAATATTTTGGATTTTTATAGATTATTTATCCACATTACACTTCTTACCGCCATTGGTAGCCGAGGTCGTTAAGGCATGGACTCGTGAACGGGAGGCCTGGGGTTCTATTCCTGTCAGAACCGTCCTTCCTTTCTGAGTTTTTTTTTTCTTCCTCAGTCCTCGTAAATGGCAAAAGCCAAGAAAGTATCCTAAACTTAGATCTGGAACGTTTCCTTCTTTAAAATATTCTTCTTTCCCAATTTATTATTTCATCTCACTTATCACAGTGTCCATCGTCTGTGATGCCTCTGCAGTGAAAAAGGGTGTTAAACACCATTAAAAATTTACACTTCAACACTTTACTTATGTGTCTTATTGCGCATATTTTCCATCTTGTTTGATACCTTCGTCTCTCTCTCCTTCCTTATCCTGTTCATTTGTCGATATGCATCCTGGATTCATTTGCCTACATTTTCTTTAACTTTTTACTTCCATAAAAGAGGCTGTTGAAACTATAATGCGATCTTAGTAATTAAATTTGAAATTAATTTAAGATCCCCAGATATGAGGGCTGTTTAATAAAGATGATCGTATTTTTTGACATTACACCTTTACTCATTCACGTTGATGATCATCCTAAAAGTGTCCCCGTGGCAGGCAATGAACCCATATCATCAGTCTTCAAAAACAGGCTGGAAACAATTTTAGACAGGTCCTTCAGAATCGCCTCCGCAGGCTTCACCACTGCTTCTGATGATGGAAGATGCTCTCCCACGATGATGTTTCTTCAATTTGGGGAAAAGGAAAAATCACAAGTGTTTATGGAAATGCGGCCTTTTTCGTGTGAATGGCCTTGCACAGTTTTCAGGACCTCTCTGTAGTATAGCTCAGTTACAGTTGTGTTTGCAGGTACGACATGCGGCAAACCAGATGACCTTAACTTTCCCAGCAGAAACAACCACTTTGGGGGGAGGGGGGCTGTTACTTATGATGAAGATTTCCAAACAGGTTTCATGTTTGCTCTCAGGATCAAAACGATCTAGCCAAGTTTCGTCAGCAGTGATCATCTTTGAAAGAAATTTCGCCTCATCTTCAATTGCATGCAAATTGCAAGCGAACGTCAGCAGTCTTCGGACTCATCGTTCACGAACACGTCTCATATGCAACTTTTCAGTTTCTAATTGCACTCAGTGCAATTTTCAGAAATTCTGGAAGTATTCTTAATGTTAATTCGAATATCCTTTTTCACAATGGCAATAGCGAAGAGCACAAACATTTTAAACCATCTTCATGCTGTTTAATAGGGACGAACAAACTCTCCATAGGCCTCCTGTAGCATTGCAAACGTCTCAGTTTAAGTTTTGTTAAGACGAAAGCAGACTTTCAGAGCAACGTATTCTTCGTCGCGTGACACCTCCATTTTGCTATAGGCGGAACTGAATCTGTCTCAACTTGCACACCTTTCACTGGCGAGAATGAAACTAGTAACAATCGATAATTACGCATTGTACGTTTCCATTTCAATGCGGAAAATTATACCTTTAAGATAATTTTGATCATGATTTATGGAATAACTCTCGTATGTTTGAATCTAGTTCTTACCAAATATTTTTTAGCCATTGTAAACTGTCACGTTATTTTTCAGTATTGCTGCCCAAAACCTGATTTATTTTTTAAACCGTTGCATTTCATCGTTGGCGTTAAATCTCTTCACGGAGTAGCAGGAGAAAATTCGCGGATTACAGTTTGGGAATCACTGGTCTAATCGTAAGCCCGAGCATTACTCATTTATTCTAAGGATAAACGACGCTAGTTAATTTCTAATTGAACGAAGTGAAACACATTAACGTTCTCTTTCGTTTATTGCAACTCCAGAGCACAATACAATAATTAGAGATGGTGATTTTTTTAGCATTTTAACATCATAAATCTAGCTTTTTGATTTACTTATTTAGCATTTTGTAACGTTTATTCATTTGCAATTTAGCATTTTATATCTTTTGAAGAAAGACATAATTCTGGTTGAAAAAGTCTTGAAATAGCATTAATGTTAAATAAAAATTGTCAATAATTAATAATTTTAATATTGGGCACAATATAGTTTTGTGTTATTTTACACCCCTAAATCTATTTAAATATTTAGTTCTCATTTTATTTATGTTAATTGTTCAATGTCTTTGTTAGAGCGTTAAGTGGAAATGACATTAAATTTGTGACTCTCTCTTCGTCTTGAAAAATCAGATAAAATAAAATGCGTGCTGTACCACCCTAAAATAAGGTATTTATTTTGACTTGTACTCCCGAAAAGGTGGATGGTCCAGTTTGTGAAGAAAGATGTTAATCTCCAAAAACACCTACACTGTGTTTTTAACACTTTTCCCTTTACAGTGGTTTATCGCTGTACTCCATTTTGTTCCTCTTCTTATTTATTGTTGAAACTATTTTTTGCGCTGAATTGTCCCCGATATTTGACATGCTTGTCTAAAAGTTCCTTTTACCAATTCAGGCCCTGATTACAAAATTACATATTAAAATTTCATCATAACTGGTACAAATTGTTTCCAGTTTATAATTTTCTACCAGCTGTTTTAATGATATTTTCGACCTCACCATCTTATTGCTTGTTGACTTTACTTGCGCGAAGGAAATGAAAGATACAAAGCTAGGTAAAACGTGTGGCGTTCGAACAATGAGGTTTTGAAGGGTTTACACTTCGCAGGAGGGGTTTCTGTGTTGGCCAACTGCGTCATACATATTCTAAAGATGTACAAACTGCTTACTTGGAAGTTTCCAGAAGAAAATCTAAGAAAAACAGATTTATTTAAAAAAAAAAAAATGTTGATTTCGCATTTATATCGTATTTTAGTATAGTCAATTTTGCATTTCGTCGCGCTATAACGCAACACCCCTAACAATATTTGCATGCTACTGCAAATACACAATTTACTAACAAAACATGAAACGTGAGATACTCTGAACTTGCATTTAGAGCACTATTATCTGGAGGTTCTTGGAAAGGGCAGGCTTACACTAACCTAGGCGAAGTTCTTTGATTGGAACCTTCGACAGAAAGGGCTGCTGATTTGCTAGTGAATGGCGCCAGCCAATGGGCGGAGATGAAAGGGAACGACGAAGTTCTAGCTCGAGTTTCTCGAACTTTGCATGGAGAGAATCTTTGGAAGGGTCGGTCACCATGAAAACGGCTTAGTAACTAAAGATGACTGTTTGTTTTATCTGAGGTGCGATACCTTCTGAATAGCTTTCGATGCATTCAGCCCTTGAAGTTAAATGTCGAAAAGAACTGGTAGAATTTTTTTATGCTGACCCTTGTCTTTCTATTGCAGGAAAATATTACCTCCTATTTAGTTTTCTCTTTTAAATCACAAATAAATAAATAAATAAATAAATAAATAAACAAATAAATAAAAATAAAAAAATAAAATAATAAAGTGAAATTTACACTACATGTACCCATAAATTTCAGCGTTAATTTTATACTTTTCAATAGAATCTGCGGACTCGTTAGCAGGAGGTCTGGGGTTCGAATCCCAGCAGAACCGTTCTCCCTGAATGAAGTTTTTCCCAGGTTTTCCCCAGTCCTCATAAATGGCAAATGCCGGGGAGGTACCCTAAACTTAGGCCTGGAACGTTTCCTTCCTTAAAAAAAATCCTTTCCCAATATACCATTTCATTATAACCAGTGTCTACCGCCTGTGGTGCCTTAATAGTAAAAAAGGGCGTTAAACACCATAAAAAAAACTAACAGAATCTGCCTCCTTTTCAATGTTTTTGTCAACCTTTTCATTCTTGCACAGTAAAAATCACACAATTCATCAGTTGTTACCCAGCGGTCAGCAGCAATGATATCGTCTGCAAGGAGTCACTTCAGTGGCTGGGCGATTGCTCGAACGATTGATTGATTGATTTCATCGTTCAACAGCGTTTTCCCTTCATCTTTCGCACAGCAAAATCCAGCACCTAACAATGTTGATATTCAATTGATGAGTCCTCATAAACATTCTTCTTTCATGAATGCGAATCAACGTTTAACCTTCCGCATTCAGAAATTCTATAACAGCTCGTTGTCTTATTAGCATGTCAATGTCGGCCATTTTCTAAAACGATGCAAGTGCTACCACCTGTTGACTTATGAAGTTGTCATTGTCATAGAGCGTAGAGAAAGGTTTGCAGAAGGGCGCTAAATTAAAAAAAAAAAAAAAAAGCAGAAGCAGAAAACGTTACTTTCTGACCGATTCTTGTAATTACTAGTTTTTAAAAATGTCCGGAGGGCCTGCAATCCCCCTCACAAACTTAAACCGAATAGAAACTTAGACACTGCTCTGACATTGTAAAATTTACAATTATCCACATTATGTAAGAGAAGTATTAAAATGGAATGTTTGTCCGGTGTGTTACATTTGTAAAAAGAAGCTTCATAGTTTAATTTAAATATACGCAGTCAATACTCAGCTTCAAGAGCACCCAGTACGTTCACTTCAACATTAAATAGCTTCAATAATAATTCTGCTTTTAAACTTTTTAAATGAAATTTATAGAGTAAATTAAAATCACGTATATCTTAATTCTCAATATGAAATGTAATAAATTTGCTGCAAAGGCATCCGTGTCCTTGCTTTTATTAACAAAAAAAGTCCATGAATGTTCAACAGCCTTTTCGAACAAAATTTAGGACATAACCACACAGCAGTAAGTAAATTCGAAAGTTGTATTATTATTTCAAGATAAGTCCTGCATTTGCAAGCGAAAATCGACTGGACCACCGTCAATAAAGGAAGGAATGCAGCAGTTCTGCAAAGAATTTTTAGAAAACCACAACCAAGCAACCCGAGAAATTCCGTATCCCACAGAAGATTGTATGGTTGAACTTGAAACCCTGTAATAATAATAATAATAATAATAATAATAATAATAATAATAATAATAATGAATGGTGTTTAACGCCCGTTTTTACTACCGAGGCACCACAAGCGATGGACACTGATGATATGTAAATTGGGAAAGGATTTGTTTTAAGGAAGGAAACGTTCCAGGACTAAGTTTAGGGTAAATCCCCAGCATTTGCCATTCATGAGGTCTGAGGAAAATCTGGAAAAAAACCTCAGTCAGACAGGACGGTCCTGGATGGATTCGAACCGCAGACCTCCCTTTCACGAGTCCGCGCCTTAACGACCGCGGTCACCCGTGGCGATAGTAAAGCCCTGTGTCCCATGTCGTAGATTTACGGCATATAAAAGAACCTCAAGCCTGAAAGAAGAGACCTCTGAACAAAATTTACCTGCCGACGCCCTGAAATGAATGGAACCCTGATGACCTGAGATGTTAAAGAGTGTCCGTAATTAAACAACAATTATCCTATTCACGAATTAGCCTTGATATCCCGTAGGTAAATAAACGCCTCACTTTTAAACACTAAACATTGCTAAAGTTACTCTACAACAACCTCTATTTATTTCATATGCAGAGGAACAGGTACCGACAGATATCAACTTCTGAGCATTGCTAGCCGCGTTTCGTAACAATGTCTCCCTCTGCGAAGCGGATAGAAAGGAATTTCATATTGTTTAACGAATTTGTCGAGATATCATTAAAAACTAAATGAAAACACGTTTTCAAATAATACATACTGTTACAAAATACAGGACATTTCCAATGATAAACATTATCTTAGTCAAATTATGCAAGATAGTTAAATTGCCATTTGATATCTGAGAGCGCTTTCGTGCAATATTGCGCTATTAGCTTGTACTTTTCCATTTTACTAATACACGACAGGTTCGCACTATGCGCCCCTAGTGATAAATTTTGATAGCGACACATTTTAAAGAAAACTGAGATATAAGACACAACGCTCTTTTATTTCTCCCCCTTACCCTAGTTCCCATTTTCGCTATTTTTAGCCTTTCCGCCAGCTAATTACTTTCGCCGGAAAGCTGGAAATTAAATTCTTTCCAGCTATTTTCCGTGCTTATTTCAATTAGCGCGTTTTTATAATTGTGCTTAATTAATTATGTTTCTTTATTATTCATCCGGTTTTCGTAGAGCTTGGCAGAAATTAGTGCATTTACTTTTTGTTTTTGTGCCGTTTTCGTAAAACAGATGCTGCATCCAAACCTGATGAATAGTGTTGTCCTTCATTACCCATTAACAGTATTTCCTAAATTTTACTTTTAAGGTGTTAATATAAGAATATTACTTTTTCAAATAATCTAGAAAAGAACACTTTATTTAAAGTTTATGTAATTACCACTGTAAGCCCGAAAATTTATTAATAAGAAACAATATTCAAGAATAGAGACTGATATCTCTCTTTGTATCCTATTAACTCATTTCTCCATTTATGGACGTTCTTTCATACCAGTGCAAGTGAATATAGTCAACGTTTTAGTATTTTGTTAATAAAATTCCAAACATTTCTAAAGCATGGAAAAATAGTTACGAGTTCATAGAACAGGAGAGAAATGTAAATTTCTAGTTATTTATTCGTAAACAGTCTTAGGAAGTATTTTGCTGTAATTACATTAAAGATTTTAACTTAAACTATTTATGAATAAATAGCTATAAACTTACATTTGTCAAACATGTACCTTATCTATCTGTTCTATGGAGTCGTATTGAATATCGTCCATAAATAAACGATGCAGCAAAAGCAAAGTATTAATGAATTATATTAAAGTAACTATCTGGCATTACAGGATATACGCACTATTAACAAACTTAAATACAAGGTGTTCCGAAATAAAGCCTAATACTGTCTTTAGCACCTCTTCTTCGCTTCATAGCCATTTACTTTTTACTTTGCTTTTGTTATAAATGATACGTTTTCTTATTTTCTTGTTGATAAAATTGTGAGTTTTTAAAAATTACCTTCTAAACACCTGTTATTTAATATGCCTAATATCTAAAGCTTCTATGGTTTAAATGCAAATTTACTTTATGATCTAAATATGAGTAGTTTAGTAGATGCAAATTGTACAACTAGGCTTGATATTCCAATACCACAACCCTATGACGGTAACCTACAGAACCAGCCTGTATTTATATCCTATATCATGAAAGAATACTTTACACATACAGTCTACACATTTAACTCATTATAATTGTTGTTTACCTAACATTTATTAAATTTCCGTTGATTCAGAAGATAAAATAGTTTAATTATTCTGTCTCTCACAACTTTTATGAAGAAGTTCACGTTGACAGTATTCTGGGACAAAGATGTGTATTTGGAAAGCATGAACTCATAAGTTATACTATATACATAGCTACAGCTGCGATTTACTGCCGAACCAAGTGAAACAAAGAGTTCGTTTGACACGTTTTATTCTGCTTTGCCTTGGGATACTGCCAGACTTCATACAGCTAAGTATTATGGCGCCAAGGGACACGAGGCCCTTCTTCCTTCTAGGAACCAAGTGATTTGTCATTTCTTTGACCTACTTAAGGCACAATATGAAGTTTAAAGGCAAATGAAAAGAATTTCTAAAAAATGAACTGTAACAATAATAAACTTACAGTAGCAGCGCTTGTTTTGTATGCAAATGTGGAACATATCTTACAAGTTTTATGCTTAATATGTCGCTAAGGAATGTATCTCTGCACCCTGTATTGTAATGTGTGGAACCAGCTATATATTAAAATAAACCATTAATATAGATCACACTAACATTTGCCTTCGGAGAGAGGTGGCTCCAATCGGGAGGTCCCAGCTTCAAGTTTCTTGGAACGGCTATTCTGACCGTAGGATTTTTTGTGGTTTCCCTTAGGGAACACTTTTTTTCCAGGAATTTTCTGCCTTCATTTCATTTCACTAGTTCTGTTGTAGGGCCAAAAGTGTCGGGCGACGTGGGCTGGTGTAGTATACGGTGTGGCTTGCACTTTGCCCCGGGCCATGATATAGAAGTGTTCTTCTGAGTCTGGGAGGGGGAGGGACATGTCTGGGTTCTTTATCTATAAATCTCTCTACATCTGTGCCTCACTGTTCTAGCATCCTGGCTACCCTGTGTTAATTTCTTTCATCCCTTCCTTCCGAGAGTCCCCTATTTGGGGAATAGGCACAAATAGCCAGCCCATTAGAATGGCTTAAACACTAACATTTTTCTCCTGTACTATCAATTCAACATTTGTCCCATTTGACCTTTTTCTTAGCAACGGCAACAATAACATATTTGATGCACCATGCGTTTGCTTATCTGAAGACCTTGATTACAAAGGATTAAGAATAATGTTACAACGTTTTTGGTTTATTATTGATTGTACTGTTGTATTTATCTATCAGCTAACTGACCGCCACGGGTGGCCGAGGTCGTTAAGGCACGGACTCGTGAGCGGGAGGTCTGCGGTTCGAATCCCGCCAGGACCGTCCTCCCTGACTGGGGTTTTTTCCAGGTTTTCCTCAGTCTTCATAACTGGCAAATGCCGGGGAGGTACCTAAACTTAGGCCTGGAACGCTTCCTTCCTTAAAAAAAAAAAAATCCTTTCCCAATTTATCATTTCATCTCATGAATCATCAGTGTCCATCGCCTGTGGTGCCTCAGTAGTAAAAACGGGCGTTAAACACTACTCAAAAAAAAAAAAAAAAAAAAAATCAGCTAACTATTGTTTAAATCGGAGGAATTCATAAATTCTTCTTCATAGCCTTTACAACCCCATATGGGCTTTGCTTACCGCGACGACCGCTGCGTTCTCTACCTCCACTACATGATATCATTGGTAGATTGCAGTATTGCAGAGGGATATGTGATCAGCACACCATATCCCGCCGGTCACTATATCGCGGCTTACTAGATCGAAGATTGCCACCTCTCCATCAGGCAGCTTCCCAATTGTCCTCATGAGGCTGAGTGGACACCGTTCCAGACCTGCCTTGCTTACAAAAAAATCCTAAATCGTTACCGGAAAGCGAATCCGAGCCTCCCGACCCGCAGTCAGCAACGCTAACCTGTAGACCAAGGAGGTGGACAATTATTAAATTACCCATCTTAAATATATTAGCATATTCTACTTTGTATTCTTCATAACAATACTTGATACTTAATATATTTGTATATTGATTGTACATATGAATAATTGAAACCAGGAGATGGCAAACATGCATTTGGTGCAAGGACTCGCCGAACTTAATATTGAGAAGTAAGACATCACCACTCGGACCGTTTCCCAAATGGGCATCTTCCAGACTCGAAAACATAACAGCGATTGAACGAACAACTTGCAGATAAGAATATAATTTAAAAAACGAGTGTTAGGTTTGCGACAAAAAAGTTAGTATCCAATCTGTTAATACGGAAGAAAATGCTAGCACCAACAAAAAATTGTTTTGTGGTAGTTCTCCGTGGAAAATAATAAGAATAAGGTAACGTGTGCTAGGAGAGAGGCATAAGAAATACGACAGCAATCAGATAAAGTAAATAAAGGGAAGTTTTCAAATAAGGCAGACAAGGTATCCGCCACTCCTACTCCCTTGCACTTCTAATGGTTCTATTCCTCTCTGCCTGTACCTGCTTGATATTCAATTGAATCCTCTTAGATGCTCGGCGTAGAACTTTACCGGAGTTTTTCTGCCACAAACTTTAGGCACCGGTAGGTTCCTTGCCCCTTTCATAATGATTAACACTTTTAATTTATCGCTTTATTAGATTCGCAGCAGCCGGCATAAAGCGCTAAGTATTGAGGAAGTCTACAGCCTGAAAAGGAAATAAGTTAAAAGTTTTCCTGGCTGGCAATAGGAACAGCTGCTCGTGGGGTTCCAGCCAGGTCAGTAGGGGAGTAAGCTTTTTGAGTTTGAACTGCTGCAAGAATTCTGACCTGGTTGGAAAGTTGTTTTATTCATAGGGGCAAAGGGTGGTTGGATAGTACACTTCTGTTCGCTACTGAGCTACTGGAGCGTAAACCGGAAGTGGGTTTCCCAAATGCGCCGCTGTGACCGAATGGATCGCATTGATCGCCGAGAGAGGATTGAGAGACCAGCGTTTTACCTTTAGAGTTTTTCACTGTGTAGTTATCCACATTGCATACGAAAGCATGAACTTAGTAAATCGTCTGTCTTTTATGCTGTACAAATGCTATATATGGGTTTGTGTTTTACACTCTACATTGCCGATAATATTAAGAATATTATCGTTTGTCACCAGCAAGAGCACAATGCATTGAAACAGAGCTAAGCATTCTCTGACTGTTTAGCTCGGTGACCAATCCGGAATAAGAATATATCAGAATAACCGAAATATTTTTTAGAGTCTTTGGCCTCATCATCAGAATACATTAAAAATCAACAATCAACATGCTGGCGATTAAAAATGTGTTGGCGAGAGGTCAGATGTACAAATTAGCCTCTTTAACCAATGCAATTTAATTTTCAAAATGCTGTTTTTAAACTGTATATTTAATTAGTATTGTAGGTTATCGTGCTCAGATGTCTCCAGTTTTTTATCAAAGAGTTTAAATGACAAAATAAAACAAATACCGCATAAATATTTTTGCTTTCGACCTTCATCTGTTCGACTGTAAGCGGAAATTTTAAATATCAGAGGGGACATTCGCATTTTATGGATATATTATTTGAGTTTATTATTTTATTCACTAAATGTGGAAATAAATACAACTCGAGTTTCGGATTTTCTCAAGATAAATTCTGGAGTTTTCGTTATTTTGTTACAAACAAACGTTTAATGGAGCATTTTATCAACAACATCAAAACTTTAAATTTTCCGAACAACAAATTTGTAGCAATGGGAGGGGGAAAAAACAAGAAAAAAAAAAAACAAGAGGATTTTAAAAAATTTAGGAAATAATGCCCACTAAATTTTTCACAAAGCAACTAAATAGATATCTTATAAAGTTGGCTATTTTACATTTTTATTGCAATGATTTTTGTGGTAGATGGCATATCAAAGAGGATGAACGTGTCTTTTAAAGTGAAGTCTGTCATGAGATTATTGAGGTACCTAATTACAGATTTTGGAAAGTATTTGGTACCCTTTGCTTTCTCCCCTTTTCTCTCTTTCTTTGTGGTTAACTGTGCATCTACATCTTAATCATTTAGCCGAATATTCAAAAATAGAACCATGGGAAACGGGAAATAATACGAAATGTTCAAAATGTCCTCCGTTAAAACATCCATCAACATGATGTCATATGGATTTTCTGATCACTAATGCATCCCTGCATCTCGTATTGTCTGGCATCCTTGTAGAATACGAGCATGCAGACTCTCTGCACCATAGCGATAATCATCATCTGCCAACTGCACATTTGAATACCCCATTTTACTGTACTCGAAAAAAGATCCGCAAACACACAGAACAGACACTACGTGCACGGTGCTACGTCAAGGAATGGAATGAGTAGCATAACGCGCGGACTACATGGAACAGGATGACTACAACAACGGTGAACCTAGGAACTAAGAATGTTACAACACCCCCATCTCATTTAACTACAGGTAAAAAGGAAAGTTCACCTACTGTACGTATTAAGCAACTGTTCTATTGCCAAAGGACAACTATGCTGGCATTATAGCTTAGTATAAGTGGAGTTGTAGACAAAGGACTCTAACAAGGAAATAAAGGATTTCCATGTCCCGTGTTCATATACAATATTTGCACCCTCTATATGTAAGGAATGTATCCCCAAAGGTTTGATATACCTTTTTCGTTACACCATGTATATATGTTACAAGAAAAGTAAATTACTTTCTATAACACTATTTTGAAATACTTCATTTACAGCCTTTTACAAACTCCTGCACACTACAAAACAATGTTTTTGCATTAAATTGCTTAAATTAATTTTGAATAAGTGAATCTGGCAGTCGTATAAAATAATACATTTATAATTAAAGTTTACTTCATATGGGGTTGAGTTATGATTTACAAAAATGATGATTTTGAGAATTTGTGTGAGAGTTGTCTAAATGCTTTTCAATACTGCAGCATGTTGTAAATAGACAAAGATGGCAAGGTAAGAAATGATTTACAGCTACTTTTTTATGGTTCTTAGTCATAAGTCCCATAACTCTTTTCTGTGCCTTAAAATTTTTGTACTATTTGTTGCGCTACCCAGAAGATGACACCATATAACAGTACGTGAAAGTATGAAAAATAAAGAACATGCAAAAATTCACATTTAAAATTCTGGTTGCTATTCTTGCAGCGAAACAGCTTCTACTCAGTTTCAGTGCTAGACTTGGTGTGCACATGCCACTTTAATTTTTCTTCTACACGAATTCCCAGAAACTTCGCAGGAATGACACGTTGTATTAACCTGCCACCAATTGAGCTACTTTGAATATATTATTAGGAAGACTTGCGATCAAATCTGTTTATAAATAAAATAAACGTTTATAAAATGCACTAGTAAATGTACTGATTAAATACTTATCATGAAAATAATAATAATAATGATAATAATAATAATAATAATAATAATAATAATAATAATGCCCATTACTCTGCAGTAGCAGCAGCAGCAGCAGTAGTAGTATTAGTAGTGATAGTAGGAGTAGTAGTAGTAGTAGTAGTAGTAGTAGTAGTAAGTAGTAGTAGTAGTAGTAGTAGTAGTAGTAGTAGTAGTAGTAGTAGTAGTAGTAGTAGTAGTAGTAGGTGTATTTTAATTGTTATAAAATTCTGTATGCACATTACAAATATATTTTAATGCATGAGTGATAGACCGTACATGCGTAAGTATGATACACAGTTAGAAAGAGCACGATAAAGAATCTCAAGCCTGAAAGAGAGACCTCTGAGCAAAATTTGTAGGCCGTTTCACGCCCTGATATGAATGGGACGCTGATGACCTGAGATGTTAAAGAGCGTCCGTAAATAAACCAAATAAAAACAGTTAGAAAGAGGAACAAATAATAATAATACTACTACAGAAATAACACTATTAATAATAACGAATAAATAAAAACTAAAATGAACAGAACGGTATTTACAGATATATAATTGGAAACATATTACATATTGTTTATAATTACTTAATAGTTATTGCGTTCTAACCAGAAAATAAATTGCTTCTAGCTTTGAGAACTTTGGCTAGGAAAATGCCTATACTCAACCAGTTTGTGAACATGTCCTAGCAACCTGTCGTCCCCTAATTGCCTTAAAACGTTTTCAGGAAATAGCTTTTTTCTCAGGTGTTCCCAGTGTGTACATTCGGCCAGAATATGTACCCATTCCTCATTCCCTCCACAAAATGGACAGATTCTCCTACCAGAGCTATCCATTATTTTGTGATCCTTCCAACTTCCTAGTCTATATCAGGCCATTCCTAATCTCGACTTTCTCCCTAGAAAGAGTATGCCTCTTTACCTCAGGTTATAATTTAATTTCATTCGATAGGCTCAAGGGACTTTCATGTTACTCGTACATTGTGCCTCAATTTCCTGCCTGCTGATAACCTCTACCCTTGCTCTAACCTTTTTTCATACGTCTTTATTATTTGCATTGCCTCGTGCCATATTGAACCTACGTCATTTCCTTTGAGTTCTCTTTCCACCTCTGCAGCCCAATACGTTGGAGTTATATTTTGCATCTGGAGTCTATAGCATTTAGCTCGAAGTGTGGACTGGTCTCCCTCCTTTAGTGTAAGCCAATAAATATTTCACCGTCCTTGTTTTACTATTAACCGTATGTACATAGCAACCCACCTCCCTCATGATTCCACAGTTTGATGTTCCTTTGCAGAGCATAAGGCATAGATAAATCATTTTACAACATCTCTGGAAAACTTTATTGCATTGAGATCATCCATTTATTTGAATTCATAAGCATGACATGTAAGCTAAATAAAGGACGAGTATATTGGAAAATTTGGGGTCAATCAATAAATCCCTATGATTATGTCATTTACCATTAAAATAAATTTCAAGAAATTTGTGAGCCTCCAATAGCAGACATTGTCATAGTTAAACGAAAAAAAAAAATGTTTTAGGACAGGCACGGGGTTGGTAAAGTATCTAAATAAAGTCAACGTCATTCTTTAATTTTTCCAAAGAATACTTCTCCATAGCTCCCTTTCATTATTTTTAAACCTTGAAACACATGATAACACTTCCTTATTTAGAGATGAAGAGAACACGAACCAGTAAAAGAAAGCTAAGCTGCAGAAGCCATTGAATCGATTTCAATTACCATCGATCCGTGTGTGGTACCTATTTTGAGCCGCCATGTGTCTTTGGTAGAGTTCAGTTCCACAGTTGCAGCGAATGAGATTAGAGTGCTGCAGTACTTACGCCTTAGCGAAGACACCATACTACAGCAGAAATTGGATTTTATCTTATTATTAATATTTTACAAGCCATAGTATGGGTTCGGGGTTCCAAGCTGGGAATATGTGCAAGAGCAGGGCATTTGCTTCTCACAATGTCTGTTTAGCGAAGCACATATTTCTGTCTACTTGTCTTATTAGAAAGAACGCATTGGAAGAATAAGTACAAGCCACTAAATTTGCCTACTCATTGTTATTTATTTCTACAGATCACATAACAGAATTCTCAAAATGCAAAGAGAAATACCTATATCCAGTAAACAAACTGAATACGTACAAAAAAAAGTATATTGCGGCAAATCTATATTCATGATCTTTTGCTCCAAAAATCAAGTGTCTACTTTAGAAAGAAAAATACCATTAAGCAAACGATTTTTATTCTCTATGTAACAGAGCTAAATTAATGCCATTAGCAAATTTTATTTTAACATAATACATTTTGTAATATTAGGTACAGTCATCCAAATATATTTTTCTGTTTAAAAAAATTACACATACTTCTACATATATTCATACATTTCTTCGTTTTTTTGCATAAAAAGATTATGTATATCATACGTTTGCTTTGTATGACAATAAAATACCTATATGTCACATTAAGTATTAAAAGGTACAAAACTAGTAGTGGTAATGGACATTTTACTGTACCAGTTTTAGAATAAATTCAAATAAATACCACTGTCGCATGGGTCTTGCGGCCATATATGCAAATATCGTCCTTATAACAATCAAAATTGTCATACACATACATTCATACATACATCCATACATATGTACATAAATACACAAATACCTACACGCATACACATATACAAATGCTTCTATATATTTACGTTTTTATATTAATAATTTTATATTCCAATACATAGCATGAATGGAACTCTTGAGTCCCCCCTTCCATTTACTCACACCCCCCTCTCCAACTTCCCCCCCCAATAGCAACTGTTTTAGAAACTGTGTTTGTACCTGATTAAGTTCTTCGGTGTTTTCTCACGCCCACATTTCGGTCCCGTACGCCATAGTTGACCTCACAACCACCCTATACATCAATTCCCATTGTTATAGGTGGAGTTTCCGGCATTTTTACCATAATCTTTACGCGTCTATATTTTCAATTATGCACTTGCGCTTTGTGATGCCTATATGTTTTGCTCAGTTCCCTTTCATAGCTAAAGTGACTCCCAAGTCACTTTCTTAACATTTTCCAGTGTCTGACCTGCGTACACCCACCTCTCTTTCCTGCTGTACATTGCACCTTTCTTGAATGTCATTGTTTTGGTCTTCTCATTGACTGCCATTCCCCATTCCTGATACAAAACTATTAGATATGCATTTATTGCGAATATTTATTTTGAAATTATAGAAAAAAGAGTTATCCATTAGAAATAAACTAATTTACTTTGCCGTACTGCTACTAAGGCGACGAAGAAAACTTAATAATATATTTAGGAGCAACTGTTATTTTTAATTTTTCTATTGATCTGTTTAAATGCTATTCCATGTACTTGGAAAACTTCGATGACATTTTTGCACGACTGAGCGTATGAATATTAAGTTGGCATTGAAATTAGCGATTTTAAAACATTTTAAACCAAATACCTATATTGAAAAGAGAGCATGAAAAACATAACAAAAGAATAGAAATTTCACTTTTTTTTTCAAAATACTAATAGCAATATCGATTTCAAACTCACATTTATATAACAGGGCTCGGAAAATTTAGAAGGTTATTGAATTTCACTTATAGTTGATCAGTTTGGTTGTATAATATTTAGTAACAGCGCATCATTGTTCCTCGTTTCCATTGAATATTTTTATTTTTGTATTATTTATTTTTTATTGTTGAATATATAGTATCTTTTTGTGAACACCTTATGTAATATCTTCCGCTAAATCAAACATAGCTAATATATCATAAAATCACGTTGTCGGTTGGAACCACGCGCCTATTGAAGATGTTTTAGTTGTATTGGTGCCGCTGTAATAAATACACTCCTGCTGCTGCTTATAGCTGAGAATCTTATTAAGTTCATACAAGAAAGCACTATAAAAAACAATTACAAAAGGACAAAACGGGGAAAATGGTCTATGAAAAAAACTAAATTAAAAAGAAGGCGATCAGTACCCAAATTACAATATAAACAAGTTCTTTCAATGGTGTTTAACGACCGTTTTTACTACCGAAGCACCACAGGCGGTGGATACAGATGATACATGAGATGAAATGATGTATTGGGAAAGGATTTTTTTTAAAGGAAGGAAACATACCAGGCCTCAGTTTAGGGTACCTCCGGGCATTTGCCATTTATGAAGATTGAGGAAAACCTGGAAAGAACCTCAGTCAGGGATGACGGTTCTGGTGGGATTCGAACCCAGACCTCCCGCTCACGATTTCGCGCCTTAACGATCTCTGCCACGTGTGGCGGTAATATAATAAGTAAACATTTAAATAGTATAGTTTGGAGTATTTTTACTATTAAAATATAAGTATTTTTTTATTAATTTAATGTTTGGTAAAAACGTTTACTGCATAAAATAGGTGTTTAATGCGTATTCATAAAAATTTCCAACACAGATGTAGAGGATATATACAATAAAGTTTTAAACAATCTCATTATAGTTATAAAAGTATTGATACAATATTATCCTCTCGAATCAATTCAAACGCATTTTACAAACAGGGTTGCCAGATTGGCCACTCAAAAATTCAAATAAGAATAAAATTTTCATTTTTTCCCCCTTTAAAGTAAAAAATCAAAAGAGAAAAGTAGCAATACGTAACTTCTTAATTGGGGGAGAAAGATAAACAAAAGAAAGAAATAATAAAACAGAGAGGAAACAAATTACAGAGTTATAAGAAGAGGAAATGAGGAAAAGTTAAATAAAAAACAGACAAAACAAAGATATCTTGTTTTCTTTTCCATTGTTGTTTACTCTCTTTATTATTCTTTTAAAAAGAAAATAAACAGGAACTTCTCTCTTTCATCCACTAACACAAAGATGGAGACAGATAAACGTTCCTGCTTTTCTTTAATTAAATACAAAAGGATAACAATTTACTATACTATTTTGCTTATTTAAATTAATCGACCGCTTTGGCAATAATACACTTTCGTTTATTGGTGGTATTTCATGTCACTGGATCATAAATGAACAGTAAACGTGTAAAATATTCAGTATTTAGCAATAATATATATTAGAAAGAGTTTTTGCAACACCATTGTTTACTTAATTAAACTTTTAAATTGCATTTCTGGTATTTTAAGTGTTTTAAATTGTAGAGGCGGTAATATAACAACAAACTTGCCGATTTATTATAATGTAGTTATCAGTGATGGTAAACATATTTATACTTAGTAGGTTAATTAATACAAATAAAGATCTCTAAGCAATATAAGATCATACATAACGTCGATATTAGAGCAAATGAACGCGCAGAAACTTATCTTAGGTCATTTTACCGGGCTTATTATCATAGGAAAAAAAAAAACGTGTTTTTAAATTAAGTGTTGATCACATTATTCCATTTATGCAATCAAATTCTTTCTAATGTTCAATTTGACAACCTCTAGTGATACATAGGAAGTATGCTGGAAGGAAAAATTCCAGGATGTGGTAGAAAAAAGCAACTTTAGAGTAGGGGAAAAAATGTACAATTATTGTGATTTATTTAATAATGGGTAAAACTTGATTAACGCACGCAAATAAGTTTAATATTGATTCTCACACAACAATGTATCCAACAACATAACTTGGAAATTGAAAATTTAACTTGACACACAAAATACAAATTTAAAGTTTAAATCATCAAATTTTGCTGTACAAAAACTCACTTTAAGGAATTTTAAAACACCTTTAGTGTTAACCTAATTTGACAGCAACTTCAAAAATAAGAACAAGCATCTATTACAGAAAACAAAACAAGCAACTTAAAAGCGACATTAAAACCTTTATAATAACAATGAATATACCTTAAAAGACCCCATTATACCAAAGTCATTGGATCAAGCTAACGGAGAGGTGCTCGGTTCTAGCAAAATTGAAGAACGGTCTAAAGTTGTGTTACTCTTTTGATACCGAATCAATTTCTGACACTGACAACAGGACAAGAACCAAATACGCCAGAAAAGGTTACGTCATATTATTCTTGAAAACGTTCATGCCTGCCAATCAATAGGAACAAGTCAAAGGTAACAAAACCTTCCAGTGTAGACAGGGAGGTGATAATGGCAAGAGTGGTGGGTTTTATGCTAAGAACACGTGCAAGAACAGCTCACTATTAAAATTGAGATAATAATGCAAAAAAGTTGATATTGCTACAAATGTATTTCAAAAGTAACTAGTGCAGATAATTCTTTTTTCTCTCGATATGCGAACGAGCTAAACGGCGATAAGCTTGTGTTGTTAGGTGTACGCAATGAGTGTTTTAGAAGACGGTGACTATAACCATTCATAAAGCCTTAATCTAGTGAATGGTAGCTTAATGTAGATTCTAACATACTTAACATGGGCTTATTTTCCAACGGTGCATGGCTATAACAGGTTGAGGTTCTTGAGCCTAGCCATTGAAACGTTTCGTGGCCGACGGAATGGTTTGTTTGGGAAGAGGGTGGGGCAGTTTTGCACGCTCGCCACTAATTGTAGGCAAGTTAAAGCCACTGCCATTCGTAATAAGCAGACTGCGCCACCAGAATGTCACTTGTTTCTTACTTCTTGCCCCTAACCCCAAACCGCTACGACCAGAAATCTCATCATGCACCATGCCAATTGTGAGCTATGCGGCTTGCTGTCCCTTCCAGCTATAACGTCACGAAACGTACCACATTGATGTAATTACACCAACTGTAATATATACAAAGTTTTGATTAAATGTTCTTTGGAACCTCCTGACGGCGGGCATTACAGAAGTGTCACGATGAGAGACACGGGTTTCGTGTTGTTTTGTTTCCTCTCTGAGGGTGTTTCGCAATCTATTGTTTATGACATATGTACCGGGTGAAACAAAATCTAGAGTTTTTGTATTATATACTACGCTTATGTACAAACGTAGTAGATTCTGCATAATAGAAACTTGAGTTTGGAAACTTTGTTAGTTCATGCTAGAACTGGTACTATGTATATGTATATACATATATAACAGGAAATTTTTACTTCCATTTCGAAGTATAAATTAAGAAAAATCGTAGTTTGTCTTGTTTAAGACTTAGTACATTTAAAAGAGGTTTCATTCAACAGATCTATTTATTTGGGAGGAAAATAGGATTGAACGGTTTGTAGTTATTCTTTCTCATATGATGTAAACAAATATAATTACAGCTAAAAGAGAAATTAATGACCCGATGGAAGATATAATATTTCAAGAGACGAAGCGTCAGGATAATCAGAATATCATTATATATTTTTAAACTAAATTTTTTTTTTTTTTTTTTAAATATTTGAAACATGAAGAAATGAATTCTGCAAAATATGAAAACTCTGTTCGCCAGTACATTTTGTTACAATAAATGATAAACACTTGAAGAAAAACTATGCCTTTGATTATATATATATATATATATATATACTGCATAAATGTAAATTAAATTTTGTGAAATTTAATTTTTTCCAAGCTTTATTAATGAAATATAAAGGTTTTCTTTAATTAACCAAGGGGTTATTATTTCATTATAACATATTTTAAAGAGCCGCAATTACTTAAAATATTGAAAAACTCTTTAAAATATTTCATTTTAAACATTTAACAATTATCAGTTTTCAAAAATATGTTTCGATAGGAGAAAATTTAAAACTTCTTATAATTTTTTTTCTTTTAGTGCATAGTGGAGGGCTGATGGTATATGGGCACATGCGCGACCTTTCTTGTTGAAACTGCAATTAACTGTTTAGCACACTCCAGCTGCACGGAAGCTCTCACCATACGCTCAATGGAGAAACAGAGAGCGAGTGAGTTTCGTTGCGGATATATTTTCTTGCTTCCTGTTGAAGATACCAATAATCAGAAATGTGTTATCTTAAGAATATAAGGATCAAAATATTGTTAAGTTACCGTAAGTTTATAAAATAAATCAAATTAAAAAATAACCCCTTAGAATAATATACTATTTAATAGACGACTATTTACAGCAAATGGCGTATCAAAAGAGTTTACTGAATATTGATTTGGTTTATACATACCGAAATATTTCAGATGTATTTATTTCTAAAGTTCAACAATACAACTTAATACAGGATATAAAATGTTACCCATATTTTGTAACCAGCTTACTCTCTCTTTTACCTATAACTTACAAAGTTTCCATTAAATATAAAAACAGAAATAGTTTTGCTGTCCGATTTCACATGGGCTAGCATATACGCATTTACACACTTTTAAACGCCGGAATTTGTGCGAAATCGTGCTAGAAAAGATACACGAAAATCTCTAGAAAAATATGTATTAAGACTTTTACAGATTTAACCTGTAGAACGTAATTCATGTATTAACTTCATATCAAATCAGTTTGTGCTTCTATTTTCTAAGACATTGATTCACTTCAATGACTGAAGTTCGCTGAGTAGCCGGCTTTGCAAGATGGCAGCAGTGTTGCGATTTACTCTCCCTCACTCTTTTTCGTCGTGCTTCCTTCTTTCTCACCCATGGTCTTACTCTCTTTTAATGTGAATATAAACGACTTAGTTATGCAAATTCTGATCCGAAACTTTCTACTATAAGTGAACGTTTGTAAGAAGAGAGAAGAGGCACCAGGAACTGCTAGTAGAACTGGAAGAATGAAGCAAGAAAGAACCTTTATTTCAGTATTACCACGTGATTACGTCTGGTATTTTAAAGTATTACTTCCATAATATTCTGTTTCTTTGTGCCTTAATGGAAAGGAAGGAAATGCTGTATGTCAAGAAAGAAAAGTTCATGTTTTAGACCTCACTACAGAAACCTACTTGGATGTATGAAAGTATATATCGAAATTTACTGGTATAAATGGTCAACATTCAAGAGAACCAACCCAAAATAATTTGGCAAGGAATGATATTTTCTTCAATTTAATAAGTTTTGAACATTTTTTTTCTTACATGTTCTTTTAAGAATATATTCAAGAATACTTTGCTTAGATGCTACTGTTTCCCCTACAGGCTGTACCTGTTTATGTACTAAATATTTTAAAAATACATATTAAAATCTAGAATCTAATCTACTTCCAACATTATTCCAGAAAGTAATAGATTTTACTATGGCATTATATATATAAAATTTGCTTCTATACAAATTTATCTATATCATATTTTATTTTATAATATTTTTCTATAAGGCTGCATCTATTACATTCATGATTTTGTTTATACTAGATGCCTCGAAAGTTGGTATAAATCACAAAGTTAGCCAAAAAGATGAGATATTATTGCTTAACTGCAGTAACTTGGGTTGTTTAATATATTAGGAAAATGAAATAAGGAAAACTCCCAAGCAATTGCCGAAAATTTATGCCTGTGCTCTAAACACTGGGCTTCAATGGATGCAATTCTGAATAACTCTTCAAACCCATACCTACACACTACTTGTATAAAATAAACACCTACGTAAAGTTAATTATATTCGCATTTCACATTTGTACACGATAAGGGCATCAAAATATTCTGAAAACTTCGTTTCTGCATTCTATTTTGCTTTTATCCCTTTAAAGAAGAGTTAATTATCTTATAAATAATTAAATAGTCTTTTTACGATGTTTCACATTTTTATCTAAGTTACTTGCTCATTCTATTCCTAATATTATTACATAAGTCAGGAACACTTTTTGTGATGTAACTAAAATAATCATAAACAAATTGGGCATTTTAAATTAATAGGCATAAAAGTCATTGCGACCCGGAAACATGAGCTGAATTTTGAGTGTTCAATGCGTTTAAATATTTTTTACGTGTGAGGTCTGCACTGCACCTACAATAATGCAAGAAGTGTAACCTCATTGATATCTAACATTATTTCTGTAAATTCTGACGTCACTTGCCACCATTGAAACTCTCAATGTTCAAAGTTTGCCTGCTCATTAGCTAATCACACTGTTTTTACCTCCACGTACTTGCCCTAATGGAAACGATAGTTGTGCTGTTATCCAAGGTACAAGTGCATTGCCAACATATAAGAGAGACGATGGTCGTACGGGAGACTAGATGTCAAAGAATTTCAAATAGGGAATCTGTGGTCCACAAAGTAATTTAAAGCTTATATCGTAATAAAACATTTGAAATTATATGTTAATAAGTCATTGCTAACGCAAAATGAGGTAAAATTCCCCTCAAATCTACTTTGCGAGACAGAACATGCTGCTTTTTATTAAGTTATATCCGCACAGCCCACTTTAGTGCACTCATTTATTCATAATTTTAACAATTCAGTTTAAACCATAGCTTGACATGGAAAGAGCTCACCTTCCTGTATTTGCGTAAATCATAAATATCTGACTTAAAAATTAGAAACACCGCGAACATTATGGAGCTAGGGTGTCAAGTAATCACTAATATAATTCCCATTAGATAAATTATGTTTATTATATTGTAATTCAACTTACATTACACTATCGAATGCCGGAGCAGATGATGCAGCGTTCTCTCACTTCAGCTTTCAAAGCTCGTCTGCCTAGAAACCGCTGAGACGTTACGCATTCCTATTCCGCATGCGCAGAACTAATTTCTCTCCACGCTCAAACCTTCAATCGTCATTTGGAACTACAACCTCCTATATGTTACAATGTACCAGTTCACCACATTGTCAACGATTTTATCTCGGACTAATCCCATTATAACAAAGGTTATGTATCTTAGTCTAGCGGCAGCTATCCACCCGGCATACATATGACCTAATGAATAACAAGATAGACAACTTTTGAAGATAGTAAATTCCAGTACTGCACATTGATTAACGAGACTGGAATTCTGAAACAAATTCGCTTTTACTTGACGTCAGTATCATACTAACTGGCCAAAGAGACAGGCTGCACAATTCCTGTCCGTAATTGTCTGATATGAATTCAAATAAAAATCTCATTGTGGCATACTGGTCCTTTAAAATTTAATGCCATAACTGTGAAATTTGAGCAAACAGAACACATATTCTCGATCTCCATTTGTTGCCCACAATCCCTGAAAATAATACAATGTAGTTCAGTATAAACACATAACAAGAATTGCTCTACGTTTTCTGTTGTTCATCAGATTGATTGCTGCAGGGAAGTATGGTGATATGAGTGCGGCTAATTATTTGATTAAAGGCTAACGCGCTGGTAGATTCTG
The DNA here is from genome assembly GCA_030762175.1 of Metallyticus violacea. Lineage (NCBI taxonomy): Eukaryota > Metazoa > Arthropoda > Insecta > Mantodea > Metallyticidae > Metallyticus > Metallyticus violacea. The sequence continues at coordinate 86,186,275 of CM060839.1, forward strand.
TGGATTGTCTCCAACTCATCCATCATGGAAAAGAAACTGTTTTTAGAAATTTGATAGTGTTTCCCAAAACATTTACAAACTAATTAAGATATACGATGAAATACCGATACTGGTCTCTGGTAGCTTTAAAGTTAATGCGTCTAAACCGAAAATGAACAGACTGTAAAAGTCATTTCTATTCTAATTTCAAACCATCCTATAAACGATTCTTATATTGGTATGGTATTTTCGAGAAGTGTATTTTTTTTTATTATACCAAACCATCCTATAAACGATTCTTATATTGGTATGGTATTTTCGAGAAGTGTTATTTTTTTATTTTTTTTTTATTATACAGAGTTCTCATTTCAAAACTTCCCAGTACGAGTTCTAACGGACCATTCTATTTAGTTACACTTAGCACCAACCGATGTCAGATGGATAAGTGGTTGGCCTATCTCTTCAAGTGACAACTGCCTGATTAACATACATTTAATGTAAACAAAACGTATCAATTTAGATATTGAGAACTATCAAAACCAACGTTGATTAAGTTTTAGTTTTCATCTCCTCACTCTCAGCACCCCCCCCTTTTTTGATATATTATATAGCACTCCTATCTTTTGATATTTAAACTTTAAAACATAATTCTTACTTTTCGTTGTATGGTAACCTAAACTATTGCTGTTTGAATTTGCATATAGTAAAATATAAGTCAATTAGCTGCAGGATGAAAAAATATTTCAAGTAAATTTACAATTATTGATATTACAGTAAAACTGTCTGTTTCTCTTGACTCCTGACTAATCCGCTTACATTCTGATCTTTCTTGTAAGGTACAACATTTTGAAACAATTTATTACGAAAACATAACTATTACGTTTAATTTTCGGTAGCTTTAATTTTTTTAAAATAATTATGGCAAGGAGACCTTAAGAAATGGAAAATGATACTTGATGATTGGACTGAATGAGTTTGGTGATCAGTGGTTTTTATAGTATATTTTATCAATATTCAAAATATAACAGCAGCCTGGCAACGAAAAAATAATAATATGATTACCATTACATTCATTTTAAAACTTTAAGCATCAACAGGAAGAGATGTCATTTAAATGTTCCAAGTAGGGGTGGCTTGGGGTGAGGGAGTGACACCAAAAACATAATCAGTATTAGTTTTAAACTTTTTTCTCGTAATCTAAATTGACGTCATTTTTAACATTTAATTTCGTTGAGCAGGTTTTGGAAAGTTTTGAAATGAAAGCTCCGTGTGAACTGTACTATATGTTAAAAGAACAAGGAGTATTTCTGGTAGGAGAATCTGCCCAGTTTGTGGAGGGATGAGGAATGGGTACATATTCTGGCCGAATGTACCCACAGGGAACACGGTTTCCCGGAAAAAAAAATTAGGGCAATTAGAAGTGCATTGGCATGCTGGGACCTTTTGCGGATAACACTAATTGGTGGAATATGGGCAGTTTTCAAACATGGTACGCAAAGCTAGAAGCAATTTATTTTATGGTAGAACCAATAATTAGTAATTGTAAATAATGATAAGCTGTTTCGACTCACACTCTCTCTCTCTCTCTCTCTCTCTCTCTCTCCCACACACACACATACATAACGCCATTCTTCGCTATTTTAAAATTTCTATTTATTTATTTATTTATTTATTAGTATTGTTTTAAATTTTAATTATTTTTCATCTTTCTAATTGTATATCACGCACTTAAGCATGTACGATTGACGATTCATGAATAAAAGATATTTGTAATATGTACAAGAATTTCATAACGATTAAAATACACTACTATACTACTATTTCTTGAGTTGATATCGATCTATTGGGGCAGATAAAAACTAAATAACTATTGACGACTTTTACAAATAATTTTGCAAGTATTTGTGCAAACAATAACTATTACGTCAAATGCTCAACGTTTTTTATAGGTTATTCTTTCACATTCAAACAATAGCAATCCAGGTTGCCAGGCAACAATAAAACATGATAAATTTTGTGATAACAATTGAAATTTGAAAGCAAGGATGACTGAAAATGAGGGGGTGAAATTTAATATGTAATAAATATTGGTTTTGAACTTCCCCATAAATATTTAATTGACGCTTTTTAAAATTAAACTTATGCTAAATAGATAGTTACTCAGACAAGGAAATTTTGAAATTAAAGCCTTGCATATGAAGTGTATATTTTAATTACTATTCAAGCTATTTTGGTAGTGTGATTTAACAATGCGCCCCCGGGTCTCTTTGCTCTGTCCCTTGAAGGGAATATTTTGTTATGTTCCTTCAAAAGTGAAGGAATAAGATTACAAACAACCTACGTACGCAGTCGAAAGAGTGGGAGAGAAACAATAAGACTGAAACCCGGTTAAACTCCTTCCTTCTCCATTCTAGCTGCGTTATTTTCGATTCTAAGAACATAGCAAAATTTTTCATAAACTGCAGAGTAGTCTCAGTGCAAGGTCGCTTCTGAACCAAGTAACTGCGAATTAGAGCTATTTAAATTTTTTTTCCATTTCTCTTCGATTATTTATAGCATGTCAGCCATAAATTAATACAGCGTATATTAACATTTAATATGCTACAGTTGCATTGTTCCGCATTAATTGTGAGTTCAGGTACCTTGAACTAGTATAGTGATAATATTTTGAAAGCCCCAGCAATTACTTTAAAGATAATAATAATTTGAATTAAAAACGTAAGTGTAGCGCTCTATAAATTTGTGGGAAAAAAATATGGCCCGTAATTGAAAATCCTTTAGATCACATGATGAACTAAATAATTATTGACATGCACAAATAACGTACAAATCATGTAACAGTCTTTAAAATCCTCGAGCACATGTCTTAAGCATGGGTGATATAACGATACATTTTTTAATTTTAATTTTAATTCTGCAATACTTACATCCTGATATCTTGGTTCTACATCAGGACGTAATACTCCAGATTTCATTTATTTATTCCTCTTATATCTTTCAATACAATTTAAATTACAATTAAATTTTACAGATTTTAAAATCTACACTACTAACACTATGACTAAAACAAAATTAAAACTTCAAAAACAAAACCGGTACTGGAATCCAGCACTACGGCTATTTACTATGACTTATAATAACATCTACAATTGCAACTGGTACCCAGTAGCAATTGTTACATTTAAACTTTATTAATTTACAATTATTATCCAATTTACTCTATGCGTCTTCATTTCTGCTAACGCTCGGTATCCGGGCTGCTCCCCACTGGAATTCCTGGCAACGGGACCTGGACATCAGTGGAGTTGCTGCCGGTCTCAAGCAACAGCTATACTGGACCATGGTGTGTTGACAGTGTAGTTTCCTTCACTTCTCTCCTTCTCTTGACCTCTGTCTACTTCTTCTCTCAACTGCTTCGTTTCCGCCCGAAAACTGCCATTATTCCTTTCTTCTGCCAGTTCTGCTCTCTTCTTCTTATTAAAATTGGGTGTTATCTTCTTTATCATCTTTTTCTTCAACTAATTCTAGTTGTAAATATCTTTCTTGCCTTTCCCTGATTCTATCGGATCTTCTAGGGGAATATACCATTTCTGGCCTTTGGATTTTTTCTCTTGTTTGTTTTTTGCCGTTTTTATACTCTTCTGCCATTTTGCATGATATTTTATTTGTTAGCTCGTTCAATGCCCTAAAATCATCTTCGTCTCTCATGATGTTCCAGATGTGTTTCCCAGCAAGTAGTCGTCTTTCTTCTGCTACAAATGACCGGTATTTAGGGCATTCAAATGAGACATGTTCCGGTGTATCGATCACGTTACAGTCCGTACATGTATTATTTGCTTGTAATTTAAATCTTTGCAAATATGAGCAATATGGACCATGGCCTGTTACATAATGCACTAAACCCTTATTGGGATGAATGTGCTTAAATAGTAATCTTTCCTTTATGGATGGAAATATTTCATGCACTCTTCTACCTTCTTTTATTTCATCCCATTCTCGTTGCCATATTTGTAATAAAGAATCTTTGATTTCTTTTTTATTCCTACACTTTTTACCAACAATGTCAATTATTTTTGAGTTATTTTGTTTTTTAAGCCAATAAGAGGCTGCTCTTAGTCGAACTAGATAATCAATTGGCCATATACCCAATATTACTAGTAGTCCCATTGTTGGAGAAGTGGAAAATGCCCCTGTACATCTCAATAAAATTTTTCTTTGGGAGCTTCTTAAAGTACGTATAAAATGAACCTCGCGTGCCTTTTCCCCCCAAACTCCTCCTCCATAGTTTAATATGGCTGCAAAGATGCTATTGTGATAGATTTTTATTCCGTTAGCATGTATATTAAAATATCTTTGTCCAATATTGGCTAACTAGAACATAACTTTTTCTGTTCTAGTTCTTGTGTTTTCTACATGTTTCTTAAAATTTAGTTTTTCATCCAAATATATACCTAGATATTTATTTACTGCTTGTCTCTTAATATTTTTATTGTTAATTTTAATACTCGGATTTCTGTTTAAGTTTCCTTTTAAAAACATATATGATGATTTGTGAGGAGCAATTTCCAATTTTGCTTTTATGCACCAATTGTTTACATGATCAGTTATTATATTTGATCTCTTTTCAATTTCCTTTCTATTATTTCCTTCTATTATTATTAGTAAGTCATCTGCATATGCGATAATATAGATATAACGATATACTAAAATTTACAAAATGCTTTTGCATTATCTATCCAAGTTGCAGCATGGATGCTATATGGGCATAGAAACTTGCCTAAATTCTTTGCCATCTTTTCTAAACTTTACAAAGGGCGTTTATAAATTTGCTTGAATAACAAGTTAAATAAATGTTTTGGAAAATATACTTTTTGTTTCTCAATATAGCCCTCATCGATTAAGTGAGTTTTCAATATTTTCTTTCCTGTCGTAAAGATAAATTTGGCTAAAATCTATAAATTAGTCACTGGCGTCTTCCGCATTCGAAGAAATTGTCTTATCGAGAACAGAAAGAGATTGGTAGGGCCTAGCTGGAAAATGAAAGGATCAGGAATATATTTTTATACACTTTTGCCATTACGGCTGCCGAAATGCGCGGTGGCACATTTTGGTGAAAGACCAAGAACATCAATCTTGGCCGCTTTTACGTAAATTTCAAACGATCGAGGACTGCTGCATAGCAGATCCTGTAATTTGTTAAGTATGCTACCTTATCAATCTTTGAGTCACTTTTCCAATTGACAAAACTGTAACCGCCTTACTCAGCGCACTATTTTGAATGCCACTCCGACTTATACGTGTAACGGTGGATCCAGGCATGGATCTACGCAAATATTACAGATTGCGATTAAGCATCGCGAAACATTGCGTTGAAATGTTTTTTGCATACATTTTTGGGTCCACAGTCAACACAGCTATTTCATATGCAATTTTTCGTGCTGCACTTATTTTGTGCAGGGATATCACTAAACAACCGCAGTTGACTTCAAACGGACCTGTAACCCCAATAAAAATAGATGGAACAGTCCTCATATATGTGAGCGAATATACATACCTAGGACAACAGATTTCCTTACACGATAAAATGGAAAAGGAAGTACAAAGAAGGATCTCATTAACATGGAGAGCATTTTGGGCCCTTAAGTTTATATTGTTAGACCAAACACTAACAGAAAATCAGATTCCAGACGCTCGAAACCTGTGTATACCTTGTATTACTATATGGGTGCCAGATATGGTCACTAACAGAAAAACAAAAGAACAAAATTCAAACATGCCAAAGAAAAAGCAACGCAAGATCCTGAGAAACACAAAATACTTATAGTATTAATAAATCAGTTATCTCAGACAACAGACATCGCAAAAATAGCTGCCAGAAGCAAATGGCAATGGGGTGGTCACGTTGCAAGAATGTAGGACAATAGGTAGAACTACAAGATCTCCATGTGGGACCCCAAGATAGGCAAAAGGACACAATCCAGACCCAAAAGAAGATGGACAGCTCTCTTCAAAGAACATAAGGATCCAGATTGGTCAAAAGTAGCAAGAGGAAGAGAAAAATGGAAATATCTCGAGAAGCAACTAGTGCAGTGAGAAATGGAGTAACCAAAGAACAAATCAGTCAGTGTCTTAAACAGCATACGATCAACTAGCGTGGAATAGCTCACCACATTGGGAAAAAGCGAATTCTTCCTACTTGTTAGAAGACCTTTGCCCTTAAGAAACACAATCGGCTTTCTTTATCTTTTAACTACAACTCGGGCATTTTTACTTGGTTGATTTCCGTTACGATGGCGTAGAATTTTTCAGTGACCTCCTTCGTGGTAATCTCAATTGCCCATCTTGAGTGCGCTTCACCTTCAGCGTGTCTAAGAGTTGAATTTATTCAGAACTTAATTTTGATCTGTTCTAAATAAAAGCGTTTAATTACTGCACGCAGCTGTTTTATTCATTGAGAGTGGTCGAGGCAAATGACCGTCAAACACTAACTACGCAGACCATTTGAATAAAACTTTGATACGTACCGTTACATGAACCATGCTTGCCAATAATGCACGTAACGAACTTTCGTCCCATTTCAAATGTTTAGACTATCTTCAAGTTGTTATTACTTGTACTTATAGGACAGCATGGACAGGTTTGTGTGGCGCTGGAAAGATTGCGATTTAAAATGGCGAAATTCATTCAACAGTAGCATAATTACATACGCTATGAGGATCTGGAGCATACCTTGCCGCATTATTAGGATCAGCAGGAGAACAAGTTACGAATTGCTATAACACGCATTATTGCCACTTCATAATTATTTCTAACCTTCGTTATCTATATTACTTTCTTTTTGAAAAAAAAAAATCGTATTTAAGAGATGCTTGCGTCTCATATCCACGTGTGCACATGTCAACAAAGCACTGCCGCCACCTTCCTCCAGGTCAGTGCGGCAGCTGTGAGCGACAAGGACATCAATATCAACTGCTGGACGTCACCTATATGTGTCCAGCTGTGTCTCACGTGCGAGGTGTTGAGTGGCCACTAGCTGTAGTTGACAATGCTTGTTTGCGCCACTGGTTTGGAAATGCCTAAATCCTCGTTGTACAAACCAAATTATATACACCATAATGCCTTTGTATGGTAGAATTTTAGGACTATCTCGACATAACGTATTAAATGAAAGCTACCCAGATAAAAAGCGTATAAAAATTTAGGTACATTTTCATTGTGAGAAACTTTACTGATTAAAGTATTTCACCAACATATTAATTTCTTTTTTTTTTTTTTTTTTTTTTTGGATATAGTTACTTTTTGGGTTGCCAGTTATAAATATTAATTTATTTTAACATAAGGAATATAAAGAAAATAGTTTTCATTTGTAAAAAAAATACCACTTAGACCTAAGAGTAATTACGAGTACTACACAATTCAAGATGGCTACTATTTTTTTCAGCAATTATTCATAGCCTTTCTACTGTTGTGTTCATTGTCGAAGAACATAGGGGATCTTATTTGTATTCTTTAAACGAAACAGCGTTTATAAGTATCATCCTTTAAAGAACTCTTATCATAAAAATATTTATTTCCAACAATAAACAAACTGATATTAATCAGAATAGCATACTTTGCTACATTTTACAATAGACACATATAATATTAAACTCAATTATTCAGTTAATTTTTTTAATTTTATTTTATATTAAAATTTGGAAAGTTTCAAAAATTTTCTATAACTTGAGTAACCGGAAATATCTAAAGCACATCGCAAAATGTTCTGTAGTATGCAGAAAAATAATGTTAACATTTTCTTTAACAATTATGAAAGCAGAAAAAATGCGTATTTACACAAATAGAACATTCAAATTAGGATAAAAGGGCACACTGAATTTAAATCAGCCTGTATAATGTTGCGAGTGTTCCTATTCATTTGAACTTATTCGCTGCATAGGATGAAGGGTTTTTGTGGTTGATGGAAAGTAAGGAGATAGTTGAGGGTTTCACCAAGTGGAAACAATAAAGCTTAGCTATCCAGTGAAGGTTTTTATAGTATTTCAAGCACACTTGGATCAATAATGTTTAGGTGGTAAAAATAACTTCTGAGTCTGTACTAATAAATTAAAAGTTTATTTCGGAATAATTACAAGTATTATCAAGAAAGAGTCTGGGAATACGATAAATTTATGAAGGTTGTGAGTGAATTTATCTGGAAAGCTCAGGCCCTCGAGCCATATTTATTAGGACTATTTCACGAATAAAACAAGAATTTAAGTATAATTACTCTAAACTTGGATTACAAAATTGTAATAATTGTGTATTTGTACTTTTCAAGCAATCTTGTGACAGAAAAATGCCGATTGTCAGTAATGTCAATAGAGGAGAGCAAAATACGGGTTTAGGACCATTTCATGAACAGAAAATGAATAAAAGTGATATATATATATATTTGAAAATTGCGCGCAGAACATTAACAATCGTATAAAATATTATACTTATCAATATCCATTCTATTCAGAAACCATGATAGTAAACTGGACAAAAGACGACTATCAAATCGCTCCCGTTCGATTTTCTAATACCAACTGAGAAAAAAAAATATATATAAAAATAATAAAATAAATAAAAAGTAACATACATTGTCTCTATTTATCTTTGTATTCGGTCGGTCCTGGTGGTGTAGTGGTTACCATACTTGCCTCCTAAATCCAAGATTGCGGGTTCGAACCCGGCATAAAAATCCTAAGTATGGCTTCCTTCGGGAGGGAAGTAAAGCCATGGGTCCCGTGTCGTACATTTACGGCACGAAAAAGAACCTCAAGCCTGAAAGATAGGCCTCTGAGCAAAATTTGTCGGTTGTTTCACGCCCTGAGTTGAATGGGACGCTGATGACCTGAACTGTTAAAGAGCCTCCATAAATAAATCAATTCAAAAAAAGTGTATTCTGTGGTTTAGAATTCCTAGTGACAAGATCAAGTTGAACATTTGACGCATCACCAAAACGGTTTGAAGAACCTTCCATTTTGCGTTATGATTGTCAATTGTCCATGCTTTTGTTTGTATAATAGCTCCACTCCGCCTCTAGCAAAAGTAATCAATGATGAGTGTTCAGCAATAAATATATACACTAACCACAAGACAAATGTATATCACGTGATAAAACGGATTTGGTAATTTTTTTCGATAATTTCACTCCGTAATCCGGCTGTGACTGGTCGGTCAAAATTCAAACTTTTGTTTCGTTTCATTGGTCAATTTTAAGATGACGTTACAGGAGTTAAATAGTATTGTAAGTAATGTTTATTTCTAGTTTCTAATAAAACTGGCAACTCACTGTAGAGGAGATATAGTAACAAAGAAAGGAAGTGATTATAATAACTACAGGCAACTTCTTCCATAGTCTTTATTAATATGCGGTTTATGCTTTACGGTGGGCCGCCTCGTTCTGATTGACAAATCGGCAGACTACATTGTGATGGGACGAAGATGATAATGTAGTAGAGTGACAGAATAAATTGAAGAATCCAGATGCCGCTAAAATTTCAATTCCTGTCGCTGGTAGTCTAGTTCGAATACGAATATGGTGATTTCACTGCGCCACATATATATCTTTATATTAAACTATTTGTTAGGCAGGTCAAGGTATAATTCAATTTTGTTATTATAAATGTGGACCCAATGTAGATGTTGAATTTAATATACAAAGTGCCTTAAGATTATTTGTAATAAAAATCAACGGAGCAGGAGTTGCAAGACTAAGTGAATTTCTCAGCAACTAATTATTATAAAATCCAAATAATGGCCTTATTAATTAATGAAATGAAATAAATTTATGTGATTACTGTATGGTATTAGGGAACAAAATTAGAATTCTTGCAACCCATAAGTATCACAATAGAGAAACCACATTTTATAATAATAATAATAATAATAATAATAATAATAATAATAATAATTATAATTGAGATTAAAGCAGAAAAGTAATGTAATACTAATAATTAAATGAAATGTGACTACTGATAGACAACGCTGTACTGTGGAGATTTTAAAACATTTTTAATATAATTATGTTTATTAACTGAACACTTGATACCATAATTACGTTCACTGAAATAGAGAAATAACAAATAGTTTCGAGTTACATTGTGTATTTAAGTAGATGTTAACATGTTTCAACAAAACATGTTATTATTTAAAAACAATTATAATATACTAAGAAAACACATGCAATCAACCATATACAATGGAAAGTTCCATCGAATTTCATTGGCTTTGAAATTTAATTGAAATATTATTGCAGTAAGAAAGTAAGACAAACGTTTTCTAGAGCACTCTTACATACAAATGTAATTCCCAAACACATATTAGATTAAAATTTCACATTTGCTAATTTTGCGATTATGATTTTGTTAAATATAAAATATATATCATTATAAATACAGTTTATATACTGAGTAAATTTGTCCTTTTATTTTAAAACAATAGAGAGAAAATTAAGCTGAAGGGTGCTTTTTAAATTTCGGTTTCCTGCTCCTAAAGGTCCGATTTTCCTAATATTCAGAAACTATTATTCTTCTTCTTTTATTTGAATGGTATATACCGAATTTTGTTGTGAAGAAATAAATTTTGGTATCCCTAGAGCGATTTTTAAATTTTGGGTTTCGGTAAGCCCCCACTCCTAAGGCCCAACTGTCCTGCTTTACAGAAACTATTTTTCTTATTTTATATCGAGTCTCTTTGCGAAAAAACAAATATTGGTGCCGCTAGAGAAATTTTAAATGTTGGATTTCGGGTAAGCACCAAATCGTAACAATTTTATTTCTTTGATTTTCAAAAATTGCTATTCTTATTTTATTTCAATGGCCTATACCGAGTTTCGTGAGGAAAAAAATTATTGCAACTAGAGCGATTTTTAAATTTCGCTTTAACCCCCACACTTTAAATTTCGGTTTTCAGCTATACCCTTACTCCTACGGACCGATTTACCTGATTTTCAGAAACTATGTTTCTTATTTTATTTAAATGGTACATACCGAGTTTCGCTGCGAAAAAGCAAATATTGCTGGCACTAGAGCGATTTTTAATTGTTGAGTCTCAGCTAATCTGATTTCACTTATTTTCAAAGACTATTTTTCCTATTTTATTTCAATGGAAAATACCGAGTTTGCTTTAAAAAAAAAAAAAGAACATTGCGACCGCTATATTTCGCTTTAACACCCACTCGGTTTTCCGGTACAACCCCCACACCTGATGATCCTATTGCCCTGATTTTCATAACTATTTTTATTAATTTATTTCAATGAAAAATGCCGAGTTTCGTTGAGAAAAAAATTGCAGCCGCTAGAGCGATTTTTATTTATTTTTTTTTTTCTCGCTTTAAGTTAACTCCCACCCAATGGCCCAGTTTTGATAGTTAACGAACTCGACGAATTGTTTGTTATTCATGATAATATGCCGAGTTTCGTTGAGAAAAAACAAAAATTGCGACCACTAGAGGGTTAACAGGTATATATAATTTTTTCATTGTTATTTTCGGATTCTGGAAGGTAAGATCGATGCTGATTTGGGAAAAAAAAAAAAAAATCGTTTCATGGGTACAACCGCATACAGGACAGGTAATGCCCATTAAATCATAGAGTAAATTATATAAGTAGGATATGAACAGAAATGTGCTATTTATAGGTCAGAAAATGAGGAATTTGTTTAGCGGTCTTGTTGAAATTGTAACACAGCTTTTTTGTTGTATGTTTTTGCTAAGATGCTCAACTATTATCTTATCCTAAATAATTTGCCCTCAGGTGGCTTAAAGAAACTATTACAAACACATACAAACATGCACACACAGATAAAGAAAAAATTACTATAGGATAGTAGTGTCGATAATGAATGTGAGATTAAAACTCAATTCAGGGGAAATTACGAGGCGTTTAATATGAACGAGGAAAGTAATAATGCTGAGAGTAAGATGTGGACCAGTTACAGCTACTGGGTGAAGATCTCATCACACATGTTTGGATACGCAAGGGAAGCTGCAATTGTATGGAACATTATAATCTGCTACGCAATCCCTGAAAATCTCTGATAAGTTAGAGAGCAATGTACGGAAAAGCAGAATGGTTTCATGTATAATGCTGTTTTAGGAGCGCAATTCCCTGGAGAATGTCATGTGCAGACTCATATGCATGTCATGGTTGTTATTTGTACAAAATAACAGCAGCTTCCGCCGCCTGGTTCTGTTGATCCAGATTTATTACAGCATGAATATGCGATCCCTATATTCCCGGTTCTCCTTTATGTTTATTCAACATTCTGGCGAAGGAAGAGTCCTCTGGGCTGAATAGCTTCCTTCAGGGTGTGTGTATTGTTCATTTTATATTCCACGTTATGATATAAAACAAGGAATATGTTTGCATTATTCAATTACTATACTCCTCTTACACGGTAGAACTCAATATAGCATAACCATAGGCAAAAGGTGCAAATAACATAATTTCAGTTGCCATTAACAAAGAGGAAGCTTTCACATCTCAGCTACTCTTTGTGGAGTTTCTATCCAATTAAGGCTCTTTCCAAAAATGAACCGATTTAGCAATATAAAAAAGTCCACATTGTTCGTTAGCAAAGTCTGCTATTAATCGACATAACTTCATTACTAAGTGACATATTGTAAAAAAAAAAACCTTCCATATAAAACTAGAATATGTTAACTTAAATATCTTGGATTCTTTACAGGAGTTAAAAAACAGCTATAAAATATTAATTGAAAATAAAATATTACATAGATAAATATTTCTACACATACGAGAATAATTTGAAAAAATCTTGAAATAAAGTAGGACAAAAAATTTAAAACTTTGAAATTCCAATATGCTAATGCCCTTCGAATGGAATGAAATAAAATTTCTACTTTTCTACAGACCTCCAGCGAAAGGGAAGCTCGTTTGTCATCTCATACGATGAGCTACTTCACTTAATAGTGTTTGTTTGCACGTTCTGCAGATCTTTAGTTCGTTGCCTAGCAAAGACTAATTGCCATCCTATAGACTTGCTTCTATATCTGGCTACACCAGACCACTGTCTACTGCTGCTCCTACAAACATAGTACCTCTACTTCCGTTTTGGTGTTTTGGGCGGCATCCGTCGTGGATGACAGCTATCTCGTGGTGATTCGTTTGCTATTCTGTATGAGCGATATACCCAGAATCTTCCGTTGCCTGCATTGTTGGCATATTTGGAGGGTATTATTAAGATTTGGTAGTCATATTAGCCCTGGGTTTACACAGGTCTCAGTACCTCGAATTTGAGCCGTCGATTTAATGATTTGTCTTGCAATTCAGTGACCGGAATGTTTTCCATGCTAAGGCAATTCTTCTTAAAATTTCCCATATTTGATTGTTAAAGAAAACTAGTTGTTCTAAGTAGACATTTCTGGCCCATTGTAGGTCAATTGCATCCACGTTTATAGGCATGATGTTTCATATTATCTGTGATTTGGATTTGTTCATCGAGAGGTCTGCACCTTAGCTGAGAGTTGTAGTTCCTTTGGAGATTTGGAAAATTGTAACACATCATCAGCAAATCTCGAGTCTGTATCCACTTAGGAACCCTCCATTTTATTTCTCCATGAAATATATTCTAAACACACAGGTAAAACGTTTAGGGGTGGTAGGTTTCCTCTTTCAAGTCGGAATGTCTTTCCTTCCATTTCTGTTTTAACTTTAGAGCAGCCGTGACTGTAGATTTTTTAGAGTATCCTACTGTATTTGGATTAGTTCCTTAGTTGTGCAGTGCTAGGAGAAGGCTCGAGTGTTCCACCGAATCAAAGGTGTTGTTGTAATCCAAGAAAGCAAGATAAGGTAAGGTGCATGCACTTCTGATTAGTTGATTCACCGTTTGAAGATGGCTGGTGTGCTGCTCCAAGTATGGGGACCTAGCCGTTCTGTTGCTTCTCGTCAAGGACTTTCATTAGTCTTTGTGTTAGCATTTTGGAGAACAGTTTATGTGGTTTTGACATTAAACTTATAGTCTGTAGTTACTACACTTTATCGATACCCATTATGCAAGTCAGCTTCTTTCGCGCTTCGAAAATCTCTCCAAATCGCCTCTAAGTTCTTCATTCTTTGAACTTTTTCTTACCAATTTTTTTTTTTTTTCAGTTTTAGGAAGAGATGGAAATGTGATAGAGACAGACAATAAAATAAAGCAAATAGGTCACCAAATAATCTCAATTCATTAAATTTCATCGCTGAAGCGACGTTTGTACTTTCTTTTGCCACACATTTGTTTTTTCTTCACTGGATTCAAGAGTTTGGCACAATATCCTTCAATAATAACCGAGGAAGTAGCTTAAAGGGGAGCCTAAAGTACCATGGACCGTATTTCCGGAAAAGTCAAAAATACATTTTTCATTTATTTCTTAATACTGATGGAAAGTTTGGTTTTATTATTTCAACACTACGCATTGTTATGCTTGTTCTAAAATAACTAATATCACAATCCACAGTGTATTATGTAATATTGTGGCAACTTAGTTCTGGCATAATCTTTATGCTTAAGTTGTGCAATAGCTACTAATGCTACATTTTGCTGCTGATTTTACAGAACAACTCACTTGGAAATAAGAATTAATCCTTCGCCCTTCATTTAAATAATGTAATTAACGTAAAAACTAAAGACAGCCAGCAGCTGCGGGAGGCCCATTCGTCATTACTGCAATGGTCAACAAAAAATATACTTTTCATGTCAAAGAGAACAACAGATGAAAGAATTATATAGCTAATGATTGGAATTTCGAGAGAATAGATTTTTCATTGAAAGTCCAAAACTTTATCTTTCAAATATTATAATATGCAGGCATCAACCTTCTCCATTCAACTTTTTGCATTTTAGAGGTATAACGTAAAAGATAAAATATCCGATTAAAGGCTCAAAACACTCATTGATAATAGTTATTTAATTATATTAATTTAATAAATTCATTTGCGCATGTTTTAATGTTAGGTAAAGACTTTAATTTTCAATTCAAATAACATATATTCGATGGTAATGCGTTTTAAACCGTAAAAATGTAGTAAGCTTATTTGTATAGATTTCATACACCAAAAAGGGATGTTACAATGTGTGTTCCAATGTTTGTTTGTTGGCCTTTATATGAAAATATCGAATAATATTAATGTAACGATTAAACGGAACACATACATAGCCAAGTATATGAAAAGATTAACTACAGATAAGAAAAGTGTAATATTAAGTGAATCAACCAATGGCAAGCATAACAACATTAATAATGTGTACCAAGAATGAAACACGAGACAGACAGCTTTATTGCGACTAAATGGAAACGAACGAATTATATTCGCATAGTACGCGTGTGTTGAGAATTTAATGCATTGTAATGAATATAATGAAAGTGTTTATATCTTAAAATGTGTTAGTAAAGCGTTGCATTATGTCGAGAGTTGTTGTGTTTTAACTTCCATTAGCAGAAATTGAGGTTCGTACTCTGTATAGCGAAGCAGAATTATAACAGTACCTAAAGGTAAGTGGCGATTACAAAATTATTACTTGTGGTGACTGACAGGAATTACGAGTGTGAATTAATATCTATATAGGAAAACAGATACGAGTTACAACAGGACATAAAACACAGTTTTCGGGAGAGAAATATCTGTCTTGTATTCAGTCTGCATATTCTCAGAGCATATCTAATCAGAAAAGTGTACTGTTGTGTGGTAATAACAAACATTAATAAACTCAGTAGATTTCTACCATGTGAGTTTGTTACACTTGAAGTCACACTCCTTTGACCCCAGAAGTATCAATCTGAAAAATTCAGCTATAATACCAAACCCTGAACTAACTGAGCATGTTGTGGTGGTAGTTAGGAATGTCTACGTCGGCGTCTCCCTTCTTTCCGCTACAAAAGAAAGACTGGAAATCTGCCTACAACTTTTCCAAACTGTCTAACAGCAAGTATCCAAGATTACAGCACTTCAATGCATAAGAGCCAATATCCATAATAAAGAAAGTTATAATAATAAGTGTGTAAAATGTTACGTTCACATGCATTTCGAGATAAAGTACTTTTCTTTTATGCCCAACATTTTAAGCAAAAATTACTATAATATGTTGTACTGAGCATTTTTGTGACGTATTCATTTGAAGTTACTTTTATCAAAAGACTTTCAATTGTTTAGTGCATCTAAGAATTTAAGATTCAATTAATTGTTACTCTACCATCCCATTCATTAAATATGTTTCTCTCAAACAGGACGCATTGGTAAAGTTTTTAATTTTTATCTTTTACACGTTTATCTAAAGTAGGGATTGCATTCGTTTAAATATACGCTCTCAATAATCTGAAATTATAAGTAATAAGTATAATTTATGTTTAAGACGAAATTACTATATATAGTAATGGTTTTGCAATATGACATCCCTGCGGCAGAATCCTCTTATTGTCCGATAAAATATAAACCCACTTCTGACCAGTTGACTCGATGAAGTTGACACTTACGGAGGCGGAAAAGCATAATGCTTGTACTGTTTGGTTGCCTTTTCCCGGTTTATAGTAATACACACATGTTTCTTCATTTTTTTTAGAAATCGACGTGTAAATTCGTTTGGATTGCTCCAGAAATGCACTTAAGAATTACTTAAGAATTTAAATTTTAAATCGACTTTGATTAGGTGTCAACAATTGTGACTTTCACCTTGCAGATATTTTTCCATGCGCCTTTCCTTCTAACACTTCTAAATGTATATTTAACTCAAATGCCCATAGTTTCAGTAATTACAAAAAGTATAGGCGTTTTTTTTTTCAATACTACATTATGCACTTAACAAACGTTTCGGTTGTTGTGCAGATTTTAGTTGTTCAAAACGACGATAATCTGCCAAGCCTTCTCCATCACTTTTAACCCCTTTGTTACTTTGAAAGTGACGGAGTGGAGCCCCTAAAGTGTTTTTCTATGTTAGCCTGAATTTAAGTTGCTTTTATACTCTTCTTCAGCACGTACTTAATTTGTGTACGATATTCCGTGTTTTGCTTCCAAAATGTACCATCTGCAACATAGCTTTACACACTACAACTATTTGCAAAACGGAATGCATGATAGGGATAATAAGGACGGATCTATAATGCCGATAACTTTGAATTACCCGTGTAAATCAACTTCTTTCAAAGTATCTAAGTACAACCGTGATTAGAACTGAACTGCACTTAGTAATTTTAGCGGTTTTGTAATCCGTTTATCTTTCAAACTTGACATAATTTTTCATCTTACAATGTATGGCGGTTTGTTCCATAAACTTTTTTCAACTTTCCCCACAAATAAAAGTCATATACTGTCAATATTGTGATTACTATATTTTTCTGCATTTATTATATTCTCAAAAAGACCTTATTATTATTTTTCGTCGACTTTCTCGTCATGCGAGGGGATTTCGTGTATAAAATTATTTTTTTTATAACTCCATTACTGAGTCGAAACATGCCATGTAAATTGACTTATGTTTCATCAGTAAAGACTATTAAATGTGGATCAGTAAATCTATCTTTAATGTTACGTAACACTTATTTAAACAAATGTGCCCAATATTATGATCATCCCTCAGCAATTCGTGGACATGATCTTATGTGCTTTCAAGTTAAAATTTACTTAATTTCGGAAGATGATATAATGCGTGTAAATGAAAATGATCTAAAAAGATATCAGAAATGTGTGGATGTAGCAAGACATTTCCAATATCTCCTTCCATAACCTGCATTCTAATTTTCACAGTAGGTCTAGTTGTAATTGCTAGGACTTGAGAGTCAGTTGTGTATATATTAATACGCTTCGCCGTGAGTTACTGCTCTTGTTACCGACTGGTCAGCTACCGTGAAACGGGCGACAAAACCATGAAATACTCGGTAAAAAATAAATGTATTAAATATGATTATGTTATTATAGAAGTAAATGTTGCAACATTTACCGGTAACGTATATTTAGGGAATAAAAAGAGAAAAACAATTTTAAAATTATAAAAAAGTCACAAATATAATCCTAATTTACGTTGCAAAAACTGAATGCCTCCTAATGCCTTCAAGATTATTGAAACCATAAGATAGCACAGAAAAACTCACAGGATAGAAACTGAAACTTGGAGGCAATGCACTAACTCCTTAACCATTTACGAAATAAAAGCAATTTTAAAAATAATGTATCATTTTAGGAAAGGAAATGCTAAAACTATTCGACCTGTCATCGACAAACTCTGACCCTCTATAAAATCCACTTCTCACTCGCTGCAATGTCCTGACTAATGTTTAATTTTAGTTCCTCTAGAATATGCTGGTTTCATACACTGTCAGATATAAAAATCTCAGGATATCGGAGAGCCACATATTTTATTCTGTGAACTCACTTAACCATGCAGAATATCTGAAAAGAAAATAAGGTTTAAGTCCTTTTCTCCAGCATATACACAGTTCAAAATATGTTCACAAATTAGCCGCTCAATCAGCCGGTTATAGTTACTACGTCATAATAATATTGTGTGTCTTTAGCATTAGTATTTTATAGCTCTTTGCAAGAAGAATATAAAAGTCATGTTTGTTGAAAAATACACCAACAAACATTTAATAGAATTTTTTAAGCGATAGTCATGTTATCTTAACGTTTTTAAAATGAGATACCTATGCTTACTTATTCTAATATATTTTGATAGGAAACATCCGACTTTCACCTGCGTGTAAGCAATCAACTCAAATATAAACAACTCATTCAATCGAAATCCTAGTACCTGGAGATATAGGCAGAGTGTTTAAAGATGCTGTGCTTAGAATCCCTATGAATAACTGAGCATTTATCACAAGTAATATCACGAGAACTATTTGACGAATTAAACAAGAATTTAAATATAATTCCCTTAAACTTAACTAACAAAATTGTAATAATTGTATATTTGTACTTAATCTTTTCAAGTAATTTTGCGACAGAAGAATGCCGATTGTCAGTAATGCCAATGGAGAAGAGCAAAATACGGGTTTAGGACTCAAAATACGGGGTTAGGACTATTTCATGAACAGAATAAGATTAAAAGTGTTGTATATTTGAAATTCGCGGACAGAATATGAACACTTGTATAAAATATTATACTTATGAATATCTAAATATATATCATACAATGTCTCTATTTTCTTTTGTATTCTGTGGTTTGCAGTTCCTAATGATAAGATAAATTTGCACATTTGACGCATCACCAAAACGCTTTGAAGAACCCTCCATTTTGCGTTATGATTATCGATTATCCATTCTTTCCTTGCTATCAATAGCTTCGCACCGCCTCTAGCAAAGTGATGATGCTGAGGAGGTATAGAGTTGGCTACACTGACCAGAAGACAAATGCACGTCGCGTGATAAAACGGATTTATATTATTTTTCGATAATTTCACTCCGTAATTCGGCTGTGATTAGTCAAAATTCAAAGCTTTGTTTAGTTTCATTGGTCGATTTTAAGATGACATCACATGAGTGAAATAGTCATCGTAATATTATAAGTCGGTATATTTGTCTCCTAAACCCAAGATCGCGGGTTCGATCCCGGTCAGTATCAATGGATTTTTTCGGGAATAAAAATCCCAAGTATGGCTTCCTTCGGAAGCCAAGTAAAGCCGTGGGTCCTGTATCGTAGATTCCACGATATGTAAAAGAACCTCAAGCCTGAAAGAGGAGGCCTCTGAGCAAAATTTATCGGTTGTTTCACGCCCTGAGTTGAATGGGACGCTGATGATCTGAGATGTTAAACGGCGTCCGTAAATTCAAATCAACAAATCACAATATTATCAAGTTACAAGGGTTAGACCAAAGGGGAGTCAAAATACATTATCTCGCCAATGTTAAATTTAATAAATAAATTATTCTTATTCTCAAAAACTATTAAAGGTAGTTAGGTGGTTTTTGTTTGTGTATTTGTGAACACTTTTGCATGAGATTGGTGGAAAACAAGCTGCACCGAATATTAAAAAAGTTATACCTTTTTACATCAAAGAGACATTAAATAAAACGTACAAACATTCTCATCAAATTAAGTAACTGCTCTAATATAATTACTACTTCCTGCCATTAATTGGAACTAATAAGTAATATCTATTTTTATCCCCTCCTCCAGATCAATATTAGCTATGAAATGAATTAGTAAATTTGATAATGGTAATAGGTTCTGAAAGATATGCCAACACTAAGTTTCTGAAATATTCGTAACACGTTTAGTAGTCATCATATAAAAGAATCCGTCATATCCGTTTTGATAAGTATCATTATTTTAAATTTGTTGCTTAATTCCATATTCACTAACAATAATAATAGATAAACGAGCTGAATAATCTGCATCGATACTATGACGTCATAGATATAATAAAACAAGGTATTGACTTCAGAGTAGTTAATTAGAAAATGAATATTAATATTAATCATACTTTTATAATTGTAATAGTATGAAACTCGTTTTAATGTTATACAACCATTGCATTCGTAAAAATTTCGAAACCCGTTTTGCTCATTTCTTATATATTTATTCATGCAATAAAACACATAAACAATTTTTAATATATGTTCTTTATGTTTTCAAGGTCGACGTTGCCATTATTGCAATTTATCATTAAAGTGCTTTTTGCCGTGGTCGTTGGATTAAATTAATGTAAAAACAGAGCTTTCGCTGATGCTGCGGTCAGCATCACCAGTGAACTGAAAGTGTCTGGAGAGGCAGAGTTACAGAACGTTGGAAGCGTTGGGTGAGTTGTAGTGCAGACGTTGTTTGTATTATCTGGATACTGATCTATTTCTGATCCTCTCTTCTAGCCAATTAAAACATTCTAAGTTGCAACTACGTTTTTTTTTTTTTTTTTTAATATTTATGAAAACGTTGGCTGCTTAAGGCGTAAATGTCGCTATGTTTTATGAGCCCAGTTTTAAGGGATATTTTGGTCATAGTAAGTTAATACTTTTTCACATTCGCTTCGCGTGGTACTTTATTTTTCAAAGAAGCAAGACTTGTAATCCGTTACTGGTCACAAAGAACTCTGCACCCATAACTCTCTGCAAACATTTTCAGTCCACTGATGAATCCGAACGATACGTTGGCGAAGTTATAGTTTTTGCATTAATTTAAATCAACGATCACGGCTACTTGCAACGTATTGATCAATTTCAAATAATAGTAAAATATAATCTGTGTGAAGGTCTGTTTCAGAGATATCTGAAAAGGACCGATAAGCCGAAAAGTAGAATGCCTAGAAGTTTCAAGATTACTGTTTTCAGGATATTCTGAAAGATTCAGAGCTTTGATAAAGAATTTCTAAAGTTTATTCATGGTGAGAGTAATTTTTCCCATTTGTTTTAATGGCGTTTAACGCTCGTTTGTACTACTGAGGCACCCTACGCGGTGGTCACTGATGGTACATGAAATGATAAATTGGGAAAGGTTTTTTTTTTTTTTAAAAAAGGGAGGAAGCGTTCCAGGTATAAGTTTAGGGTACCTCCTCGGCATTTGCCATTTATGAGGACTGAGGAAAACCTGGAAAACAACCGTCAGGGAGGACGGTCCTGGTGGGATTCGAACCCTAGACCTCTCATTCACGAGTCCGAGTCTTAACGACCTCGGCCAACCGTGGCAGTAAATTTTCTCCATGGAAATATATTATTGCATTTTACTGACAACCCCTTCCTCATCTTTTCATCATAAATAACTCAGCTACTTCAAGGTTATTACCTTTTTTTTGTAACGTTGCTCTTTAAACTTATCACCACAAGGTAATTTCAGAGATTTATTATATTGTATTATACAATACAAATATATTTTATGGGAGTGCGTTTGTAAGGGTGCCAAAAGAAAAGTCCAAACGTCATTAAAGGGGCTTTCTCTATTAAGATGGCGCTTAATAGATGCTTGGTATCACTCCTGTGCACGACAGCTCGGCGTTCTCTCAAATGTAATTTAACAGGGTAAGGGTGCAGGTCAGGTACATACACCGTCCAGTTATTAAACAGACCTTGCCGAACGCAATCAAATTACAGAAGGGACCTAATTTATTGCAAGACTGACTCTTGTAACAGCTGAACAATAGCTTCAGGAATACACAAGCCAGAAGGAAGGCTATTCTGACCACCTTGTTAATGACCAGCGCTTCCTGTCGTGTTTTCTCCACTTGGAGTACTAGCACACTTTAAACTAAGTAACAAGAAACCATTAATTCTTTTAAATAAATAATATTCTCCAAAGGTTTCTTTCAAGACAGTACGACATACTCTGTTAAAATGTTAGGAAAGTGGCAAAATAAATAAATAGTCAATACAGGAAAGGAGAAAAATGAAATTATTACAATACTCATGATTGTTAGTGAGTCTGATATGACACCAATAATCCCATTATTTATGTATGTGATATAGATTTATGACTTACACAAGGCGCGTTTTGAAAGTAAGGACCGGTCACTCGTAAAGCAAAGTGGACAATATTTGGGCGGATAGCGCATGCGCAGAAGTTTTAGTTATTTTATTACCTTGCTATCGGGCACATTGCTACCAGTTTACTGTCATTCGCCTTTGCGAGACATTGGTTTATGACTGCATTTCCGCAGTTTTGAAGTTGGTTCGTGGAATCGATTTCTCAAAGCAGAAGGTAAGAGTGCTGTTGATATTCCCCATGAACTATGTGACGTTTATGGACCAACACAACACTAATGAGTGAAGGAAAAGTCAGGTAACAGTGTCATCAGTTTAAGGAAGGTCGTATATATGTTCACGATGAAGAGGAGAGTGGGAGGCCTAATGATCAAACGTAGGAAGTTGTTCAGCAAACTTTGAGAAAATCACCATTTCACAATAAATTTCCAGGCATTTCACCGAATATGTTGTTCAGAACTGCCGCGAAAGGCTTAAATATCATTAACTATGTGCAAAGTTGGGTACCTAAAATGTCAACGAAAGGATGTGTAAGTACATTTTTGGATTGGTACGAAAAGGAAGAAGATGAACTTTTTTCTCATATCTTGACTGGTGATGAAACATGGATGTGGTGCATCAATGCTAAATACATGAAATGGCGCTGTTCAATTTCATCATAAAAGGAAAAATTCAGCAGACGTTAGAACGAAATATAAACACAACTGTTTTTAGATCAAAAATGTATTCCTTGTGGACTTTATGAAGTAAGGAAAGGTTTACCGTGCCATTCAGAATCAGGACGTGAAACTCACTGTCAGGCTTTTTTTCGTTGACAATGAATTGTCCACACTCATCAGAATTGTCAACAAGATTTAGGATTTTCGATGATAACTTCTTAAGCATCTACTCCTCCATCCAGCTTCCCCTCCCCCCATATCTTCAATTTTGACGACAGCGAAGAGATACTGCTAAAGCATGTCATTTCCCAGGAGGCGGATTTTTATGCACAGTGCACCCAAAAGCTTCTCCCTTGAGCAGAATGGCTTAGGTGGTAACGTTTGGGACTTGCGCTTTTTGACTTTTTTGTAGTTTCCCCTTGTCGCTTTTCATCTTCCCTGAAAATGAGTCGAAAGTGTCAGGGTCAGATGAGCTGATGCGGTGTGACGGTAGTTTGCACTTTGCAAAGATTTCTGTCCCGGTATGGAAGTGTCCCATCTGAGGAGCTCGAGCTCCACTGGTATGTTCTATCTGGAAACACGCTATCTATGGACCCGTCCCCCGTCTATGTCCGCTCATCACAGTCCATGAATCCTGGCCGCCAAGTGTTTCCCTCGCCCTAACCCTTCCTCCCTGAATTCCCACCATTGGAGGAGAAGGCACAAGCCGCCCGCCCTTGAGCAAGGATGAAATATGGAAATATCCTCTCCGCTCTTAACAACCCAGTTTGCAATATGTACAAAATCTCAATTAATTTTTTTTGTCTTATGAATGTTCACCCTATACTTATGAAACGCACCTAGTACATCTGCTTATTTAAGCTTTTTACCTCACTTCTTAGCCTTACCTTTTGCCTCTTTATATGGAATATTACCCCTTTCCTGCGTTACTGTGCTTTTGTCAGCTTCTCTCATATTTCTTGAGCGCCGCGCCAGATACCTTTAGGCAATGCACGTTTATAAAGTGGTTCACTTTCAATGTTATAGCTTCAATCATAACAATTAATAGAGGCTCTCTCTCAAATGCGACATTTCAAGGTGAGGACACATGGCATAGCTTTCAACCAGTAAACTAGTTTGTGCAGAATGAATATTCACAACCAGAAAACGGAGAGCACGTTGGGGGAGAAGCTACACATCACAAATATTTAGTCGTTTTAATGACATACGAAGACAAACATCAGCAAATCATATGATTTAAACATTACGGAAACCCCAAATCTATATTAGGTAATACTAGGAAACACAATCTATTTTGTATGTTCTTTTAAGTCAGAGAAATTAATATAATTTTGTTCTTTTCTGGAGAGCTTTCAAGCAATAATGTATAACATGCTATAGTGGTTTCATTGAAATTACTATTGCCATGCGTACTACTGACAGACACAGGTGTAAACAATTTTTTAGAGTTTGTAGAGGAGTGGAAAACAAGTATCCTCATATTAGGAACAGAATATGGTCTCGAACGCATCGCTGCAGGAGTTAACTGCAAATCTACAAATATTATTATGAATAGTAAACAGTGCGTATCACGTTAACTGAAGTTCAAGTATAGAAAAAACAGTTCATGAAACTCATCTGCTAGTCCTCAAAACATTTACCACTACCAGGAGTTTAGATTGACGTGCAGTTTGCTCATGACCGCACCTCCATCAATGATACTGCTTTACATTTGACTGACTCTGAACACACGTCACATCACAACGTCTATGACCCTAATCAATGATAATAACATAACACATAATTTATTTGTTAAATGGTCTACGGCAGCCTATAAAACGCTTGAAAGTCACTGACGTATTTGTGTAAACCGAGAAAAATTAACAACATAAAGGAAAAAATAAAAGCAAACTACCGGCTAGTAATCAAAACTATTTCCCGTTGTTAAAAGTGTCAGAACTGCTTCAGAACACAGACATCAGCTACTTACGCCCTTCGTGCACTAAAATGATTTCTTACAACTGAAAATATTTATTACACATCATTGGACAGACTGCATATATAGAAAAAAGTGATCATCTACCTGCTACTACTTATAGAATAACCGGAGAAGTGAGGTCAGAAATGAGTGTAAATTTAATCTCAGTAATTGTGAAATATCAACAAGACATGTAAAAACGAAAAATATTTTTAAAAGGCAGTTTTTAAAAGATCACTAATAGGCGAAAATGAACTAACTACGATTATATTTTGCAATTTTTATATAGCTATGTTAACGTATGTTTGAAAACCTATGTATTCACCAGATACAAGACAAATTTGTAACTTTTATGGAAATTATTGCAAAACTTAAGTGGTGAAACGAGCTCCCTTCTATGTTTGAATTGTAATGTTCCAATTTTTCTCCAGGGCACTCTGTTCCATAAAACCGCAAGTACAAAAATATATCATTGATTCATTCACTAACATAATTTTGCACAACTGAAATGTACTAACCTAACCTATCCGGATAAACGAATTCGCTAAAGCGATTATAACTGGGATTTTAGGGGTATTTTAAGACTGCTGGGGAAAAATGTAATTGTAATTACTTCATTTACACACATACGCTAACCTAATCTCGATGTATCCTAGAATCCGGTGGACCCCATGGTTCGCTACGGCGAGCTATGGCCTAACGGCCTACGGTCGCCTCTTTTTCGTAAACATATATTGATTACGAATTGTGGTACTAAGTTAGCGGGTAAATCGTTTTAATCTAAAGAAAGAACAATGTTGTTCTGGAGTGTTTAAAGTATTGGAAATCAGTAAAAATGTGTAGATTTGTGTAAAAAGTGTATCCCTAACATATACGAAAGTACAGTAAATATGTTCATATCCTGGGTTATTGCAGATGAACCACTTAAGTATTCTGTAATATTATCAATCCGTGGTAAATCATATCATATGTGATTGAAAATGCACCTCTCTACATGTGTGTAATACGACAGGAACATTGCGCGTGCTCGCGTCGCTTGTCCAAAATTAGAGAGCGAAATGTTTAATGTTGGTACTACTACTGAGATGATATACGAAATAACAACCTAAGTTCAGATCGCTTCATCTTTGTAAAAGTCTGAAAATTTATATGTAGCGCAATGTCGTAAAGCCATTAGTGGCATATGACTCCGAGACATGGACCCTAGTTCTAAACGATGAACTACTTAGAAAATTGGAAAGAAAGACGTCGAGGAAAAGATCTGGCGCTGTAAAGGATAATGGGCAATGGAGGTAAGAGAGAATGAATAATAAGACAGAAATAGTGGCCGATATTAAAAGCAGCAGGTTGGAACAAATGGAAAGAATGCCTGAAGAGAGAGTAGCCAGGAAAGTTTATATAGGGAAGCTGCGAGGAAGAAGCCTAGAGGGACGACCAAGGAAGAGAAGAATGGACGATGTGAAGAGAAAGAGGTGGATATCCAAGGTGGAAATTAGAAAAGAGCGGGCTAGAACTGTGCGACAGGCCAAGGACCTCTGGGCTATATAGCGTCAAGAGAAAAATTCTACTAAATAAAATGGCAGAAAAAGGATAGTAAGAATTTTGAATTAAACCTGATTGATGTATGCTGAGCTGATCATTTTACTTTACATTCTGCATAAGCACGCGAGCTTTGAAGAGAAAGGAACTTTTTTTTAATAGTGTTCAACGCCCGTTTTTACTACTGAGGCACCACAGGCAGTGGACACTGGTGATACATGAAATGAATTGATATATTGGGAAAGGAGTTTTTTTTTTAAGGAAGGAAAGGTTCCAGGCCTAAGTTTAGGGCATCTCTCCGGCATTTGTCATTTATTAGGACTGAGGAAAAACTGGAAAAAAACCCAGTCAGGGAGAACGGTCCCGGCGGGATTCGAATCCCAGATCTCCCGCTTACGAGTCTGCGCCTTAACGACCTCGGCCATCCATGGCCTTAAGAGGAAGGAACGTTCTTGGTACCAATGCAAATATGCAGCATGCTATTCCCGTATTCTGAAAATTCCAATCCCTCTATATTAAAATAACAAGAAACTTTGTAGAGAGAGTTGCAGTGCCGTAGTGTCCTGAAAATGTTCTGCATAGAAAGTGCTTTTTAGGTATATACTTATATGTATACCAAGAGTTATTATTGTACAGCATTCGCAGCTGCGCACAGCGCACGATGAACGAGGTCACGCCAGTTATCTGTCATAATGCATGTGGACAGTCAGTCGCAATTTGCGGTTAAGATACCAGTATATATCAATAATTACTGTAGTGCATTTTGTTGAAATGTTACCATTATAATGTGGCCACAGAAATAACCTCCATACTATACAGCAAGCAATGTTACCTCATTGCCTGCTCGAAACGGTGATATTTGCTCTGCTGTCACGTTCTCTCGGCCAGCTAAGGGTGGGCATCACTTGATGTCATGCATACAATGAAAATATGTTTACGGGCCAGGACATAGTGATGTTTACGTTTCTGAAAGAGTATAGTTATTACAAGTTAGAATATATGAGCGGTGTTAGTCATAATTGTGCGATATAGTTATTGTCATCATGGTTTTAGTTACACCAACAAGGAATGTAGGTAGCTTTATCACAATGGGATGAGCGTAAGAGTTTGTGCTGCTTTGTGAAAGTTGAAACATTAGTATTTATTAATATTAGTAGTAGGTTTGCCTTTATTGTTATAAAATTTGATATACGTATTACTAATATATTTTATGCATGGGTCGTAGACCGTGCATGCTTAAATATGATATACAATTTGAAAGAAGAGCAAATAATAATAATAATAATAATAATAATAATAATAATAATAACATAAATAAGACAACATAAATAATAATTAATAAACATTTTATAAATGTGAAGGACGGTATTTGCAGATATATGAATGGAAAAATATGATTTATTATTACACTAGTTATTTTGTTCTAACTAGAAAATAAATTGTTTCTAGCTTCGGGCACATTGGCTAGGAAAATGCTCATATTCAACCAATTAGTGCGGTTCGCAAACAGACTCCAGCATGCCTATCGATCTCTAATTGTCTAAAAAAGTTTTCAGGAAACAGCGTTTTTCTCAGGTGTTCCTAATGGGTACATTCTGCCAATACATGTTCCTCATTCCACATCCCCTTCATAAAATGGGCAGATTCTTCTATGAGAACTACCCATTTTGAGCCTTCCAACCTCCCAGTCCAAACCAGGCCATTGTGAGAACACCAACAAAATAAATGAATGTAGTTAAACCCTGTTATAAAACTTACCTAACTTACAATAACTTATGTAACAACAATTGCAGTTAAATCACACATAAATTAGGTCTAACCAAACAAATATTACAAATTAAAAACACAGTACTAAATACAGGATTATACAAAAAATGCGTACTTTTTGTTATTGCAACTGGAATTATTGTGGGAGAGCTATTTGTTCTTCTACCTCTGAGAACAACACCAGGGGTCCGCGAAGCGATAGAAGGCGGGGCATCACGCAGCATGACTGACTCCGGCTCCCGCCCCAACCAGCTTTACTGCCACGGCCAAATCATCAGTTGAAGCTTGGTTATGGTCACGAAAGGTGTAGCTGTAATCAAGCTCCCGCCATGTGCGAATTACGTACAAGCAGAGGGGCATGATCCAGCGGAAATTCACCGCAGAATGAGCCGTGCGTACAGAGTAAACATTATGAGTGACAGCGTGTGTGAGTGATGCAGAACATTTAGAGATGACTAAACGGATATTCCTGATGAAGACAGTCAGGAGATGAACTCGTGCAGCATGTGAATCAAGTGGTTCATCAAAGTCTTCAGTTCACGATTTTTGAACTGTTCAAAGACTTTCCAGAAATTTCAACAACATTGTTAAAATCCACTTTGGATGACGTAAAAAGTGTGCATGATGGACACCCAAAATGCCCACAACCACAAGGAGTGGCGAATGTCATCCGCTCTAACTTTTTGACTGCGACATAAGGACGACGGAGAGCAATTTTTGAAAGCAATTGTGACAGGTGATGGCGTCAAGTGGCTTCAACCTTTCCAAACGATGAAGAAAGGTTGGAAAGATAGCCGCTTCTCTTCCATCTTCGGGACACCATGTACACCTGGCTCAACCGACAGGCGGCTACGTTTTTCCAGGATACTTCCCCTTTACTTGTCTTATTGTCTTAAAAGATCTCCAGAAGTTCGAAATATAGCGAGGGATAATCCTTTTTCTGCTGCTATAGTTAATGTTACTTTAGTTACATTGTTCATAGTGTTATTTAATTTTTCATTTATATT
Organism: Metallyticus violacea; assembly: GCA_030762175.1. Classification (NCBI taxonomy): domain Eukaryota; kingdom Metazoa; phylum Arthropoda; class Insecta; order Mantodea; family Metallyticidae; genus Metallyticus; species Metallyticus violacea. The sequence continues at coordinate 86,215,610 of CM060839.1, forward strand.
ATAATATATGTGTGTATTTTTAAAATTTAATTCAGTTCATTTCCCTTTCCCCAGCTTTCATTCTTTTCAGACCTGAGCTGTCTCACCTTTAACACCTCAGTGCTGTTACAGATTGTCAATATGTGCGATCACGATTCCTCCTCTCCACATAAGGGACAACTTCTCAAACCATTTTCATTAAAGATCCTGATTTGCCTCCATTACTCAAGCCTGAACCAAGGGAGTCCCTGTTTAATGAGCCTGAGTCAGCCCTGGTGGTGTGGTGGTAACTATACTTGCCTGCTAAACCCAAGATCACGGGTTCGATCCCGGCTAGGTCGATGGATTTCTTCGGGAGTTAAAATCCTAAGTATGACTTCCTTCGTGGTCCCGTATCGTACATTTACGGCACGATAAAGAACCTCAAGCCTGAAAGAAGAGGCCTCTGAGCAAAATTTGTAGTCCGTTTCACGCCCTGAATAGAATGGGGCGCTTATGACTGGAGATGTTGAAGAGCGTCAGTATATAAACCAAATAATGAGTCTGACCCCTGCTTTGATAAACTGCCCCAACCCTCAACCAGATTTTAACCCCTATTGTACTCCCAAAGAGATATTTCCCCCAAATTTCACACCTGCAAGCTGCCTATCTATATTTTTCAGGTGGTGCCTGACTTTCCTTCATATATTCTCCAGTTTTCTTGACCTGCTATCCAAACATTTCCCAACCCGATGTTTTCTAACCCCTTTTTCATACTGTAGGCTCACGTCTTACACTTTCCTAATCTGAGCTCTTGATGACAGCAGATTTTTAATTAAGGGTTGATTCGCAGCCTATATTTCCTCGCTCTAATTTCAGATTATGTTATCTCACTGTAAGTTCACAATTCCCTTTTAATTCTGTTCGCAGTTAGCCGTACACCTAAAATTTCTTTCAAAAAACGGGCTTTCATCTAACCCAGATTCACCGTTTATTCCCATCCTCAAATTTACGGCCCACATATTAGATATATAGTGCAAAATAATAAATACTAGTCGTAGCAGAATTGTGCCTGAACTGGGTTGTGCCGTCCTAAACCAAACGTATACCATATACTATCCTTGTTATTTATGAACATAAAATCATTCACTCGATAATTTGTTTTAATATGAATAATGAATGAGCAAGAGATTAGCTTTCAATATTCTCCATAAGTATCAAGCACAATGACAGCGCAACGTTGATGCTCTCTTGCAGCCTTGGCAGCAAGCACTGCTGGAGACAGAAGTGTAAGCATGATAACGGTGGTGGTCATGAACGGCGAGCTAGCATAGTGTAATTTCCTCCGAGATACTATTCGCTATGTAATCGAACAGCACTGTAATCAACTCTTGTTATATCGCTCTAATTAATGTCCTGATATGGTCGCACTATTCCGGAAACATGCAAACACGACATTTTATGGGTGATCGTAGATATACTGCTTTTAATTATATTCTAATGAGGCGGGCAAGAATGTTGCACATGTGGCTTTAGCACACACCGCAGCCAATTAATACCATGCGATAGTGTGGACGAGTGTTGAACTATCGAAGCCGCACTTGCAATGCTGGTAATTCGATTTGTGTTTCCACTGATTAAGTCTTTGCGCTTGCCAAATCCTTGGAATTAATTCTGCCTGTTCGCATTGAGGCTAGAATCGTCTATCGCTTTGTTTTCATCTTGTTCAAAAAATTGAAATTTAAAACTCGAACATTATACGTTCTAAAAACATAACAAAATAGTGTCATGTAATAAACTGGCTCATTAAATACAGCACATTATTTGAGAATGATATCTGCGAAAATGAAAACTGCTCAATGAAAGGGGGGGGGAAGGTTAATCGTAATCAGCCATACAAAATAGTTGCAAAAATAATAAAACCTTTACTCATAATAGTTTATTTTAATATTCGAGGTAAGGTCCGTAAATTTCAGACATAACCCTTTTTAGGTACGATAAACACAAAAACTATATTTCGCTTTTCAATACAGCTACCCTTTATTGCAATACACTTCTTACATCTTTGAATTAACATTTCAATCCCCGCGCCCAAATAGTCAGAAGTATTGTCTGCAAAATGGGCATAAACAGCTTCCATCACTTCATCACACTTAAATTTCCTTCCTCGAAGGTCCTTCTTAAGCTTTGAGAAGAGGAAATAGTCACTGACAGCTCGATCTGGGCTGCAGGATGGATGGTCGATCTCCTTGAAGCCACATTTCTTCACAGCTTCCTTTGCAACAAGAGCTGTGTGCACAGGCGCGTTGTCGTGAAGAAGGCGCACACGACCACTAAGCTTTCCTCGCCTTTTCTCTTTGATGGAAGCACGTAGTCTGTGCAGTAGGTCAGCGTAGTACTCCCCATTTACTGTGGTGTTCCTCTCCTTGAAGTCATGAAGAGTATTACCAAAGTCCCAAACGATTGTGACCATGATCTTCTTGGTTGACTCAGTGACCTTGGCCTTTAGAGGCGGTGCTTCGCCAGGTTTATGCCACTCCATTGATTCTTTTTGGACAAGAGACCATAGTAGAGGACCATAGTTTCATCTCTTGCAACAGTGGTTTACAAAACTTCTCTCTAGTTGACACGGCAGAGCTCCAAAAATGGCTGCCAACAGATGACTCGTTGCTGCTTTTGAACCGAGGAAAGAAGTCTAGGCACCCACACATCTTGCATTAACCTTATTCATGTATAAAGTTCATGAATAATTCGAAGGACTGTTATTTTAGAAAGGTGCTGCTATTTCTGTAACTTTGAGTCACCGGTCTTCCATAATTTCTTCTTCCACAAGAGCGAGGCCGGAAACGTATGGACTACCCTCGTATAACAGTTTCTGTTGTTCTTAGAAGGCTATGTAATTAAACATAATACAACTCAGCATATTTAAAAACGTACATTCAAAACTAGGCTTATTGGTGTGACCCTTACGCCACCACCGGCATCTGGTGCCGTGAGCTCGAAGCACCCCATCACTTCACCTTTTTATAACTTGGGCACAATAATGACTTGTGTACTCACCCTTCTGACAGATAATGCTGGAAGTGTTATCCACTTTGTACTGCACACAATCTACGCTTTTCTAAGGAACTATCATTTATACTCTTCTGTTCTTCTGCACTAAAGTTTGGCGCATTCGCCTTCTAGCATCTTCTGTAAGAAGGGTGAGTGCAGAATTCATTTGTTTTATTTGCTGTACCGAATTTCAAGCGTGAAGTGTTGTGACACCCCAAGTTCGTAGCGCCAGATGTCACTGGAAAGGCCCGACTTGCTAGATAACAGTTTTTAATATGCCTCAGTGTTATATTGTAGGATCATATGAGAGAGAGAGAGAGAGAGAGAGAGAGAGTTACCCCTGCATTTTTCTAAAATAATTTTTGAATGATAGGAACAATAGCTTTGAATTTCACTTAATTTGTAAGATTAGGTTTGTATGTGGCAGCTATAAATCTATGGTTATAAATTCTTAGAACAATTTAAAGAAATATAAATTGGTCTGACACTCTTTAATGTTCAATGAATTATTAAAATGTGTTTTATTAGATAGCTGAATACTGATTATACGGAGAGTTATTTTTGCGGTCGAGTGTAGTGCGGAATGACTAAGGTAATGTCAGTCGCCTGTCATAATAACAGACAGTTCTCGCGTTGATGGCTACCGCGTGCATGGGCAGAGATATAAAAAATGTATGATTACTTAAAATAACTCCTATGACACAGGTTAGCACTCATTGTGAAATAAAAGTAATGCTATTTTTGATCAATATGAGGGGAAAACTTGTCTATCGATGCAGTTGGTGATTAGTGTACCTTGGTCCAGGATGATTTTGTTCATCTGCAGGCAAGGCCAAACTAACACTTTAAACATACAATTTTAAACATTAATTAGCAGAGGTATTACGCTTATGTTGTCACTTATTTAACTACAAATAAATGAGCAGAACGGGAAGAAAATAATTTTGATAATCAACAGTTTACGTAAATAGAAAACGTATTAAATAAAAACGCAAAAGAATAAATTCAAATATAAGCCATCTAAAGAGTAAATCTTTGAGTAATATTAAGCATAAAACGCAATACAAATGCGTATGAAAGCTTATTGAGCATAAAGTAGAAATAAAACATACACTGTAAAATCATGAGAACAAAACGTAGATATTGGCTTGTCATAGAGAAATGCTCATTTTAATGACAGAATATGCAGGTAACGAGACAAAGACTTTTAAACATTGAAGTCTCTAGGTTTTCACACATAGATTTTAAACAGTTTAACAGAGATAATCTATTCTAAAAAAGTAAGCATTTTTATGAAAATCAAAAGATTTCTTCACGAACGCGCCTGTGCACACAGCTCTTGTTACAAAGGAAGCTGTGAAGAAATGTGGCTTCATGGAGATCGACCATCCACCCTACAGCCCAGATCTAACTCCCAGTGACTATTTCCTCTTCTCAGAACTGAAGAAGGACCTTTGAGGAAGGAAATTTAAGTGTGACAAAGTGATGGATGCTGTTTATGCCATTTGGCAGACAAGACTTTTGACTATTGGGGGGGGGGGGATCAGGCCGGAAACTTACGGACCCACTGTCGTATGCATTTATCCCTGATGGGTTTTGCTTTACAAATACATTATTGCAAAACTGTTCATGCTAACATTGGCATATTTTCAGAAGCTCTGAAAAATATTTTGCATCGGCAAAGCTATTGAAATTGAAAAGTTGATATTGTTCATGTAATCTGGCTTGCATATTAAAATTAGATATATTGTTGCACATTATAGAACTTAGGTAAAAAGTCACCCATGCATATAGTTGTCATGCTATATATTATTAGTTATAGGTCACCTTTCTTTAAAACAGGATATTTCCCTATTAGTTTGTGAAAAAAGAAATGCAATTTTCCTTATTTTACACCAGCTATTACTTCGCGCCGAAGGATATGCATTAGAGTTTTTGGCTTATTTTATTTATAAAAACACAAATAACTTAATGAAGTCAATGAAGAAATTATCTATTTAGAATGATGGGCAATAGTAGCCAATGCTGATCCTTGCGAACTTCAAAATACAATCTATATTTCAAAGAACAGACTAGACATCAATAGTATATTTGAACATTAACTGAAAATTTATAACATTTTAAAATGCCAGTGAACGAAAAAATGAAAGTATTTATTTCCTTGTTTTGTCGGATGGGTGGAAGCAACTCTTACTTCATGTACAGAGGGGTTATTTGAGCTATGGGCTAGGAGAGTAGGCCATTCGTCAAGGCCGTATATACACGTGCAGGTAGAAATTAGTGGTTAGTATGAGGGATACTTTATAAGAGAGCTTTGTGGTTTCCTGTGTTACTCGGGGCGTTCATTGTGTGTAAATTGTCTGTTATTTGTTGCTCGTTAACTATCGGAGACCCACCACACAAATACAGTCTTGGAGAAACGATTTTTATGCACGATACACACATGAAAACGGACTCTTGAAGAGAAGTGGTAATAGGATTTGCAAGAAAACAATATGACAATCGGTTCCAGGGAAAGAAACTGCTCCGAACGTGTAAAAATGTTAAGAGAGATAGGATTTTCCGGGGTATTATATTCAACAGCTCTTGTAAAACAGGTTAGTGTTTATCATCCGTTTAAACATAGTGTCGTTTTATTACTGCAGTAAAAATATAAAACTACTAACATAAAAATGTCAACTTTACTTGCCGCTTCTCTATCTTCCTTTTGCGTTTACGGAAGCTGCTCTTCCCCATTAAATAACCGCACTTATGCGGCCCATAACTCAAATAACCTCACTGCAGAAGGAAGTGTATACTATAGACACATTTCACAGCTAAGAATACACATTGAGCATTACTGAACGATAATATTTTAAGCCAACAACAATAATAAAAATAATAATAATCTATAAAATAACAAAAATATATTGTGCAAGAGACAAATTTAAACAACTACGTAATAACTTAATGCCAACTTTTTTTACGGCGGGAGGTTACTAAATGTTTGAACTACACTATGGTAAATTTGCGATGTATTTTCAGTCTATCCCTAAAACAGAAAGTAATTATAAGTGTCACAGTATCCATGCATTCAACAAGATTTCGTCAAAGGCGAATGTGAAATAAACCCTCATCAATTTCGATTGTGATGAAGACGATAATTTTATGTATCCGTGAGCAATTTCCAGGGCATCTGCGGAAATATTTTGATGAGTCCTTTGAATTCTACTAATATTTAGCATGAGATTTATGTTTTGATAACAGTTGCCCCGAGGAATATGCATGATCATATGGCCTTGCAATATATGGAATATTAAAAACTCGCAGGCAGGTACAGTTGTGCTACACATATTGTATATATAGGTTATATATTGCGATGCAACTGCTGTAAATGCATCATAAGATAATCTATTTCCAAATTTCTGTTATTCTTCTAGGAATTTGCCTATTATTATTATTATTATTATTATTGCCATTATTATTATTCTTATTATTATTATTATTGATTGCCATTTAAATTTTTAACTAGAACGTTTTGACCGGATATCAATTCGGTTAGTAAGTAAAACTACCCTATCAGAAACAATTGCATGTCATCACTACGGACTATGCAGATTCTCTTGTTTTGTTGTAAACAGCTGTTATCGTTCTTATTCTTTTGTTTCCATAGAAACCACTGCCTTGTTTTATAAAAACTTGTCAGTTCGACAGGTGACAGGCAATAGTTCAAGAAGCAATAAATTGGCAATAGTCACAACAAATTTTTAGTATTACGTTTCATAAAGCTTTTAATGTAATAATCTGTCAGAAATATTTTGACATATTTATTTTATGAAACATAATATTATCACAAACAATAGTGACAAGCTAACATATTTATAAAATTGTCACAAATAACATCACAAGAGGGTCTGAGATTTACGATAAATTCACGAACGTAGCGAGTAATAGTTGTACACTGCATATTTTTATTATGAATACTATTGTCACCTTGCAACAGACTGTCGATTGTCAGTTATGCCAATAGAGAAGAGCTAAATACGGTTTGGGACTATTTCTTGAATAGAATAAGAATAAAAGGAATATATTTTTTTAAATTCAAGCCTATGTATATCTGCCTATTCAGAAACTGCGAGAATAAAATAGACGAATGTCTACTATACTGTTAGATTTACTAATATCAACAGAGAAAACATTTTACCATTCTGAACAACCTGTTTATTAGGATTTATCGTTGCTTAGGCACATATTGTTACATGATGTATAAAATGATTTCAGGTTGTTTGAATGCGTAAAAAACAATTGCTTGAGTGAATACACATTAAATTAGTTAAATTTACAACCATTGAAAACAGAAAAGTGGTCAGTGATGCGTGTTCAGGAATTATATAGCGAAGGTATAGAGTTGACTACACTGATCACAAGGCAAATGCGCGTCGGGTGATAAAAACGAATTTGATAATGCGATATACGACTGTGATTGGTCAAAATTCAAAATTTAGTTTCGTTTCATTTCATTGTTCTATTTTAAGATGACGTCACATAAGTGAAATAGTCAAACACATTCGACAAAAGAATGTTTACTCCTCACAGCTTGTGAGGCATTTATTGAAATTACGATACGATAAAGCCTAAGCAATAATAAAGATAAATTTGTATTATTTTTCAACTTATAAATAGAAAGCAGCGATTCTTAATTTTCTTCAATTTTCCCATACACTTTTTTAAATATAGAGGTATCACAAGCTAGAGGTTGACACTAATGGTGTATTAGATAAATGATAAACTGGGAAAGAATTCTTTTTTTGAAGGAAGGTAGCGCTCCAGGCCATGTTTATCTTCCCGGCATTTACCATTTATGACGACTGAGGAAAACCTGGAAAAATCTCAGTCTGGAAAGACGGTCCTAGTGGGAAACGACTTCCACTTAACGACCTTGGCCACTCATGGTGGTCTCCCGTACCTTATCTGACATTTATTTTGTAGTTGAGTTAACGTTGTCGGCTATAGCTGTCCTATCGTTTGGGTTGCTTGCTTAAACGCGGTTTAACATTCCTTTAATACTGATATTGCAGATAATAACGTGCTAAGAACACTAATTTCACCAGTTAATAAATATTATCGAATGCATTGCCCTTTGTTAGTTTGAATTAACATTACGATATAATATCGCAATGTATATTCACAGAAAGAAAATATTAATGCTTGGTAGATAGCAAAGAGTCAAAGGAATATATTTTATGCTTCTATAATCGTAGCAACAGTCATTTGTTGACAATTAGTTGCTGCATAACTGTCAGTTTTAAGAAACAGCAATTTGCTTTATGACAAGATACAATTTTGCACTTGTCATTATGAAACAATATGTTACAACTATATGCTGACAAATTTGTAAAATTGTCACACTTGTCAACTTTTATAAAAAAAGACCTAGGCAAAATATGGCATGAGAGTCATTCCATGAAAAATTATAATACCCAATGAACCTCTGCAACAATTTGTGTAATTGTTTATTAAGAATAAAGCCATAATATTACAAATTGTTATCAAGTTATTGTTATAGATGAAAATACAGAGTGTGTGGTAAAAAATTTTCACAATTTAGTGTTTTGTTATTTTTCCTAAAGCATAAAACATATAGAAATTGTTTTTTTATCTCATTAAAAGTATAAACATGAATTACACACTCACAATACCAACTCATTACAGTAATGTCGCTCCTAGTGGCGAGACCACACTTGCCTCGTAGACTGAAGATCGCGGGTTCAATCCCGGCATGGGTTGATGGATTTTTCCGAGGGGTTTTTTTTTTTTTTGAGTAGTGTTTAACGCCCGTTTTTACTACTGAGGCACCACAGGCGGTGGACACTGATGATACACGAGATGAAATGATAAATTGGGAAAGGATATTTTTTTTTTTTTTTTTTTAAGGAAGGAAGCGTTCCAGGCCTAAGTTTAGGTACCTCCCCGGCATTTGCCAGTTATGAAGACTGAGGAAAACCTGGAAAAAACCCCAGTCAGGGAGGACGGTCCTGGCGGGATTCGAACCGCAGACCTCCCGCTCACGAGTCCGTGCCTTAACGACCTCGGCCACCCGTGGCGGTTTTTCCGAGGGTAAAAATCCTAAGTATGGCTTCCTTGGGAAGGCAAATGAAACCTTGGGTCCCGTGAAGTTGATTTATGAAGGCGGAAAAAAAAAAAAAAAAAAAACCCTCAAGCCTGAAGGAAGAGGCCCCCGAGCAAAATTTTATCGGCCGTTGTACACCCTGAATTCAATGGGACGCCGTTGACCTGAGATGTTAAAAGACCCTTCGTAAATAAACCAAATAATTAAAAATAAACATTACAGTAATAGATATGAAATGCAAAATATTATTATATTTTCTCTAAAATAGCTCCTTTAAATTTTGTATGAAACTTGGTGAAATTATTGTCAATATATTTCTCTCTCCACGAAATTTAAAAAGAAATAAAATACTTGAACACAACTAAATTATCCAATTAATTCAAAACGACGGGTTAAAATAAGTAAAACCCCGTTTTTACAATATTTTTAATGTTTTAAAAATAAACCATGCATTTTAATCCAATATATATATATATATATTTTTTCACGCATAAGATATTAGTAATAGCAACAATTTGAGTAGTGACATATTTTACAATTGTACCAAGAACAACTATTTTTGGGTGCTGCTGTATGTTTTAAGAAAGTATAGCACATTAAACTGTTAACTAATCTGGAACAGAGTGAACAACCGCCAATTCTTCATTAAATATTTGCTGTTGAAGGCTCTTTAACCCTTTAATGCCGTGAGTGCTCTTGTGATCATGGATTGCCACTTTCAATATAGCTCGTTTCCAGTGCTTTGTATAATCCTGTCGATTATTTAGATCAGCTAATGAACTTCGTGCTGACCCTCTTCACTCATTATTGCGCTTCTGTCCTTGCTCGTTGGTATATCTCCAGTGCAGGTGAAAGATGACATTCTCTTCAACTATGTTTCCTATTTCGTTTATGTAATGCAAAACATACTCTGAAATGATTAACTTAATTGTACTTTTAAATAAAGCTATAAATTACAGTGCACGAGATTGCGCCTAGACTCTGAGAAACATACTGCGTTCATATGAACACACCAGATGCAAGGACATGCAATGTACGAGGGTAGGTGTATAAGTTCCCAACCTAACCATTTTCTGGGTATGATGAAGAAACTATACTTCACTTTTCAATATAGTTATCCTTTATTGCAATACAATTCTCGCATCTTTGAATAAACATTTTAATCCCTCCCCTAAATATTCAGAAAGCTTGTCTGCAAAATGGGCATAAACAGCATTCATCACTTCTTCATTACACTTAAATTTCCTTCCTCGAAGGTTCCTCTTGAGTTTTGAAAAGAGGAAATAGTCACTGGGAGCTAGATCTGGGCTGTAGAGTGGATGGTCGATCTCCTTGAAGCCACATTTCTTCACAGCTTCCTTTGCAATAAGAGTATTCCCCATTTACTATGGTGTTCCTCTCCTTGAAATCAATGAAAAGGAAGCCATACTTTGGATTTTTACCCCCGAAAAAATCCATTGGTCCTGGCCGGAATCGAACCCGCGATCTTGGATTTAGGAGGCAAGTATGGTTAGCACCAGGACCGAAGATTTAAAACTTAACGATAAAACCTTTACTATAGCATCATTAAAGACTTATTTGAATGCCATTAAAAAAAACTGTGTATAAATTTAGTTATTATTTTAGTTAGCATTACATTAATTCGACTATCACCATTACATATTTGCAACATCTGCATATCTGTATCATTGTTTTTCAAGGGTGTATATCGTAATATTGTGTGGCTGTATTGGAGCAAATAGAAATAACATTTTTATTAAAATGACAAACTATGGGTGTATAAAAATATGATTCTATAGGTTACGATAAAGTTGAAGTATTAGTTTAGACGTGCTCCCGTTGAGTGGCGCTATTGCACTAATATCTAATATTTATACAAGAGAACAGCTGATTAGAAACATATGTGAGGATTTATTCAATTAGTTTTTTATTCGTCAATAATTGCCCATCTATGATGGTGTCTAAAGATTTGCTGCCTTACTTATTCTCTAACGATTGTGTTTTTTAATTTATTTAAATAACAAAAGAAATAATGCTTTCACTGGCGTTTTCTCTATCATATAACTAGCAGCATACTTGATTTGAGCTTGACAGTTACTTATGTGTGGTACTGTACTACCGTAACCCAAAAGATGTAAGTCAAAGTAGCGCTAATTAAACATGCTGCCACAGCCCACAAAAATGTATATGCTCATGTAGTGACGTTTCAGCAATAGCACATTTCTATTACACAAACACAGAAGCAATGCAATAACCAGTATTTGCAGCGAAAAATGATTCAATTACGTGAACCAACAATTACCGATATACCTGCTCGCCAGTAAACCTGAACAATTTATTTCAAAAGTACGAAAATATTTATGTTGCCTTCATTTAGCAAGCAATAAGGCAAATTATTTACGATGACCACTAATTGTGAACATTTATTGCACTTTGCGCTGAGGAACCATATAATTGCATCACAAGCTGCAGTAGTTAAAAATGTATTCAATAATTTCACACATTTTATAATACATCGAGATTCGGAAGGGAAGTAAAGCCGTGGGTCCCGTGTTGCACGAAGAAGCCTGAAAGAGAGGCCTCTGAGCAAAAATCATCGGCTGTTTCACGCCCTGAGTTGAATGGGACGCTGATGACCTGAGATGTTAAAGAGCCATCGTAAATAAATCAATCAAAAAAAAAAAAATCGAGAGATAGCCTCTATTTGCATAGTTGTTAAGTATGAAACCAAATCACATTTCACCTTCCTTCTTTTAACAAGACTTTGCTATGACTTTGAAAAATGGCTACATGTAAGGCAGAGATGCAAAATGGTACTACAATGGACAAGAAATACAAAATGTTAAACATTTTTATTATTTAGAAGTAACTTTTAATATGAGCAGGAAATGCAATAAACACTTATCTGCTATTAGTTATTAAGCAAGAGGTCAATTAAACGAGTTACTACTTGTGACTTTCATTCCAGATGTACCACACTAGAGAGGATGTACAACGCTATGATCAAGTCTGTTCTGTTATATGGAAGTGAAATATGGGAGATGGCAGAGAGCTAAACATGTAAATAAAATTCAAGTCGGCTTTTGGAAAAGGGCTCTCCAAAGGAATGCCAAACTGTGGGGTCTTGAGGGAGGTGGATTAATCTGAAGATACAATTAATAGTAAAACAAGGATGGTGAAATATTGGCTTATACTAATGCAGGGAGACCAGTGCACACTTCGCTCTAAATGCTATAGACACCAGATACAAAATATAACACCAACGTTTTGGGCAGCAGAGATGGGAAGAGCACTGGGAGGAAATGGCAGGTTCAATATAGCAACGGGGCGATGCAAATAATAAAAACATATGGAAGAAGGTTAAAGCAAGGCTAGAGGATATCAGCAGGCAGGAAATCGAGGCAGAATGTAACATTAAAGTCTCCTTGAGCATACCGAACTAAATTAAACTAACTGGAGCAAAGAGGTATAACCTGCTCGTTATATGGAGAAAGCCGAGATCAGGAATGACCTGATTTAGAGTAGGAAGTCGGAAGGCTCAAAAAATAACGAATAGTTCTGGTAGGAAAATCTGCCCATTTTGTGGAGAGGACGAGGAATGGGTACATAATCTGGCAGAATGTACACATTGGGACATCTAAGAAAAACACTGTTTCTTGAAAACTTTTTAAGGCAATTAGAGGACGATTGGCATACTGGGACTAGTTTGCGAATTTCGCTAATTGATTGAATATAGACATTTTCCTCGTCGAAGTGCGCGAAGTTAGAAGCAATTTATTTTCTGTTTAGAACGCAATAACTAGTTAATTATAAATAATATGTAAAATGTTTCAATTCATATATGTTTTATTTGTATTATTATTATTTGTTCCTCTTTCTAATTGTGTATCATACTTAAGCCTGCACGGTCTACGACCCATGCATAAAATATATTTGTAATGTATGTATAGAATTTTATAATAAATATTCTTTTTTTTGATTGGTTTATTTATGGACGCTCTTTAACATCTCAGGTCATCAGCGTCCTATTCAATTCAGGGCGTGAAACGGCCGACAAATTTTGCTCAGAGGCCTCTCTTTCAGGCTTGAGGTTCTTTTTCGTGCCGTAAATGTACGACACGGGACCCACGGCTTTACTTCCCTTCCGAAGGAAGTCATACTTAGGATTTTTACGCCCGAAAAAATCCATTGGTACTGGCCGGGTTCGAACCCGCGATTTTGGGTTTAGGGGCAAGTATGGTAACCACTACACCACCATGACCGACATAATAAAGATACACATACTATTACTATATATATATATACTCCCAATTGGGCATGGGCAAAAATCAAAATGAGGTGTTCTCCAGGTTGGAGGTTCACAAATACTGCGCAGATCTGGCACACTTGGGGCTCAGTAGCATGGGACCACAATTATTTTAGAAAGTAGCATTCCTCCGAAGATTGACGGCAGTGTATTTTAGTGTATTTGTGTTTCTTCTTTCTTTCTTTTACACTTTTCTTTCCATGGTTCGACCGAGAAAGTCATTCCGAAGGAATTATCACATTCCAGCAAGATAGCAAGATAGTCATTCAGTCCATAGGTCACAAATGTTAGTGTATTTGCATTTCTTCTCCCATTGTCTTCTTTCTTTCCTTTTTGTGCGGTTTTTTTTTTCTCATCAGGGACAGTAATTCAGATCTCTATCTATCTATATATTTATTTATATTTTTCTTTCTTTACGAGAATAGTGAATAACTCACTGCATCATAAAACATAACCCAATTTAATAAACCAAATGCTAATATGAATAACATAATTAATAAAAAGAATTAGATCGCCTAATTTTTTACTTTATCCGCGGTTATCACAATGGATTTCTAACCTTGCACGCTGGGACTGAACATTTCTACAACTGAAAGTACTTCTCTTGTTTGTATCTAATGTAACTAAACGTTCAAATCGAAAGGTTTTGGGTTCGTCATGGAATATTTATGTATTTTTGTTTAGATACATTCTTTGAACTAATAATGTTTTTATATTATAACGTAATATATTGTTTCTTATCTAATATATGTACGTATGAACCGAATTCTGTGAGCTTTGCGCGTTTCCGTGAGATGAAACAATACTTACCGTGGCTCAATAATGAATGCTTCTCCAGCAAAGCCGTGCTCTACTGCGACATTCTGTGGCGTCTGAGGGCAGACCTGAACTGTAAGGGGAGAGAAATTGGGTGCTTCATCATGAATATGCGTTCCCTCACGCTGTTCTAGTCACGCACATTTTGTGTCCTCACAGGACCCTATTATCTCCGGATTTGGCCCCCTATAACTTCTTATTCTCCAAGATAAAGATAAAACTAAAGGGTTGCAGTTTTGGTACCGTGGAGGAGTTTCATCGCAAACCACAGATGGTGCTTAATAAGCTTCGAAAACAAGATGTCCAGGCAGTATTCCTAAAATGTCAGAATCGCTCCGATCCGTGCATAGCTGTTACATATTTCAAGGGTAAGCGTAACGACTTTTTTTTATCACACTTCACAGTGTTTGTAATTCTCGACTTGTATTTATAAGTTTATTTAGGGAGACTCATTAATGTAAGAATAAAATAAAAATCACAATTAAAAATATTATATTATTACAATATTTGTCAGAGGGTGTGATTATCTTTGTTGTAATTCTACTCTCAGAGGAATTTGTGTTCCATTTATTTTCTTATTTGCTGTAGTTTGGAAACATTTCGCTGACTTTATTATACTACTTCAGAAGTAAAAACCTCTACCTTCATATCTACTCCTTCTTGGACAAATGATCTTAGTTACGTAGTCAATTTCTCATACCATTAACGTTCATTTTACTATCTTTAACTAGTAATGAGAATTAAATCAACCTAATATTTGTCATTACGACTGAGAAGAGGAATGTAAATCCCCTAACATGGGTGGTTAGGAATAATCAGATGCTGCCAACCGAGCATATTTTCATTATTTATTTAATTACTGTTTAATAACAAAGTAGACAAACAAAACGCTTAAATTGTTCCTCTTCTCCCAATCACACAAATATTTTACGGAAAACGATTAAAATAAATTATGCAGTAATAATTTATGAATACTGACATATTCAAAAGGGGGAAGATATAAATTATAAATTAACAGAGCCTTCGCGCATAAGCTTGGCCGCTTGTGGCGCTGTACAACGGACGGGCTAGACACCTGTTATCCTTCAACTTTTCTGATATCGGTTCTCGCGTTCAATCTGTCAGCCTTCCATCGCGTTTCTGATGTGTTTATAAAAGTGTACATAAAGGCGTTCGTGATGCCATGACAGACACACAAGAAAGTGGTTATATATTTGTTCCGTATTTAATTACAAATTCGTGGAGAAACATTAAAAAGCTATTTTTAATAATACTCCCATGCACCATCTTTCTTCAGAGAAGCGGTTCAGCTACTTATAAACAAATTTAGGTAAACGAAATCCATTATTTTAGTAGCGAATAGAGTTGCCTACGAGGTAGGTCCATAAGTTTCCGGCCTAACCATTTTCTAGGTGTGATAAACACAAAAACTATATTTCACTTTTCCTTATAGCTACCCTTTATTGAAATGCACTTCTCACATCTATGAATTAACATTTCAACCCCCCCCCCCAAATAGAAGTCTTGTTTGCAAATTGAACATAAACGGCATCCATCACTTCTTCGTCCCATTTAAATTTTCTTTCTCGAAGTCCTTCTTGAGTTTTGAGAAGAGGAAATAGTCACTGGGAACTAGATCTGAGCTGTAGGGGGGGTTTGTCGATCTCCTTGAAGCCACATTTCTTCACAGCTTCCACTGTAATAAGAGCTGTAAAGAAGGCGCACACCACCATTCAGCTTTCCTCGCCTTTTCTCTTTGATGCAAGCACGTAGTCTGTGCAATAGGCCAGCATAGTACTCCCCATTTACTGTGACGTTCCCCTTCTTGAAGTCAATGAAGAGTTCCTTCCTTCACAGTTCCAAAAGATTGTGGCCATGATCTTCTTGGTTGACTGAGTGACCTTGGCCTTTAGAGGCGGTGCTTCGCCAGGTCTATGCCACTCCATTGATTCTCTTTAGACAAGAGATCAGCTTCATCTCCTGTTTGCAAAACTTCTCTCTCGTTGCCACGGCAGAACTCCAAAAATGTCTGATTGCTGCTTTTGAACTGAGAAAAGAAGTGTAAGGATCCATGTTGCACAAACCTTATTTATGTATAATGATCATGAATAATTCTAAGGATTATTGTTTTAGAAGGGCCAACTTTGCTTCCATTTCTGTAACTTTGAGCCGCCGGTCTTCCATAATTTCTCCTTCCACAAGAGCGATGTTTTCAGGAGTCAGCACCTCCTAGGGCCGACCTGCACGCTATTCGTCTTCAATGATTTTTCCACCGATTCGAAAACATTTGCCCCATTCTTTTACAGTAGAATGTGAGAGGGGTGCTCGGCCATATACCCCGTCCAATCGCTGTTTAATTTCATTTGGAGAAGTCCTTCTTTTGTGAA
Organism: Metallyticus violacea; assembly: GCA_030762175.1. Taxonomy (NCBI): domain Eukaryota; kingdom Metazoa; phylum Arthropoda; class Insecta; order Mantodea; family Metallyticidae; genus Metallyticus; species Metallyticus violacea. The sequence continues at coordinate 86,232,240 of CM060839.1, forward strand.
GAACTTAATAACAGGTCGATACTCAATTTTGAACACGTCACAATGCTCTACACATGGCCTTCTTTATGCAACTATATCTGAACTGAACACAGCGGAGCGGAATTTACAGCTTCAATTAATTACTTAACAGATAATGCATGGCACCAGATAAGGGTTTTGTGAAGATGATAATCCTTATCGGCTAGGCCGGATACTTATGGACCTACCTACGTATGCTCACTTAGGCAAAACTAGACGAAACTGAAGAAAGATTGCAACACAGTCAAGTTGCACGGAAAATAAAACGAAAACTACAGCTTAGAAAGCTACAAAACTGTTAAAAAATTGAAACCACAGAGTCATCATTGTTCAGTAATTTTAGCTGGTTAAATTTCTGTAATTGGATTTTGAGAATTGTTAAGGGTAGTGTATGTCATCAACGCTTCATAATCTTTACCGACAAAGTTTAAATATCATGTTGATTTGTTTTATTTACGGACGCTCTTTAACATCTCAGGTCATCAGCGTCCCATTCAACTCAGGGCCTGAAAAGGCCGAAAATTTTGCTCAGAGGCCTCTTTTTTCAGGCTTGAGGTTCTTTTTCGTGCCGTAAATGTACGACAATGGACCCACGACTTTACTTCCCTTCCGAAGGAAGCCATACTTTGGATTTTTACGCCCGGAAAAATCCATAGATCCTGGCTGGGTTTGAACCCACGATCTTGGGCTTAGAAGGCAAGTATGGTTACCAATACACTACCAGCACCGACTAATTAATTGTCATGTTACTTCGTACAATAACTGATATTGGAGCTCAGAAAAACAGGAAAATGCCTTACATGTTGAGTGCACTATAACTGCGTATAGAATCATAGAGTCTCATCTATTGTAGCTTGATCTCTGACAAAATTTTGTCGTCGTCTCCCTGAGAAGCTCTGTCCTTATTTATTTATTTTGCTACGGCTTTACTCAGAAGATTAATCCCTGCAATGGACAACCTAGCCGGCAGCACACCGGCTGCACAGGATCGATAAATCACATTACTGTTGCTTATCGGTAAAACTAGCTCGATTATTATAACTTAAATACACTGTTAACAATGGTAGACACAAGCAATAACGAATGAATAGTACAATTTTTTTGTATTAAAATTTTGAACGTGTCCAGAATGTTTGCTTTTACATAAGAAATGTGGAAAATGTTCGCCGATTGCTGAGAGTGTAAAAATGTTTGACTCATATTTTGCAACTCCATTTCCATATGTTCACTGATCCAGGAGAAAATGTTAACATCAATGAAATATTCTAAAACACCAGCTTTAGGTTTATAATGTATGCATTCTGTATTAACTTCAACCGCTATTTCAGTTCTGTCGTTAACAGTCCCCACATTAGCTTGTAGAAAGCACTTCTTCATTGTTACCGTGAGCCCTTTGATACAAAATAGCACTTGAGGAACACTGCCTTAAATGGTGTACTTACGTAGTGTAACAGCACCTCTGTTTATAACAAAAGACGCATAAAAACAAACAGGTTTCGTCGGCATGCCATTGTCTCATAAAGTATGGCGCTGTTATGTTTGAGAACCTGATGCATTACAGTTAACTGGGACTTGAGCACCGAGAGAATGTGGCTTCTATGGAAATGAGAGGAATGCTGGGAAATCTTCAACAGAAACGTCGTCGGCTTCTCTCGCTGCACTGATCATAACAACATTCAAGAGCCTCGTTTAATTTCAAAGCCAGATTAAATTCAAATTTGCAGATGCCTCTCTTACTGGCGGATAGAGATGTTACCCATAGTGCACTTCGGTCCTTGTTCTTGCGGTAAGAGAATACGTTGCCAGCCCAGTAGAAATGAAAGAGAATTATCCGATTATCTCCGCTCCATGTGATATCTTAAAAAGAAACAAGCAACGTTTAATTGACTCTGTTATTTTTTATACTTCAAAGCTAGAATATGCAAAATACAGAGCTCTTATGTTGTTTCTGAGTGGTTTAACACTCCTTTCACTAACCACCCTCCAACTTCCTACCTTCATTAATCCTGCTTTTTAAATGGTTCTTTTTTGCATTTATGGATAAAGAGACTCCATGTATCTACCCAGCTTACTTCTTTATTGCTATATAATGCTGTAGCTTCAAAAGTGTCAGTATAAAGCCGTACTTAAATATAACTGAAACCTCGTTAGTGTTTTTAATTGCAGTTTGTGTATCTCAAACACCTTTGGTAATGACATACAAGTTTAAAAAGCAATGAATAGTAAAACAAACATTTTGTATACAGATGCATCACCTTAAACTGCCACCGCGAATATTTTTAAAACGAAAAGTGCTAATGGTGCATTGTTTTCAGCGAAACGAAGTTTAGAAAATGGTTCATCGATGTAACCCATACAACGATTTCAGAAATTATTAAAGTACATTTCTAGAAAAAAGTGAATTCTTTTCTAATGCCTTCAAGAAAATAGAACTAGATGAGATTAGAATGTCAATGCGGGGTTTTTTTTTTGCACGATTCTTAGGAACTATTGTCATACGATTTAACTTTCAGATTCTTTTTAGAGAATTTCCATAATCATTTGACAAAAAGTAATTACATTCCTGCGATTGTTAGGAAAAATAGTAACTGTCTGTTAGCATTTTCTATTAATTAGAAAAAAAATGCATAGTGTGTTATAGTTTATCCTCGATGGGTCTAAAATTCCGAGCCTTAGTCATATGAAACCTTTAAGAGTTATCTGTTCAATTTACCTGCTTGATTAACATAATGGAAATGTACCGCATATTCCTGCCTACAGCGACCATATGCGTTTACATTTTGTTTTATTTACACAAATTACACTGAGACGTTCCTGTTAATACGTCGTGATATGCCATAGAAGAGTAGTGTGCAATTAATTTTAACCAAAGGGTTGTAAAAGTATTTATTATCAGATGGCACCCTAAATCATTAACCATTTTCAGCATTACTTGAAACATTAGTAACGTACCTGTACGTGAAGGAGTGGGCATTTACTGCACCGGTATGTGTACATTCATTCCTGTAATTGCAAAATGGAAAATGCTCAGAAGAGATCAATGTGTGTGGTAGCTTCTGTGCCGATACTTAACGAACTTCAGGTGGAGAATGTACTTTCACATAAGTAAGTCTTCCAAATAATGATGCAATTTTTCGTCCAAAGTCGCACACATTAGGAAAATGTTCGTTGCAAGGAAGTCTGAAGAACGCTAACCCTTTTTCCTTCCTATTTTGAAGGAAAGAATCTTCATGTCTTTTATGGTTAACTCTAATGAGGAATGACACAGTAATCTGAACCTTATAGTAACACTTGTTTTTGAACAAGCATTGTTGCAGGTGTTCATTGAGTGAAACGGTTATACTGTAGTACCGCTATATGCAGAAGTTATTTCTCAAGTTGCTTGTCTAAGACCTTTCTACAACCATTAAAATTATAGCATATTTTTGTTCTTTCATTGATTGATTATTGTTTTATGAACACTTTGATTTGATACAAAAGGAGATTCAAAATATATTTGAACATTACTTTCAAGCGTATAGTTGTTTTAAAAATGCAATGCGTCATTTTTAGTAGTTTACCATCTCTTTCTGCACACATTCCATCCCCTGTAAGTTTCTGAACCCCATTATATGATGAAACTGCGTTCTTCGAATGTTTGTTTTCATTTCTTCCAGAGGGTCTTTCAGAAATCTAAATTTATGGCAGTCAGGAGATGTTTACGAACTGGAGGCATGATGAGAAATATTCTTTCAGCCCATATTAGTCAAGTGGGCAAATTTAAACTTTCTGTACGAAATTTATTCTTAAGCATTCTTTCATCTCAGATATCTCATATGTGCATATTTTTTTTTTTTGATTGATTTATTTATGGACGCTCTTTAACATCTCAGGTCATCATCGTCCCATTCAAATAAGGGCGTGAAACGGCCGACAAATTTTGCTCAGAGGCCTCTCTTTCAGACTTGAGGTTCTTTTTCGTGCCGTAAATGTACGACACGGGACCCACGGCTTTACTTCCCTTCCGAAGGAAGCCGTGCTTAAGATTTTTACGCCCGAAAAAATCCATCGGTCCTGGCCGAGTTCGAACCCGCGATCTTGGGTATAGGAGGCAAGTATGGTAACCACTACACCACCAGAACCGATTGATATGTGCATAGTATGCACATATTAGTGACATTGAAGTTCAATATCAATTTTAGTTTTCTATTAAGTAAACACTTATTCTCATCCATGTGTACAATGTTGGAAGCTTTAACTATTATCCTACATATTTTAGTTTATTTAATTTCATATTGGTATTGAAGCTGTCTATGAATTTCAGGCTTGTTTATTCTTATTTTGCTTTATAAATTTGACCATTATAAGCTACTTCTATTTAAAAATTGTGTATACAAAAATATATATGCTAAAAAAAAAAACTATGGGCCATGAAAATATAGCACTATACATTTAAAAGCTTGCATTTTTCGATTTTATTAATTTACTGTAGCTTAAATGCATTGGTCTTTTCGCGACGTCTGTCAATTGTGAATTCTGAATGCTGCAGTTGTAAGTCCGTAGGAATGAAATGAAATGAATTAATGATGGTTCAAATAAGTTCGGAATCTTTGGCACCTTAAAGCTATGTGGTATTCACCTTCTCAGGGTTAGGAGAAGCTCCGAGAAAAGCCTTACCCAGACAGCTTCATTTACCTCAAGGATAAATGGGCAGTACTGTGCTGGCCTACTGCACAGACTACGTGCTTCCATCAAAGAGAAAAGGTGAGGAAACCTGAGTGGTGCCGTGCGTCTTCTTCACGACAACGCGCCTGTGCACACAGCTCTTGTTGCAAAGAAAGCTGTGAAGAAATGTGGCTTCAAGGAGATCGATCATCCACCATACAGCCCAGATCTAGCTCCCAGGGACAATTTACCCTTCTCAAAACTCAAGAAGGAAATTTAAATGTGACGAAGAAGTGATGGATGCTGTTTATGTCCATTTTTCAGACAAGACTTCTGACTATTTGGGGGGGGGGGATTAAAATGTTAATTCAAAGATGTGAGAAGTGTATTGCAATTTAAGGTATTGGAAAGTGAAATACAGTTTTTGTCTTTAACATATCTAGAAAATGGTTACGCCGAAAACTTATGGAACTACCCTTGTATATCATCATTACATACTAGTATAATACAAATAATTGGCTCAATGAAAAAAGCAATAAAATATTACTGTAACAATAAAATATTTAAAATTGATAAGCAAAATTGCTAGCAACACATTCCAAATTTAATCAAACTTCGGGAAAATCCACCACAATGTCTAATAATATTTACATTTTTATACTCTCTGGATACTTTGTTTATTGCTCCTAGGATCATTAAAAACTGGTCTTTCAAATAAAATATTTTATTCCAATACTTTGATAACATCTGTACTGTTACAAGTGACAGCGGTAGAGTTTAGGATCTTCAGGTGATCAAAATCGGTAAACGCAAACAAATTTCGTTCACAAACCCTCGAAACAAAGGCTGTGTGGAGTTTAGCTGTATAAAGTTCTCGTGTTAGAGTGTATTTGCGTTCTTAGCGTTAAGCACTAAGCGTAGAAAGGAAAAGGATGCAATATCATGCTGGAGTTCAGGATATGATTATACTCCACTGGCGAATACAGAACCTCAAGCCAAGCTCCCAAGTGCATTGTCTCTTACGCAAATGGAGGTTGTTTAAATTGCGGTAGCCATTTTCATTTCCCATGACTGTCGTTTAGGAGCAACACGAAACGGTTAGGGCTATAAATTGCCAAACTCTCCAGAAATTTTAACTGCTGAAAGGACAATAAGGGGCCTGTTTAACTATTAAAACGTTACAGGATATTTAATTAAACCAATTTCTGGGCTTTTTACAAGCATAATTTCTCGCACTATAATTTCACTTTAAATTCTTTTGTTAACTTAATACGTAATGTACATATGATACTAGTTTCATTGCTATAATTTCAGGTTTTTGTCTGTGAGAGATATGTAAGAGACACGTTGTAGTTCCGCTTATATTAAAACAGAGATGACGCGGCGAACTGCTCTAAAATTCTACTTGTTTCTCAGCAGATCTTTAGCTGAGATCTATGCAATGTTACAAGAGCTTGTTCTTCCCTGTAGCACACACAGCTCGAAGATGATTTAAAGAGCGGACGTAATCAACGTCAAAGAAAGGTGGAATCGACGCTCCAGTTTGAGCTCTAAGGAAGAAACATAACATGAGAAGGGATTGTCGAATGTCATTTAAGAACGCTTTCAGAAATTCTGAACATTTCACTGGGTGCCACCCACACGCTGGTAGCTGAAAAGTTGCATATGAGATATATGTATTTGTGCAAGTTGCTTTCCAAGACTGCTGATTCCCAATAAAAGGACACTCGCGTGCAATTTTGCATGCAGTTGAAACGGAAGAAGCAGAGTTGTTTTCAAAGGTAATCGCTGCTTGATGAAACTTAACTACGCCAATTCCATCCTGAGAGAACGCAGTAAAGCATCATTACCATTACATGTACCCACGGGCGGCCGAGGTTGTTACGCGGTCTCGTGGGCGGGAGGCCTGGGATTCGAATCCCGCCAGGACCGTTCTTCCTGACTGATGTTTTTTGCAGGTTTTCCTCAGTCCTCATAAATGGAAAATGCCGGGGGGGGGGTACCCTAAACTTAGGCCTGGAACGATTCCTTCCTAAAAAATAAACCTTTCCCAATATGTCATATCATCTCAAAAATCATCATTGTTCATCGCCTGTGGTGCCCCAGTAATAAAAACGGGCGTCAAACACCATTCATTCAGCAGGTCACACCTACACACACAACTGTAACCGGGCAATAGTACGGAGATTTTCTGAAAACTTTGCAAGGCCCTATCACACGATAAACGCACTTTCCGTGCAACAAGCTCTATGCTACATAACGATAATGCACAGTCACACATCGCAAATATTGTTGCTGTATATTTCACAAAAAGTAGTGTAAAGTGTATCCCCTAAGCTCCCTAAAGTCTATATGTCACTTTTTTTACTCTCCCCAAATTTAAGAAACACCTTTGTGGGAGGCATTCTCATCGTGTCTTTGAAGACAAGCAGAAATTCTGGTAGAGGTGCATGGCATCCAACGGGAAATGCTTTGAGAAAGATCATAAACATTATAAGGATGAGTAAAGGTATGTTGTAAAAAACTATGACCATTCTTTATTGAATACCTCTCGTATTTAATTCTCTCTTTGGCATAAAAGTATAAGCCAAGATCTAGCTCTAGCACGATAGTGCCAGCTCATCTAAATTTACTGGGACTTAGAACATTTTAAAGTTTATGCACAGTATTGGTTTGATTTATTTATGGACGCCCTTTAACACCTGAGGTCATCAGCGTCCCATTCCATCCAGGGCGTGAAACGGCCGACAAATTTTCCTCAGAGGCCCCTTCTTTCAGGCTTGAGGTTCTTTATCGTGCCGTAAATGTACGACACGGGACTCACGGCTTTACTTCCCTTCCGAAGGAATCCATACTTCGATCCTGGCCGGGATCGAATCCGCGATCTTGAGTTTAGAAGGCAAGTGTGATTACTACTACACTACCAGGAGCAACTCATGCATAATGTAGACAGTGGCAATTCACACACGCGCGCGCGCGTAATACAAACTACTCTCCACTATATTAGAATTTTTTCAAGTTCTTCCCACACCTTGTCAAATCTTCTGTGTAACAGTTCGGAAGTTTTCAATGTGCCATGCATGATGAGAGCGAAAATTCAAATGTTCTAATATGACACAAGCGCCTTAGTCGAGTTGCTTACTCGGCATGTCTTCTATTCTTTCAAGGCATTTATTTAAGATATATAGATATTCATATACAACATTCACCATTCTAATTTTTCAATTACACCTAGTGTTAAAGGTGCAGGGGATATTTTGTATACTATTTCATTAAATACGGTCGTTCGTTGGGATGAAGTGAAAAAGGAAAAAAAAAAAAATAAAATAATAAAAAAAAAATAAAATAAAATAAAATAAAATAAATAAAATAAAATAAAATAAATAAATAAATAAAGAAAAAAATAAAAAAATCTTTATGTTCCAAAAAGAATACATGTTAAAACATTTTTGATTTTTGTTATAGAATAAATTGCGACGAACTTTACAGAAAACGTCAGTGGAGTTGTAAAAAGTGTATAATAATTGTAATGAATTGCTACCGACGAAGAAGAGTATTACGGAACTTCAATCTGGCTCAAGGTACCTATCTCTCTCGTAGAGACATTTTAGTGAGGAAGGGATGAAGTGAAGGAGACACCTGGTGGTGAAACATGAACGTACCAGGATTCCTAACATACAGGGAGGTTACAAAGTCCCGTTACCACAATATAAATGATAGTAATACATATTAGTCGTGTAGCAGTGACAGAATAGTAAGGGCAAAAGCATACTTAAAGTGTATGCTCAATATATGAAGTGAACTAAGTTAGAAAAGGTTTAGTTCATGTAGCATGTATTAATATTTTAAGTTAAAGAATACATAAACATTAAAACCTAAAGAGAAATAATGATTTAAATAAAAAGTGAGTACAGAATGTGGAACTAAAAGTAAAATAAGAATTAAATCTCTTAGATAGGTAGGGTAAAGTAGGTATGGTTACTAGCACCCTGACCGTTCGGTTTTTTACGATCAATTTAGTTCTTGTAGTTAACTGGTTACCAACAAATAGTAACTAATGGTTCCCAGTAGCATGTAAATTTAAAGTACTTAAAGAATTGTTTGATTCTGCGTTCTACCTAGTTAATTATATTTTATTTTTTTGAAAGATTACGCTCTGTAAAATGTATTATGTATAATGAAATACTTTTTAATAAATAATGAACGAAAAAATTTAGAATATACGTCCCGATATAGGCAACTAGGTGCCGGGATGGAGTATTCAGATTTTATTATTTTTATTTATTTATTATTTTATTTTTTTGTTGATTTCTGTTTCAGATTGTAAGAACTAGATCATGACTGATGCTTCAAGTTACACTATTGAGCAACGTGTTATTGCGAGGCATTGGGAGGCTTTGTGGCCTTCCTGTAGAACACCCTGAGCTGGCGGAAGGACTTGCCTTACAAAGAGTTACCAGCCCCTCGGAAGATCCTATTCCATACCAGACCTTGATGTTTCCAAGGCGCAATGCAATGTCACACCGCAATACCCACCTCGCCCAGGCACTTTCGATCCTGTAACAGAACCAACTGAATGAAATGAAATTTCGTGGTCCAGCATTCACGTAAGCAACCAGAAGAAACTTCGGCCGATCCTAAGAAATTTGGACCCGAGACCACCCAATGTGAGCGTCAGTCGTTAAGCTTGAGCCACTTTCTACTCGGTAATAATAGTAATAGTAGTAGTAGTAGTAGAAGTAATAATAATAATAATAATAATAATAATAATAATAATAATAATAATAATAATAGTACTTTCGCTTAATCGGAGTTAACTTGGTCGAGGTACAGGCATGATAGTTTCGATAGATGTGTTTTACTACGGCATTAACAAAAAGGGCTGCTGACATTAACAGAAACCCTGCTGTAATGACGGAATTCTTCACTGAGCAGAAAAATGACTTCTCAATCTGCCACATAAAATCTTGATCATTTAGATGTGACGTGCCGGCACGGTATTAGGATCTATACAGCCAAACACCGCATTGTAAGTGGTAAACTTGTTAAAGATTAATTTGTATAGTTTTATCACTCTCATCATATTCAAGGTGGTTGCAATATTTTACCAGTAGAATCAGCTTATAGAGTTTTCTATCCCCTTTAATGAAAGGTTATAATGAAACATGTTTTCAGAAGGGAATAAGCTACCTTCCCACTGTTACATAACAACGTTACTCTGCTATCGTGTTTAGGAATTAAACAGCTCTCCCTCTCTCTAGTTCATTCTCCAGCGCATATGCATATGAGGGAAGCGAGGAGAAAGGGAAAAAAGCATATATACGAGAGTAGGACCATAAGTTTTCTGCGTAACCATTTTCTAGGTATGATAAAGACAAAAACTATATTTCACTTTTCAATATAGTTACCCTTTATTGCAATATACATCTTACATCTTTTAATTAACATTTCAACCTCTCCCCCCTCCCCAAAAAGTCAGAAATCTTGTCTGCAAAATGGACATAAAGAGCATTCATCACTTCTTCGTCACACTTAAATTTCCTTCCTCGAAGGTCCTTCTTGAGTTTCGAGAAGAGGAAATAGTCACTGGGAACTAGATCTGGGCTGTAAGGTGGATGGTCGATCTCCTTGGAGCCTCATTTCTTCACAGCTTCCTTTGCAAGAGCTATATGCAAAAATACTTGTCGTTTTACTCTAGAATGTTCTCGTATTTTTAAAATCATATGCCTAGAAATTAAAATTCGAGTAGGATACAAATGGCTTCTGCAAAGAGGTCTGGATTCCCTTGAAACTAACTTTTACCTTATAGTGTATGGATCGCATTACAGTTTCGGATATAGCATGATATGTTTCTGGTCGGTTTCCTATTCAGGGAACAATGAATGCAGCAACACCTATTCTGCTGTGATCTAAACTTCATGCAAGATAACGCCCTGCCTCACTTTCCATTCACTACCCGTGCTTGGCTTGACAACCAATTTCCGGGACGTTAGCTCGATCGATATGGTCCATATGAGTGACCTGCATTAGCTCTGATCTCGTGCCATACAACTTCTTTTGTTGGGGGCAGGCAAAAAAAAAAAGGGGGGGGGATTTATCGCACAAACTCTAATACATCTGGAGAGCGCAGTCTGACTATAGATCACCATATTGAAATCATTTTTCGCGGTTATTTCTAGAGGCTTACAGAAACTTGTGAACAACGCTGATATCTGTGTTGTGTTTTAACGTTCCTCCACTGGATTACTGATTAGAATTGATAATAGTACTTTTAAATAACGTCTTCATTAAGAAAATTACATATGCAAATGTGTTATTAACAACTGAGTTCATATTACTCACAAATGAAGTAGTATGAAATCATGTAATTCATTTGTAAAAATGTGAATAATACGATAATGCAAAATTATGATGTTTTGCTACTGAGATATTAATAATCAGTTTATCTCAATCACTAAGAAAGTGTGAAATAATTCTATTACTCAATTTAACCCTATTTCTCTTTACTATCAATATACTGCAACTATTTAAATGAGGTAACCTCCAATATTTTACGAGAAACTATTTGACAAAGGCCTCTTTATAAAGAGTGAAAACACAAATGCTCATTAACACTCTGTATATATTAGAATGTCTGCATGATGAAGTTCGTAATTCTTTAGTTTGTGGGTGTTTTATTTACCGTTATGCTTATTACATTAACGATGCACATATTTAAGCAGTATGTTTACTTTTTCTGGCAGTTTGAGCTGTATCGATACTGTATAGAGTGAACTTTTCCTCTCAGTATCTGTAATAATATTTACAGTGCTATATTTTGTATTTTCCATATCTTTTTAAACATTATAATAATTAACTACAACAAAAGTTATTTTAACATTTAACTAATTCGATTTTAAAAAAGTGCAATCCTCCAATCGAAATTTAACTGTAACTCCTTCATCGATTAGGCATAACTTCTTCAAAGTTCATTTATTGGATTATAGAGTTACTGATTATTAATAACTATATCGGGTAATCACCGATGCTTATTGCTCTGCTTAGAAAAATGGCTATTCCTAAATAATCAGATTTTTATACGACTAGCGAGGAATTCTCCTTAGTAAATGTTCACATTATGCAGCGAGATTATTTACTATAACGGCTAGCGCGGCTACTATCTGGGGAAGTACAAACGTCGCAACAGGAAAACGAGAGATAAGAGTCACCGGGCATAAAGTTATTATTTTATTATAGTATTTAAATTTTTATTTCAAGCATAAAATGATGCTATTTTTAAAACTAATAATAAAGTAATAACAACAATAATATGAGTAATCTCGGAAGGAAAACGAGTTAGAATGGGTTAGAGAAGGAAGCTGTGAATCGTAGCCTATAGTAGGTTGAAACAAACAAGCAAACAAACAAACAAACAAACAACAACAACAACAACAATAATAATAATAATAATAATAATAATAAAGGCATTAACATTAATCATAAGAGATATTGAAAATGATGCCCCTCAGCTGCAATACATTGCAGGCGTCTGCATAAAAAATTTCTTATTTCATCTAACTTTTCCTCCATTAAGAACTCGGCGGTTTGAAACACGCTTCTTGTCTTTCAGAGATCCTGTTTATCGCAACTTTTCAACAAGTTAGCGAACAGTTTCTGTACCTGAAATAAATTGCCAGGACAGTTTCTTGCAAATCGACTTACCACTTCTCTGAAAAAAATCAGTTTTCACACACACATAATATAAAAGAAAAATAATGTAACACGATTACAATGTAACTGAAATAGCAATAACTAGAAAAGCAGAAAAATTCACAGATTAGTAATCACTAAATTTTAACCTCTTGAATTCTTCTATGGCAAGAAGACAAGTGAAAGTGGAATAAATAAATATTGAATATAGAAGGTAACGTTATGCATGCAAACAGACAAAATGAGCAACAAGAGTGAGTGAGAGGGAGAAAAAAATACGTAAGATTTAAACCAGGTACTATATGCGCTTTATGCCAAAGCTGTCTATCTCTGAGTAAACTTTCAGAGATATGAGTAGGTTACGTTTTAATAAACGTTAAATTAAAATCATCATCAAAATCCTTACAATGAGACAGGGCAACCGGCAAGGGAGACTTGGTTTTAACAGAACGTCTGTGCTTGTTCATATGTAGCGAAACAACAGTAGAAGTTAAACCAATATAAAATGCTTTGCAAAGCTAACGAGATAACATATATACGACGTTCTTGGAAGAACAGGTAGCAAAAGAAGAATTGTTAAATTCTCTGGCTAAATAGGCCTGCTGCTTTTAATTTATGCTTATTGATCGTTACCTACTCATAGCTCTGAAGATTTACTCAGAGTACCTATATTTTTGCATAAAGCGCGTATGCCACCGGGTTTAATTTTACATATCACTTTTTTTCCTTCCCTCTTATACACGCTGGTTGCTTGTTTTATCTGTTTACATGCATAACGTTACCTTCGATATCCACTATTTATTTTTAGCACCTTCACTTGTCTTCTTGCCGTAGAAAATCTCAAGCAGTTCGAAATTTAGCGATTACAAACCTGTGAGTTTTTCTGCAATTCTAGTTATTGTTATGTTATGTGAATCAGTTGAATTTTATAATTACTTATTTTCCGGTTTAGAACGTCTTAAGGTGATTTTAAATGATTGTTTTAACGTATAGAGCCAAAATCCTACAGGATCTACATTGTTCCACTCTGTTAAAACCGGCTCTCCTCTGCCTTCACCAATCTGTTTTAGATGCATATTTTTCCTTGGTTCTCATAGCTGCTGTACCTGCATCCTCCCCCACGAGTACACTCAGAGATAGAGAGATGGCGGCCATAGTTTTATATAAGGTTCATACCCCTCTGGTCTTAAATCTTTCCCTTTAATTTTTCCCTCACTGGCAACCGGCTGTTTTAGCTTCGCTTATACTGCATGCCCTGATAGCTATTTGAGAAACTTGCACCACCTACTTTAGTCTTCATTGTCTCGCGTCGCGAACCGGCGCACCGGCTCATAATATCGTATGTTCAGTGTTCAGTGTTAATCTCTTTTTTAATAGTGTCACAATAGTGTCACATTTTAAAGAGTTGCGCACCTAAAATAGTTCTTCAAGACTATATTAATGTAGTGGCGTAACTTACGAACCATCAGCACGCAATTTACCTTCAATGAAAGCACCGAGTAACACAAAAGCGAGCAACGCTCGCTGAAAAAGTCTCCCTCAAATAAATTACAAGTTGTTACCTGCACATGCTTTATATCTTAAAGATTTGACTTTTCCTAGTACGTGCTTTGCCAGCCCATAACTAAAATAACCTCAGAGTAGTCTATGAATTTTTTTGCGGTGTTGACTGAAAGAATCATAAAATATGTAATACAGCGTGTTTTAATGGTTAAGAAGAGAGGCAGTTTAAATAATTCAGAGTTGCCCAGTAACAAAATATTAGAAATGATCATTTTACTCAAAAGCAACAGAACTAAGTGACACATGTACCATCACATAAAATAGTGACTTTAGATTATTATGATGAGCGTGTTCCATTTTTCTCCCCAAGGCTGCCAAACTCGGTTGTTACGCTGAGTAAGTATTTTGAGCCGGCAGTTGGAAATTCAATAAAGGATTTTATTCACTTAGCGGGAAGGTGGCGCCGCACAGCGTGGCAAAGTGGAAGCATCGCTTCCGTCCTTGAGCTAGAAATTCGATTACAAAGCTTTAGAGGAAACCTTAATTTACGCTCCGTTTAAAATGGTTTCTCTTACTGGCGAGAGGCTTAAGCACTTTCTGACCACCTATTCTGAATAAGTTACCATGAAAGCAGTTCCTTTAATTTAAATGCAGAGAGGCTACAGGCCATATAATTACTGCGTTACTCCAAATGATTTAATTCTGCTGCATTCTTATGATGCAATTTTCGTTTTATAACCAGCCCTATCTAATGAGGCATCTTTGAGCAGCGTAAAGGGTTTCTAAACCAAATGGAGAAGATAGTAAGGAAAAAGTTATTGAAGTTACGTGCTGATGACTTCGAAAATATCATCAAAGCTGTATAATAGGAACGTATATGTAGAAATGAAAGTTAGCAATGCCTTTTCCAGGAAAACGACGAGAAGAGCTTTGCCATCCAGGTTGGCTCGCACACACTAAAGCTCTCCTTCTCTCATACGAGGGTTGTTCTACACATTCTCGACCCATCTTAGAGATGTGGTGAAGATGGCCAAATTACTGTCATAGTTGTTAAGCATCGTCTTTAGATGGCGCGTTCTAAGTTCAGACGCGTGAGCGTAGTCACTTGTTTGTGACGATCGTGTAAACAAACTAGTGCTAACATTTTCTACAAACTAGGTAAAACTGACATACTAGCCTTGAATGGTTCAACCCCAACATAAATATAAAAGGAGTCATATTCCACATTAAACCAGCGAGATTATGATAAAAATTGACAATGCCAAACTCAATGAACTGCTGACATTACAAAGGTCTCGACAGGTCTAATCCACCACACTTTGCATGAAATTTGGGTTATGAGAAAGCTTTCCGCTTGATGGGTGCCGCGTTTGTTAACAACGGACCAAAATCGCATTCTGATGAATATTTCGCAATTCCAACGAGTTTCTCCGACCCTTCATAGCAGTAGGACGAATGAGCAGTGCAAACAGTGGATGACAATAGATGAAAGTACACCAAATAAAGCAAAAAGAATTCCATAAGAGTCATGGCTACATTCTTTCTGGGATCACACGCTCATAGACTATCTGCAGAAAGGCAGAATCATCACCAGAAAATATTGTGCTTCACTACTGGACCAATTGAAGGGAGCTATTCAGGCTAAGCGTTCACATCTTTAAAAAAAAAAACTTCGCTTCCAAGTGCTTCCATATTCACCGGACTTTTGCAATTACTTTTTGTTCCCAAAGCTAAGAAATGTCTGAGTAGACAAGATTCACATCAAATTATGAGGTTGAAGTTGAAATAAATTAATTTTTCACAGATAGACAAATGTTAAAAAGTTGAAAAGTGCTTGGGTTAAATGTATTGAATTAAAAGGTGACTTCGTTGAAAAATACAACAAAAAAATCTGTTAATTTTTAAACCGTAGTAAAAGAAGGAGCATAAGGTCCAATTTCAATATAATCTTTTAGCGTTTTAAAATTTATCCACGTATCTTAAATGTTTACCATTTCAAGGAAGATACGATACTATTTAATTTTTGGAATTTAAAGAAATTATGAGAAATATAATTTCCTGCAGGCAGCTCTGAAAAACAGTGTTTTGATTAGTAAATACAGCAAAAGTTAATGTGCAGCACCCATTGTTGTAACTGTAGCAAAATGCTAGTTATGGTCGTGTGCTCGCTGTCTGAAGTTTTAAGATGCAGGTGTCCCCAGAATATTTTCGGTCGATGTTTGGCCTGTGTTAACAATAATGACTGGAAAAATTACAAAGGGCTTTACAGACCCTGCTACTTCAAGTACAAACGTCTATAGCTGGTTTGCAGAGTTAGCAACGGTAGTCACAGATGAAAACATCGCTCATGCAGAAGTCGTAGAAGAACGTACCTCCAGTAACTTATGAAGAGATCTAGGTGTCAGAAATCCTGCATGTTCATGTGAGGAAGCTTTGTTGTCATTCAGTACCTCACAACCTCACAGAAGAGGAAAAGGCAGCAAGAGGAAATTGTATCAGGAAATGCTTGATGTGTCCACATAATCTTTACAGATGACAAAAGCTGGGTTTACCAATAAAACCAAAATCAGAGGCAATCGGAGATCTGGGTCTTCTCTTATGATGACCAACCCAGTGAAGATTTAATGACGTCAATGTGTAGAATGGAAGATAATTGCTATTTTAGCAAGTGACCATATTGTAGCCATTTCACTCCAGGAAAAAAAAGTCCATGTTACCAACTGCCAAGAAAAACCTGAGGGAACGTCAGTTTGAAAATCCAGAAGAAAATATTGCGTCCTGCGAATAAGAGGCTGGCGTCATCTCTAAAGAAGCATGGCGTGGGCTGTTCCATGATTGGTTCCGAAGAATGCAATTCTGTATCGAGCGAGAGTGAGTGAGACTGCTTCAAAATGAAATGTTCTTTTGGTGAGAGACAGGCATACAAATTATGACTCGCGCAGAACAACCGCACCCAAATCTGTAAACATTAAATGAGCAGTAAATGAACACTAACTCTACGTGTGTTGATCGTACTTCGGAATGTAAGGCCCAAAGTTTCATATATTATTGCTATTTAAAATTACACGCTACACATATTTTATTAATGTACTTCTCTCAAGTATATATTCAAGGGTCCATTAAAAGAGATGGCTTCAAATACTATACATGTGTTAAAGTACAACTACTATTTAACTCATTTAATATCTTGCGCCACGAATAAACATTTCAGACTTTTAGTATTAGAGAATTACAAAGCATAACTAGAAACATGGAGGAACATAGCTGCAATATTGTTGCACCTAAAATTATGTGCAGTGTTGAAAGCATTCTGACTGCAGAAAACTCTTCCCTAATTACATTCGCCGCTAACGAGGGCTTGTTTAAGTATGTATGCATTAACAGAGAGGCTGAACTATTCGTTTGCTTATTCAGAATCTCGTGGAGCGTATGTCAGTTTATATATTTTGGAATAAAGGAATTGCTGCATTTAAATTGAATGTCTACTGCGGTAGGCTTTTTAGTGCAGTCCGCGATGGGGACTGCATTGGCCGATAAGTCATTCCTTACGGCCACGGCCAGTCTGCTGTACTTGAGTCGGCGTTTGGGAAAACACAAGAGACGGTTTCGGAATTTTTTATGACATTATCCATTGCACTTCTTAATTCTCTTTGGGATATTAAAGTGATCTCTTGAATCATCTAAACTTTATGAATAATATATGGATAGCATTACGATTGTAATTACTCGATCAACTGGCAATTTATTTTCAAATACTCTCCTTACAGCGGAGTAGATTCGATACGGACATATGAAGAATAGACTAATTAGGCGCAGTATTTCACATTTAGCATTATAACAGACTTAACTGTAGGGTTAGAAATGTGTTGCTTCTTTCACTGTTCAAACGACGCTAGGAAGTAGCTTGAGATTTAAGCCAACGTAGCAGTTCGGTAAATCCAGCCCGACAGCCTGCCTACTCTGACTCGTGTAGCCTGGCTGGCCTTGAGCGATACCTTTTCAACCAACGCAGTCCTTCGCGGCGTTTGTCATCAGAAAATTGGATGACCCGTTAGTATTAAACAGAATGCCATAATAAGGCTGACCACTCTCGATCCTATACAAGCCAAAAGTAATTTGCAAATATTTAGAGTAGGCAAAAGATTGTAGATGGTTTTTGAAATCCCGAACAGCTGAAGGAGATTATTGATTAATTCAAATAATAACAACTAATAGAAACATGCCTTATTTCGGTTCAGAGTAGTCATAACTTATTTTGGAATCATGCCTAATTTTAAGGTGTGAATGATTGGTACCGCTGCCTTCTACAAGGATAATGGTGACTGTTTTAAGTATAATGAATGTGATTAATATTTATTGTTAACTCTTGAAGGAATTTAATGCAAGAAATAAGATCAACAGAAGTAATAAATCGTGATGTGATTTTGCGACAGACAACGTTTAGTAATGAATTGATCCATTTAAGGTAGACATTTTGTACTTCTGACATTTTAGAACACGACCCTTATTTGGAAGTTGTTATCATCCCTTTGGTCCATTAAGAAGTGGGGGTAATTTATTTTCATTTAGTAATTTTCAGAAGTTAAGTTCATTTTTCCTTATAAGACAGAAATTTCGACTCTTTTCAGGCGATAGGGGGAATAATATATTTTGAATTTTTAACTTCTCACTTTTAAAATATCCATTTAGTTTTGTGAGACCCTAGTGTTAGACAACTCCTAAATGCAAAAGAAAAAGTATGAACATTTTCAAAATGAAATAAGTGACACTAATGTAAAATGGAATTGGCTTTAATGTTTATTAATTTTGGTTTCTTGATTCACTCTATAAAGCAACTTTAAAAAAAATACGAGACCTATGTATGTTTGAGAAAAGCAGTGGCTATAAAACCTCTGTAAAGTTGTTCAAGATTTTGAAGCTCAAAGTTTAAGTGAAGTTAGTTCTTCTGTGAGGTCAATATCGTGTGATTTAGAACGTTCCTTTTCTCAATACATTATTCTGATTATTTTGTAACAGGCAAGGATTTACGATGGACAATATGTAAATTACATTTGGCGTTCATTACAATTCTAATAAACTTTCAATCTCCGAAGCAATTATTATAAAAAAAAGATATAAGGTTTCTTTTGGTAATATTAATGTTATGTTTCATATTTGTTCTTAGTTACCGTATACACATATAGTATAACGTGTTCTTTCCTTTATTAGCCTGGACATCGAGTATGGTGACGTCGTAGTTCTGCTCTGAGAATGTGTATCAAAATTTGATAGGCTAACTCCAAGTATTAATTCGAATCAAAATGTGGTTCAAAACATAGGAAGTAAACAAAGTTTTATGTAGAGACAGACCTTACTTTTCAGATTTTAGACTTTTTATTTTTTTTTTTGTTTAAATATATACATTACTGAGATACTTTTATTATCTCCCTTTTTCTATTGTGTATGTTCAGCCACAGACTTATGGGTGTTCATTTTAATTATTAAGATGCTAGAAGCTTGCGATCTACATATATTTAGTGAAATTGTGCACCCCGGGCGATGGTACCGCTGCACTTGTTTTACATTCCTCCAATTATGTTGAAAATTTTTTCTTCTTTTCTCTGTTACCTAGGCAGGCCCATTAAAAGAACCACACGCTCTCTAATAATCGTACACTTTATCATACCATATATTCAGCATCCCCTGAATATACCGAACCAGCTCTGCCACGCTGTGAACTGAATAACAATTTGTTCTCAGTATTCAGGTTACGACACGGTCAGCCCTGGAAGTGCTCATCAATATTTGAGAAAGCTTGCCCGTTATGGAAGAGGTCCTCCCATAGTAAAAATTCGCGGTGACGGTTACTAGGGCTGAACGTTAAGCCAAGCGCAAGGACACGTTAATACTTTATACAGGTGACTTACTGCGGGAACGATACAACGATTCCAGAGGAGGGATTGAGCCAAGCCTTCTGTAAAACACGCACATTTAGTTTTATAGTTACGGCTTAAACATGCCAGAGTTACGAATCATAAAGTACATATGACTTCCTGGCTCCCGCACAAAAAATAAATGTGTTACCAAATTTTTCATTTTCTCCGGGTTTTCTAAATGGCTCATTTTTCTCTCTGTACATTTTCCTCAGTGATAAACAACACATAGAAATATTATTATGCTAAAACTTCCTTTGAGAAAAGTTGATTTTTATGGATTGAAACTGTGACAGAGTTCTTTGTTTCTTCACGCCATTAAATTCTCTAACTTAACTCTAACATAAATAATAAATACAATAATTATCACTCTCAATTTTCTAAAGTATTTGAAATATGTCTTTTAACTCTATAGAATACAGAAGCAATGAATTTTTATTTCCATTGACGCAAAATATAAAATAAAACGATAGATTGTAGATATAATCATGCGTTGTGCATTATACGGGTGAACGATACTTCACGCAATGGGTTTCGCAGCGACCGGCCAGCGAGGCGGGTGACAGGAAGTCCGCAGTAAATATAGCAGGGCTTGCCGCGTAAGTTATTTCTAACATACATAATATAAACACTTGAAAAGAAAGGTAAATTACTTATGTATATAAAGTAAGAAAATGCTGGAACTGCCTCCTTTAGATTTTTAAGCCTTTCTGACACCTGCTAAGGAATTTCTCATGACATTCTGCAGTTCCTTCTGAGGAATGGCAGCCATTTCTCGATGAATGTTAGTTTTAAGTTCATCTAAAGTGTGTGGATTTATTTTGTACGCTTTCTCTTTTAATGCCCTCTTTCCCAGGGATAAAAATCGCAGGTGGTTAAATCGGGGAATCAGGGATCTCCTCTTGAAATAATCTTCTTACAGCACGGGCCGATTCTGTACGCACGTATGATACACTTTCACTCTTTACTCTGTATTGCGTCGCCTAACAAACACGTGCTACTTGCGCTATACTCAATTTACACTGAAGCCTTGCGCAGTGCAGGGGAAATACACTCGCCACCATAGCGACATAGCGTTGCCGGCCGGTACCGCGGTTGCGTCAAGCATTGCTCGCCCAGTATAACTCACTTGTAGAATATTTCACAAGAGAACTTCAATCGATGTTAAGAATATTTCTAAACAGTTTACACAGGACTTAAAATTATACTTAAATATTTTTAACCCTGAGTGTAAACAGAATTGATCTATAGGGTGTTAAAATGGTGCGTGGCTTTTTCGCTATCCAATCATAACGCGCAAACTTGGGCTTTTGAACCACTGAAGCAGTGTGTACCTATTCTGTATATCTTGAGTTATGTACACCTAGCAATGACTTCTCTCGACGCATTGCATGCGTTGATTAATTACTTAAAGGAAAGCGCTTTACAGTTTATGCATTATTTAGGAAGGCTATACACAAGCCGAATTACCCACCCCTAGGTATTCGTATCAGTGCAACCCGTAATATACCATGGTTCCATTTATAGTCTGGCCATAGATCGCGTATATGAGTAGTTCTCTTGCACTGCAGTGACCTCGGTATTATTCCAGTAGAGCACTATAGGTGAATGACCCGCTCAAGGCTGCGTTTATCAGCTGTGTTATACTGTGTCAGTTGCTGCCTTCTGTTCGAACTGTAAAGACTAAAGTTTGATCATTGGGCATCTCAAAAGCTAAAGTTTATCCAAGACATCTGTGTTGTGTGTGAGCATATTAGATTAATCTTATTAGTCCATTGAAATGCCTACGAGCTTGAACAAATAGTTTTTAGTACGATACATACGAGTACGTAAAAACCGAATCATGTAGACAATTTCAGGAGAAATTTTCTGGTATTCCAGTTCTAGGAGAGAAACTGTAAGATATCTGGTTAATAATTTTAAGATAACGGGATCGCTAAACGCTAAACCCAAGAAGTGGGGGGGGGGGAAAGTTCTAACGGAAAGAAATTGACGAAGTTAGTGCATCATTCGAACGCTCTCCAAAGAAGTCTCTGAGACGTATGCACAGCATGTAATTTAGGAAATTTCATCCGAAGATACCAGGAATGTCTGAATGTGGATGGACACCACTTTCAACACCACTTTAACAAGGCTAGTAGTCACTCCATGAGTAACTTAACGCGAGAGTTTTAGAACAGAACAGAAGAGAACAGAATCCCTCAAGTGTAATAGACAGTGCGCGGAGTACGCATATGCACGATCGGCGGCCCGGCAATAAAAGGAACGCTCTGTGCAATCTTATATGAAAACACCGTATCTTTTTCCAAGCACAATTTCTTCTGTAATTATATTTTTTATAAAATATTTATTCATTAGCCAGCACTAACTATTTAATATTGCACGAATAAATTGCGGATAGTTTTGCATAGATATGAAAGCTGGACAATTCAAAAGCGTTTTTTTGTGGATAACTGTGATTCGTCTGTGAAGGAAACAGTTCCATTGTTCTTGTTGCTAAAGCACATGCTCCCACACCATGCATGAGACTTGCCCGATTTCCATGGCTAATCACTTAATAAACACCTTTATGGACGACATGTAGTCTATTTCAACAGTTTGGTTAGCAATAGTTGAGTTGTTAGATTTTGCGGAACACTTCTTAGCATAACAGCAATCTGTCTGCTTTCTTAGATTTTAGATATTGTGCAGAAGTGTGATCCTTGGTTTAGTTGGATGTTGTTCTTCTGGACTGCTAAATTTGTGGTATCGTCTACACATATAACGCACTTCCAGTATTCAAAGTCCAAATTATTTTGTGTTCTATCATTTCTAATTATCCCAGTCATCTCAACTTAAATAATGTTGAACATTCATGTAATTTAATAAAATGTCTCTAATCGTTTCTCCCAATATTTTAATATAGTTATTATGTTCAAAGCTTATTTATGCACACACAATATAACAATATAAATAAATTAAACACCATAATTTACTGTTA
This sequence comes from Metallyticus violacea, assembly GCA_030762175.1. Taxonomy (NCBI): domain Eukaryota; kingdom Metazoa; phylum Arthropoda; class Insecta; order Mantodea; family Metallyticidae; genus Metallyticus; species Metallyticus violacea. The sequence continues at coordinate 86,254,986 of CM060839.1, forward strand.
TGGTAAGTAGCAGGTAAAAAAATTACTCATAATTTATGAGTATATTTACTAATAATTTATCATTTATTAACATATAACAAGAATGTAATTTAAAATGTGTACTGGTCCTTATAAACTTTTTATGTGAATAGTTTAATGAGTTTAAAGTAGAATAAAGACCAGAGCTTTCACCCTTCCCCACTCTCCTAGCTATGGGCAATGTACGCAGCACAACTTCGCGCCAGTAGTTCAAACGTACAGGAAACCAAAATTTGACGGTAAAGACCCTCCTCTTGCACTCTTTAATGCCGTATAACAATCAATTATATAATATTAGAATATTAGTGGTAGTAGGAGTAGTAGTGCATTTATTTATAAAATATATTTGTTACAAATCTAACTCATCCATTATCCATATCGCATGGGTCCCCTGGGACAGTATGTGCTTTCCCAATACACTGGGAAATGAAACTGCAAAATAGTAATATTTCACATTTTTAAATACACGAATAAAATATAAAGAAAATAAAACAGTACAAAGGTAAATTTGTACAATATATGTACAATTAATTCCAAAAAATATTGTGACTGATGTTGCCTACCTCACTTCCCAGTTGTTGCCTCTTCCGAGCTGAGCTGTCTCAAGTTGTTTAAAATTTTAAGTACTCCCTCCTCCTCTTTCCTATCTGCCAGCAAAATCCAGCACTGCCACTGCCCTCCCGCTAACAAATAGGGTAGGCAGATATCTCTTTCTTCATTCTTTCGTCCCCTGTAGCATGCCAGAATATGTTCCCAATTTCCTTTCTCGGCAAATATAGGAAATATTTCAGTGTGCTCTTTTGGTTGGCGTATACATTCCTTAGAAAATGTCTTGATATTGATGATGTTCCGTTGTCAAAGCGATAAGTTGTGATCAGTTTAACGTTTTTAAACGCATCTGTAAAATTATATGTTAATATTTTAAAAAAAAATGGGAAATATAAGTAATAATTAAAAAGAAAGCTCTGACTTCCGAAAGTGAGTGTTATTGCTAATCCTCTATTACAAGTGTGTTACAAATAATGGACACATGTAACAGTTGAAGATTTAAGGATGCATTCCGAGCATTTGTTCAACTAAAAACGGACAGAATACGATGGGAAATATTAATAATTAGAAACCTAGTAGCCGCAATGCTTATTAAGATTTTCCCTTGAAAATATTTAATGGATTATGTAGGCCGTTGTTTATACTGCACGAAAAGGTAGTAACGCCCTACCTTCCATTATGTCACTAATTTTAATTCGCTTTCCTAGTGAGAGATGAAGTGGTGAACCTCGTTTCGTCTCCCTGAAAATGGAAGCTCTCTGTTCAAGCTTTCGGCCCAGCCTTGTCTCCTGGCGATATTTTAATGCGGACAGCTCGGGGGCTTTATGGAGTGAGATCTATTCTGTGCAGTCCGTGTTGAACGATAACCGGCGGCCCTAGAAAGCTATTATCATAACCCACATGGTTCACTCACTCAGATTGATTAAGGGATATTGTAGCAAGCACTTCAACACTGAGGAATATAGTCACATGAAATTTAAATCTCGAAAGATACAGGAAAGTCACAGTTGCAAAATATATCAATTCTCGTGAATACCAGTTAACAAGCCATTTGAAAACATGGAATACAATACCAAGCCGGCCAGCCCCCCCCCCCCAAAAAAGAAAACCAAATTAAAGGGCATATTATAAAAATATAATACACGTAGATATAATCCGCAATCTAGTTTGCAGGTTGCATTTTAGAAAATAAACAACTGAATACTTTCCACTAGATAAAAAAATGTTAGGTAGCACAAAAAAGCACCCAATTAAATTTTCTATATTAGATATAGATAAGTAATTTAAAAAATAGCTTATCCAAATTTCCTAAATGTGTGATATTTCAATAATCTTACGCCTTTCTCTCAATAATTCATTTGTAATATCTGAAAATTATTTATTTTGTTTAGTAAAACATAAAACGATTAACCATTTTTCCAACACAGTGGGCTATTTATAATTACATATGTGTACCATCTCCAGTCGATGTATGTACTGCCTTTAAAAAATGTATATTTTTCTTCATTATATCAATAAAAGTGGATGTTATATTTATTTACTTTCGTTAGGTCTGGTAAATAATATAAAGATAAAACAAGTTTAAATATACAATGTTGATTTCAGAAAGCAATATCTGGTTATACGAAAAGAGGTTGTAAAATAAATAAAGAAAAAGACAGAATTTGAAATGAACAGAGAACACATCTACAAAGAAGGAAAAGCGAAAAACTAAAACAATATTGGCCTTGCCGATAAGGATTATTGCCTTCACAAAATCCTTATCTAGTGTCATACCTTATCTATCAAGTAAATAATTGCAGCTGCAACTTCCGCTCCGTTGTTGTCAGATATAAAGGCATAAAGAAGGCTATGTGTAGAAGATCGTGACATGTTCAAAATGGAATTTCGAGTTATTATTAAGTTCTTCACAAAAGAAAGAAATACTTCAAATGAAATTAAACAGCAATTGAACGGTGTATATGGGGAAGCATCCCTCTCAAATTATACCGTAAAAGAATGAATCAAACTTTTTGAATGGGTTTAGAAGACGAAGAGCGTGCAGGTCGGCCCTTGGAGGTGCTCACTCGTGAAAACATCGCTCTTGGGGAAAGAGAAATTATGTAAGATCGGCGGCTCAAAGTTACAGAAATAACAGCAAGGTTGAGTTTTTGTAAAACAACAGTCCTTCGAATTATTCATGAACATTTAAACATGAATAGGGTTAATGGGTGCCTAGACTTCTTTCCTCAGCCCAAACGCAGCAACGAGTCATCTGTTGTCAGGCATTTTTGGAGCTCTACCGTGCCAACGAGAGAGGTACTGCAAACCATTGTTACAGTAGATGAAAGTATGGTCTTCTAATATGATCCCTTGTCCAAAAGAGAATCAATGGAGTGACGTAAATCTGGCGAAGCATCGCCTCTAAAGGCCAAGGTCATTCAGTAAATAAGAAGATCATGGTCACAATCTTTTGGGACTGTGAAGGAATATTCTTCATTAACTTCAAGAAGAGGAACACCACAGTAAATGGGGAGTACTATGCTGGACTACTGCACACCTGCGTGCTTCCATCAAAGAGAACAAACGAAAGCTGATTGGTGGTGTGTGCTTTCTTCATGACAACGCTTCTCTGTACGCCGCTCTTGTTGCAAAGGAAGCTGTGAAGAAATGTGGCTTTAAGGAGATCAACCATCCCCCCTGTAGCCCAGATCTAGCTACCAGTAACTATTTCTTCTTCTGAAAACTCAAGAAGGACCTTCGAGGAAGGAAATATAAGTGTGACGAAGAAGTGATGGATGATGTTTATGCGCATATTGCAGACAAACTTCTGATTATTTGAAGGGGGATTGAAATGTTAATTCAAAGATGTGATACGTGTGTTGCAATAAAGTGTAACTATATTGAAAAGTGAAATATAGTTTTTGTTTTTATCATATCTAGAAAATGATTAGGCCGGAAACTTATGGGCCTAACCTCGTATATGAGATAAATTAACTTATGAAGGAAAATTATGATTATACTTTGTAGTTTTAATGCATTTGTTGAATGACTACTATATTATTTTTTATGTACTTTGTGTTTACTTTTTATGAATTTAGCATATTTTCTATATGTTTCACTTAAAAAAAATACAATTATGACCTTGTTAATGCATTTAATGATATTATAATTACTTTTTTCCTCATTAAAGGACGTTTAGCTTTCCCACAGCAGAAGAAGCTTATTTAGTTTCAAGCCTTTCTACGATGACTTAATTTAGTAATTAAATGCTACTAAGGTAATATTAAAACTGTTAAATAATAAAGAAATAAAGTATTTTCCTTTCCTTTTCTCTTTTTGTATTGTGTAGGTTACATATATTTTACAACGTGTCTGTGAGTTACCTTTTTCTAACGTTCCATATTTGCAATTAACAATTTTTACCCCCAATATAAAGGTCTGTTTTCTTTTGAAATATTGTAAGATATTGTTGACGAAACACGTTTCCCAATGTATAGTATCTAGGGCAGTTTGAAAGTATTAATAAATTCCTTTAGGAATTCTCTGAGTACATTTATTTTTCAGACAGCATCTCTGCTGGGGTGAAGAGCATTCCGTTTGGTTTTACTCCCTAATCTTATTGGATGAAAAATAGGGAGAAACTTTAATGAAATATTTACTTAGCCATAGATATGAGGTTATCTCCTCGTTTTTCAGGCTAACATAATGGAAATAATCATAGAAAAAAAAAGGATGGATTTATAAACGAATAAAAATATATGACCAATAAAAGAAAAGAACAAAAAGAAAGAAATTTTTAAAACTTTTATCAATATGTGCAAATCAGAAGGACTTCTAATTTTTCGTTGATGAAGATATAAGAAATAAATATAAATTATATTTTCGTAACGAAAAATAATAATAATAATAATAATAATAATAATAATAATAATAATAATAATAATAATAATAATAACTCTAGTAAGCTGGGACACAATAAATAACATAGTGATAAATTCTAAAATAAAATTTACTGTATTTATCTTATGAGATATTGTCTTTAAAATTTTACGAATATAAAATATTTATATTTATGGATTAATGTTACATGATACACAGCGGTAAAATGTTCCTTAGCACAGTTCGTTTGAAACTGGGATTTTGGTTCTTATTGCTTGTTTTAATTAAATCATAATCTTTGTGCTTATAACACTTTCTATTAGCATTTTCACGAAGTTCCAATTAGCTTACTTCAGATCTAAGGAAAAACATGGGCACTTATCAAAAGTTTAAGTAACTAAGCAAAGTGGCACCTGCTGTGTAACCTGAGCCTTAATTTACATGTAATATGGTCAAATTAGAAAGTTAAGCTAAAAATAACATTCATATTATCTATATTTATTTTATAAACACTACGAGAGATCATATTATGTAGCCACAATTTAGAGAAAATAATTTTTAGCATTAAGTGTATACTTGACTTCATACAGGGCATGGAAAAAAAAAATATGTATAAATACTTTAAGAACAGAAAGATGGCTTTTGGGAATGGGAACAAATGGTTTAAGATTCTTCAATGTCGAGAACACTGATCAGCGTCATAGCTACGTTGCGATGTGACGTGTATTCATAACCAGTCTAATGTAAATCAAAGTCGCAGGCGCAAGTAGACTGCATCTGAATCTAATAAGTCACGCATTGTCACTCGCCATTTAGGTCTTTGTGAAAATGCTAAGACTGTAGTTCAGCTTTATCTACTGTGCTTGATTAATGTGATTTACTATGCTTGACAGAATAAATTATTTGTTTCAATTCTCTTGACTATCCATAGCACACAAAGCGCCCGTGACCCATTAGCTCCTTCTTCAGGTGCTTATTTTTCTACCTCTTTTTACTCATAAAATTTTGGTATATGTTTTTTCCGCATCCCGTATATTCATTTAATGAAAACCCAATACATTACAATCTATATGTCTCACATTGTTATTCCATGAAGATACCGTTAGTAAAAACTTAAATGTTAATTGCATCTAGAATGTGTTTAAATTCATATTTTGGAATATTTTAAAACTATACAATGCAAATAATTAATAGTATATATCCTTGCGATGTTGTTTATTTCGAATTGCTTTAACCTGTGCCTTATCGTTTTCCTTTATATATTTTCTTTTGATGTAAAGAGTTGAAAATAAAGGTTTAATTACGTGTCGTAAATAATGTAGGTTATAATGTTCTGTAATAGACAAAGGAATGAAAAAAAAAAACTTCTAACGCTTTCTTATCCAGCAGTATACAAATGGTTTTAGCAACGATTCCTAAGAACTCCTTTCTATGGGAGAGTGTTAGTATCGTCTTTCCAATTCTCACCCTCACGCAATATTCTTATCTTCTCATTAGTTTTTGAGAAAGGAAAACTTTGTCATGTTAAGTGCTTTCTGCTGGAGTATAGCAGGAAACTGTGAACTTCTGTTGGAGTTTGCCAAGTTATAGCCATTATTCATTACTTAAACCAGAGCACAATCCGAAATGCGAAACGACTTTGTTGGTTTGAAGACATTAAGAGCACAAGCAGCTATATCTCCTGTTCCTTCCGAGAATGTGGTTAAAAGGGATATGCTGTTTACTCAGCAAAACAAAACACAACCAGAAACAAACTCTATGGAAAAACAACGTAGCTTTCTTGCACCTTTTACCGTTTTATAGACATATAAATAATGAAAACATATTTGCAGAAGCCAGTTGTATTTTTAATAAATAAAGAAATGTCATTGCTTTAGGCAATAAACCTTTGAATATACGAAATAAAAGGGAAAAAGAATGCGGATATGCTTTTAATATTTATAGGTATTATAATGGGATATTGCAAAGTCACATCAGGTAAGATACAGTCTTGATGTTAAATTAATAATGTGCAAAGTAATAAAATATATACGCTATACAAAATGCTTAAAAACTGTAGTAAACTCTGTTCTTCTTAAGAATCTTTGATTAAAATAATGCTTTCGTTTTCGTTTTTATAGTCTATTATTTTAATAAAGTTTAGATGTTAATTTATACCCTCATGTTAATTACTTTTTCATTCCTAAGGTAATTCTGATAATAACAATATTTAATAATTAATAATCAATTTCGTTTAAAAAAAACAGCTAATAAAAGGCATGTACTCCTACCGTTTAATATAAAATATAATAAAGTGAAATATAAAATACAGTCTATGATATGTCCCAATTTTAGCATTTCTAGTTTCACGAATGAACATATAATTGCAACTTCTATTTCTCTTTAAATATATATCCATTTTGATATTAAATATTCTCTGCAGGTATAAAACTAGAACTCGGTAGAAGCACAAAAGTATTACAATGCAGGCTTAAATCCTTCTAAGCCCCTAACTCGTACATCCAAGCGTTTATCATCAATACTAGCAGCTCCATCAATACGTTATAATATTTTTAGTCAGACACTGCGGAAAGACTTTAATTGCAGACAGTAGATGACAGTGCATGTGAGGAAAAAAAAAACTTTTGGTGATTAATTTATAATACATTAAACATGATTTTAACTAAGAACTTGTTCACTGTTGGAATAGTAGACACGCTTTATTTATTTTTTTTAATGAGGGCTTTTTTGTGGTCAGCGCGGTTCACGTTGAAGCATTTGAAACTTAAGGCTCGAGAATCCATAGAGTAGTTCACTACTCTTACAGTCAAATATTTGCTTGGGCATCGAGGAAATTACTGTATGTCCCAAACGAAATTGACAGTGCAGCAAGTATGATCAGATATACGAAGGGGAAAGAACAAAATTTTACCTAAGACCAGGAGAAGAATGGTTAGCAACAAAAACACTAAGAACAAAAAGAAATTAAAATAAGAAGAAAAATGGCACTTTTCTGGTAAAGCTACTTGTGAATATTCACTTAAGAGATCTGAAACTCAAAGCCGCCTGTTACAGAATTACACACTGGAACAGCACACATTCATGACTGAATGTCAGTTCACGCAAACTAACAGAATTTGCTGACCGCTGTCTCTGGGCAAGCATAGCCATAAATACACCATATCTGCAACCAGGTGGCCAATATGTTCGTTAAACCTGCTCTAAAATTTATCTAGGTGTTAAAATTTTCACGTAGCGGTACGGACCGTGTATGTACTCACACACGAGCGCTTGTCGCTTCCGACAGATCCTTAAAGCGGAACGATTATTCTGCATATCCTGTTTACATTCAAAGGTTAGTAAAACTACGGACATGAGTAGAATGGGATGAAAAGTGTATAGGTTGTGTACAGTTTTCATTCCCCTCTTTTTACACAAACGCCCTGTCCATTTTATTTTCGGTGGAGTTGATAATTTTTTCCCCTTAAATAAGGGCTTTGGAATACAAACAAGAACGTTGAAGCACATTGCCTTTGTGAGATCTTGTTACAACATGCGCCCCAATTTTTTTTTACCTTGGGAAAAGGGAATAGCTCATTAAAATTATGAATTTCTATAACAAAGAGCACCCAGAGCCGTATTTAGTTTGAAGAGAAATAAGTTCATATTATTTCCTTATAAACATGCATTTGTGTTTTCCCTTTCTTACACATTTTTAGCTATATCTTTAATGATGGTAAAGTTACAGAATTATTGTAAATAAAATAAAATAAAAAGGTCTTGAATTCTTGTATAAAACGAATATAGCAGATCTTATAACTTAATAATGTTGCAACCTTTAGACAAGAGGAGGGAAAGTAACATATATCAGAATCAAAACTTTGCCACATACATATTTAGAAGGCAAATTATTATTCATGGTTGAAGTGTCATTTTAATATGTGTATCGTACACTATTTTTAGGTAAAGCTTAAATAAATAAATTAGTAATAAATTAAATTTAATCCAGTAATTTCGAAACGTTCCCCTTTTCAAACCAAGAGTTATTATATTTCTCACTGAGAAGTGCAAGGAAGCAATATTAACTAAATATCTGCATAATATTGGGAATATTGCAGTGACTTTTAAACATATTTTTATATTAAACATAAATTACAAACTAAATTTATGTTTTTTATTAATACAATGTCTTCATACTGAATTGATGATTAAAACGAAGTTTTATCACAAGTAATACAAATAGAATCTGATATTGCCGATAAATTTAGGAAAGTGTTGATTGAATTAATCTGAAAAGTTTAGACCCTGGAGTGATATTTATTACGACTTTTTCACGAATAAAACAGGAATTTAAATATAATTCCCATAAACTTGGCTTACAAAATTGTAATAATTGCATATTTATATTATTAAGAATACAAGCTATCTTGCAACACATAAAGGTCGATTGTCAGTAATGTCAATAGATAAGAATCAAATACGGTAGTCGATAGTTTTATTGCTATCATTACCTTTCCACCGCCTGCTAGCATAAATAGTTCAGCACTGAGTTCTCAGGAATTATAGTGGGGGCATGGAGTTGGCTACACTGACCAAAAGATAAATGCAATTGGCGCGGTAAACGGAGTTGGTGAAACTTTACGATAATTTTATTGCGATTTCGGGCTGTGATTGGTCAAAATTCGAAATGTTGTTTCATTTTATTGGTTGAATTTATGATGACGTCACATATGCGAAATCATCGCAAGTAATGTCGCAAGAGGGTCTGAGACTGTCGATAAATTCACGAACGTAGTGGGTGAATTTATCTGGAAAACTCTCTCGAGTGATATTTATTACGACTACTTCACGAATAAAATTAGAATTTAAAATAAATTTCCATAAACTTGACTTACAATAATGTAATAATTCTATATATATATATATATATATATATATATATATATATATTATGAATATTTAACCTTTTCAAACCATTTCGCAACAGATGAATGTCTATTGTCAGCAATGCCAACAGAGAACAGTTAAGTACGGGTTTAGGAATATTTCATGAATAGAATAAGAATTAAAGTGATATATATTTGAAATTTGCGCACAGAATAATAACAATTGTATTAAATGTTATAATTACTTTGAATACCTACCTATTCAGATACCTTGAGAATGAAATAGACTGTTACAATTTACTGATACCAACTGAGAAAAACAAAACAGATAACATTTTACCAATCTGAGCTATGAATTTATTAAAATGTATGGTTGCTTAGGCAGATATTGTTACGTAATGTACAAAATGATTTCAGACTGTTTGGCTGCATACGCAAAAACAATTTCTTGAGAAAATACACATTGAGTTAGTTAAATATAGAATTATTGAAAACAAGAAATGTGATCAGTGATGCGTGCTCAGGAATTATAGTGGAAGTATAGAGCTGGCTACACTGGCCACAAGACAAATGCACGTTGCGCGATAAAACGGATTTAATAAAACTTTACGATAATTTCGCTGCAATAGCGACTTGTGATTGGTCAAAATTCGAATTTTGTTTCATTTTATTGGTCGGTTTTACGATGACATAAGATAAGTACAAGTCACGCTAAAAAAAAAAAAAAAAAAAAAAAAAAAAAAAAAAAAAAAAAACACTTGGGTATGCGCAATGATGGCACATTTATGTTGTATAACTAATTGCACGATAGTGTGTTTTCGGAACTTCTGTGAGAAATATATAACCCATGTATGTAATTTTCATCTGCTTAAAAGGATTAATAATCATTACATTCCGTTATTAAACTAAAGCGCTAACACCAGAGTATTATAATAATTTTAGTATTGAGCGCTACCAAATGCAATTTCTAGTTTAATGTTATGAGTAAAAAACTACATTTAGAATGAGGTGTCTATAAATGCGGTAAAGACGCCAGTAAGGTAATATCATATAAAGTTAAAATATAAAAAATCATAACATTAAACATTAATCAGGCAAAGTTACGCATCAACAAAAGGTACTCATTTAAATGATTTAACATAAGTCATAGTAAACAGAAGAAGAAAATAATAATAATAATCAGAGAAATAGGAAAATACAAAAAAAAAAAAAAAAAAAAAAAGCATTATGAAAATGTAACAAGATTCAATCACTGTCTAAGATTCCTATCTTGCAAAAATAACGGGTTGTAGATCTAATAATAAGAATTACCTTCAGCCTTCAGCCCTAAGAAGGTGGTAGAGTTCGAACCACGGTCACTAATGGCCTATATTACCAATTAAACATTTATTACATTTATAAAATAATGAACACTATGATCCAATTAATTTTTTCAAACTCGAGATAAAACACTAATTATATATATTAATTCACTCTGATACCCACGATAAAATTAACTAAATCAACTTTAAACGCCTTCGGGAGAAAAGGATGAGATGGAGGAATACGAGGAGGCAGTGCAGGGACCCCGGCGGGCCCGCGAGAACCACCCCGATTCCACCAACGTCTTACTAGAGGTGGCCCCCAGACAGAATTCACCAAACGCTAGGAGAGTAACTATTTCCTAAACGCAAGCCACACTTCCGACCCTGTAACTGATGTTATAGAATGAAATAAAAAGAAAGCAAAGAGCAGAAAACTCATGGAATGCAAATATTTATACCAGCATTCGCCTAAGTAACCAAAAAGTAACCTGGCAAATACCAAGGCCAGGATAAGAAAATTGAACCCGATACCTCTCGAATACGAGACTCAAGTGTTACTGCCTGTGCCAACTCGCTTGGTTTTCAAAGGTGTCGGAAAACTTTTTGACATCAAAATTTTTGTAATATAGGTATCAAATGATGGCATAAAACATACCATTCGTTTTTGCGTATTACGTACAATAAATATTGCACACTTTATAACATTAGTAGACGTATTTATTTCTAAAACAGCAGCTATTGAGATTATTTCAGTAAGGGCTGGCAGAGCGCGTCTGCGTACTGGAAGAAGGCACTCGTCAGAGCCATGCAATGCATGTGCAGAAAACAGTTTAAAGTAAATTTGAAGGAGTATTTGTTAGCGAGTTTTTGTTCGCTCGTGTTCTACTCTGTGCTTTCACTATATGTAAATTGCATGCTAAATGTTGTTCTTTAGCTATGCCACTAAATGTTTATAGTCTAGGAGAAAGGGATTTTTATGTACGATACTTTTTGAAAACGGATTCATGCAGAGAAGCTGTAAGGGGATTTGCAAGAAAATATCCTGGCAATCCTCACTAAATATTTCGAAGTAACCACGTTTCGTAAATACAGTGAATGATGAATGATTCTTATTTACCGTAACACAGTAGTAAATTTTTTCAATAGGTATGAACAAAAGAGTTCCTTAAAAATCCAAGTTTCAAGAGAAAACATGAAGCCGGAAATAAGGCTGCCTTTATTAATTTAATTAAAAGGCTGCAGAGTGATATTTATAAAGGCATTATATTTGATAAGGATAATTGTTATGTATATGTATAAGAAAATCATTTTGAGATAGGTATAACAGGAATCGAAGTAATTTGTAACTTGTATGTCATTTAACAGGTAATGGTATTTCACAAAAGGGTTTTGTATACATTTTGTGTAAAATATGTGAGAAAGAGACGGATATATACCTGACTACTCGTCCGCAGACCGCTCCTTAGACAAGGCTGAAGAAAGGGTAAACTATCTTTTGTTAGGTCACGAACCTTCTACCCGGGAAATACTTAGGAGTTGACAATAAGAGAAACATGTGGCCGTAACGGGACAGTATTTAACAAAGTCAGACTTAAAAATATTTTAAGGGAAAATGAAAATGTCAGATCGGAGACGAAAATGTTTTATTACAGGAAAGCCGAAAACACGTGCGTTATCTCCGGGAACATTTAGGAATCTACAAACTAAGCAAGGCAAAAGATTTTCAATAGAAATCAGAATGTAAGGAAAGGGCCGAAATTTATGACAGCTTGTTCTGGGAAAATTCAAGTTCGTGGGAAGACGTTAGATCAGGGGGGAAAGAATAATTCTAGCCAATGGTCTTCGGATAAAAGTTAACGAATCAGGAGAACTTAGATATAACTAAATAATTTTGGGATAACCAATAATGAAAGTATAACACGAAAATAGATAAAATACGAGGGAATTTAATTTAGCGAAAGGCGTGGCAATGTAGTAGAAAAACTAGAGTACAGAAGTCAGAGAGGCACTCAAAAATTCACGCATTTGGGAGAGACACATTCAGAGGCATTTCACACTCGTAGAAGTCGGACATTCATAGATTCACATTCAGACATTCAGTAGAGATACATTCACAGATTTACACTCACACATTCATAGATTCAGAGGGACATTCAGACATCCAGATATTCACTCAGGAAGCCAGTCTAAGAGAGTAGCGAAGTCAGCGGCGAACGGTCAGGAAGTACTTTACATGTGAATAAAATATTTTAAACAAGTCAACCTTGTGTATTTTTGGGCAACACATTTCTCGTTCCCGTGGATCTATACTGATCCCGAAACACTCCGGTGGACCCTGAGATAAAATTCAACAGAATTGGAGCAAACCACGTCATCAGTGAGCAGCCCGGCCCAGACTTCGAAACCACCATCAGCTCAGCGACCAACTACATCCCCCGAGCACCCAATAACTGCTCCAAACAATAAATTGAATGTTAGGACATTAAAGGAGCTTGTAGGAATGAATAGTGTTTAACGCCTGTTTTTGCTACATGGGCACTGATGATACATGAAATGAAATGATATATTGGGAAAGGATTTATTTTTAAGGAAGGAAACGTTTCAGGCCTAAGTTTAGGGTACCTCCCCGGCATTTGCTATTTATGAGGACTGAGGAATACCTGGAAAAAACCTCAGTCAGGGAGGAGTCCTGGCGGGATTCGAACCCTAGACCACCCGCTCACGAGTAAGTGCCGTAACGACCTCGGCCACCCGTGGCAGTAGCTTGTAGGAGATAAGTCCTATCCTACCATAGCGAAGTATTGCAAGATCGGTGGAAACATTTGTACAAAGAAGGAAAAACTTGAGCACAGAACACGCGCTGGTAGACCCAGCTCTAAGGGTTTTATTGCAAAAAGACAGGCGTTGGACATGTGTGGAAACTTGATATTACAGCATCGTCTGTTTATAAATGTTTAGTAAAGAAGCGGAAAATGCGGAACTTTTGTGCCTGTGGGTTTCCACTCAGTCTAACTGAAACTGGAAAATTGATTGAAGACATTCATTTTCAATCAAAAGTTGACATCCAAAGAGCTTTTAGATTGATCAGCTTGAGATATATCCAGAAATGTTGCAGGCAGATGGAGTGCGTCGTCTTCCAAGGATTTGGCAACGTATTATTGACGTGTATTTCATCAAATTATATGGTATAAATCATGATAAACCCATTTAATAAAATTATAAAACTTAAAAATTCTACTGCCAACATTGTTTAATACACAGTAAGGAAACGGTATGTTTAGGAGTAGAACGGGGCTTGACACTAAATATTTTGAGAGTTTGAACGAATGCTATCAGACGCATCAATATGGAACTACAGATAATCGGTATGGATCAATGTCATACCCATGTTGCGATATGACGTGTGTTCATAGACATTTAATTTGAAAAACATGCCACTGGCGGGGGAACAACTCAGTTTAACCATAAAGCGTTTTTGGGAATTACAATAAGTTTAATGAAAGATTTATGAATTCTAATTAAACTGATCCATTGAAATAATGCTTTGTGTTTGGTAGAATGAATTAAGACAAGTTAATACCTTTTCAGTTCCCTTGATCATTGCGTCGGAGTTATTTGTAAAGTTTTTGTACATATTTTTTCCGCAATCTGTAAGTTGCAATGCTAGATACTGACAAAACACATTAAAGAACTTAAATTAGTAGAGATGAGGTTTTCGAGTGATACAGCTGGATAACAAAAATAGATAGGAAGAGACATGGATGGAATATATTTAAGTGTATATTTAACTATATACAAATAACAGAGTATCCACAGAAATAACGGGTCATGGAGAATTCGTTCCACATCTTTCGTGTAATCGATTACTCTAGGATGGCAGCAAGCGACAGATTATGACGTTCCTCTAGTTAAGAAAAATGTTTTTCTCGCGAATGCAGTTCAGAAGATACATAAATAATATGAAATTCACCTGTTTAAAGATGACGTTGAAAATGCTTCCCATTCTTTTGAAAAAACAAATTCACTCGCTTTAATTTGTTTCCAAAAACTGCAATTAACTGAATTATCTGCCATTTTTTCATCTGTTAAGACATTCGTTCTATCGCTCCTCGCAGCATCTCGCACTGAGCTCGTCTCCAGAAAATTTATTAATTAAATCACGCACAGTATCTCGGTGTGGTAGGTTTGAATTTGGAAACTTAGCAATGAAATGTTTGACTTTCACAGTGTAATTTCCACGTTCAGCAAAAAACTTTTCCACTAGAATTATACGTTCCTCCAATTTAATTGCTCTTTCACACACGCACACGCACACGCGCGCGCACACACACACACATACAACATCTTCACTTACAAGTGACAACTAACTATATCGACCCTACTTATTAGCCGGCAATTTATCTGCTGGAAAAGTCCGGATGGCGTGAAATGCGGAAAATGTGTGCTTCTCGTGTGATATCAGCAAAGTGCGGAGGAAGTTTTCGATGACACATTATTAAAAACGGTGTATAATTCTGTAATAAAGTTTCAATGGATTTGTCTTCTTCCTTTGTCCCCATGTGTACAGTTATAAGCTGTTTTATAATGCTAATGTACGGCATTATTAATTCTAATGCTCTATAAATCGCTCCAGAACATGCTAAACAGAATTTGTTTTCCTGATTGAATTACTTATATAGGAATTCTCTGTAATTGTTTCTATGGAACTTGGTTTTCCCTACCTGGTATCTCTCTGTTCTCATTAATTGTCGTTAGAAGCCCCATTGCCTTTTCACTTTGTTACGCTATAATTACAGCACAGGCTGGTATTCTCTCTTATCTGCTGATTTGTGACTCTTTCCCCTTTTGAGATTACGGTAAACTTTTTGCGTTTCTCTTTGATGAAGTTTTTAATAAATGAAACAGAAGCAGTTCCAGGAATTGTATTTGTAAGCTCTGTATAATTAAACAGTGCCGCAAAATTGGTTGCTAAGTAATTCTCTCTCGTGCTATATTTCCACTTGCTTGAGTTTTGTTACATCATTCAACTAACAGCGTGATTAATGCAAAAGAAGTGACTATTCTTTATCTCTTAAATATAATTCTATCTTCATAATGGATGTGTATCAGATAGGTTGTTTTATGAAATTTGGAAATTCTAAAGACGATTTTGCTAGAGTCTTGATTTGGACAAACATATTTGCTTTATATTTTGTTTAAGTAGTCATAATAAACTTATCAATCACGTGAATAAGATCGCTCGGTCTATTCTGGCCTCTTTCAATTTTAACACTGATTTCATTTCTTTGGAAAAGTCCTCTTCCCCATTTCTTTGAAGACAATATTTCGTCAATTGATATGAAATTATGTTGCAGCTTGTATAACATTGGTAGAAACTAAATTAAAGAAAAAGATAATCGGAAACTTCTCTTCATTTGTATATTTCTGTATCGCGTACAGAAGGTACTGTTTTTTTTTTTATGTTATCTCAAACCTCATATGAGGGTAGGTTCATAAGTTTCCGGCCTAACCATTTTCTAAGTATGATAAAGACAAATACTATATTTCACTTTTCAATACAATTACTCTTTTTTGCAATGCACTTCTCCCATCTTTGAATTATCATTTCAATCCCCCCGCCCAAAAATAGTCAGAGGTCTTGTCTGCAAAATGGGCATAAATAGCATCCATCACTTCTTCGTCACGTTTAAATTTCCTTCTTCGAAAGTCCTTCTTGAGTTCTGAGAAGAGGAAATAGTTACTGGTAGCTAGATCTGGGCTACAGGGTGGATGGTCGATCTCCTTAAAGTCACATTTCTTCACAGCTTCCTTTGCAACAAGAGCGGCGTACAGAGGCGCGTTGTCATGAAGAAAGCGCACACCACCAATCAGCTTTCGTTTGTTCTCTTTGATGGAAGCACGCAGTCTGTGCAGTAGGCCAGCACAGTACTCCCCATTT
The DNA here is from genome assembly GCA_030762175.1 of Metallyticus violacea. Lineage (NCBI taxonomy): Eukaryota > Metazoa > Arthropoda > Insecta > Mantodea > Metallyticidae > Metallyticus > Metallyticus violacea. The sequence continues at coordinate 86,271,521 of CM060839.1, forward strand.
ACTGTGGTGTTCCTCTCCTTGAAATTAACGAAGAGTATTCCTTCACAGTCCCAAAAGCTTGTGGCTATGATCTTCTTGGTTGACTGAGTGACCTTGGCCTTTAGAGGCGGTGCTTCGCCAGGTTCACGCCACTCCATTGATTCTCCTTTGGACAAGGGATCATGGTAGAGGATCATAGTTTCATTTGGTTAGCAGAATTTCCCTCTGGTTGCCATGGCAGAGCTTCAAAAATGCCTGACAACACATGGCTAGGAACCCATCTTGCACTAACCTTATTCATGTTTAAATGTTCATGAATAATTCTTAGAACTGTTGTTTTAGAAAGGCCCAATCTTGCTGCTATTTGTGTAACTATGAGCCACCGATCTTCCATTATTTCTTCTTCCACAAGAGCGATGTTTTCTGGAGTGAGCACCTCCAAGCACCTCCTGCAAGCTCTTCCTCCCATTCAAAGAAGTTTGGCCCATTCTTTTATGGTAGAATATGAGGGGGATCCTTCCCCATATACATCGTCCAATCGCTGTTTAATTTCATTTCATTTGAGCCTGAACATGAAACTCTTTTTGACAATGTGGATTTTCCTCCATGTAGGTGCGATGATACTGTTATCATTCTTCTTGGCAGTCATAAACATTAATGTAAATAAGTTAATTAGTTCAAGCGCTTGTGTTAGTATAAGCTTCTGATACTGGGCCAAGATCGGTTGCTTTTTTCGAGCCCATAATTCCTAAGTATGACTTCCTTCAAAAGGGAAGTAATGACGTAGGTCTCGTGTCGTAGTTTTTTTTTTTTTTTTTTTTTTTTTTGAGGATTGTTAAACTTTTCAGTGGGTACCTTTATGCCCAATCTCCATCTCTCACGATGTTGCCAATCTTCCTCTTGCATGTTGTAGTTTTTTATTGTTAATTTGATTTCTGTTATGCATGATAGTCTTCGACGACCACTCCAAAAGAATTCTGGGCCATTGCTCGTCCTCCATTTTCCTAACGTGAACATACCATCGTAGAGCCCGCTTCTGGATTCTATTTACAACCGAATCCTCCACATACATAACCTCTTCATTTCTTTTTCTTTTCAATCTAGACACCCTGACTCCTCTTCGTATGCCCCCATCTCCACTGCCTGAAGTTTATCACTTAGGCTTTCAGTAGTAGATTTACGGCACTTCTCAAGCCTGAAACAAGAATCGTCTGAGCAAACTTTATCGACCGTTTCACGCCCAGAATTGAGCGATGACCTGAGATGTAAAAGAGCCTCCATAAATAAATCAAATCAACAATCAATCGATACAATATCCTCTTTCAAGGATTTTGACGTCGTGAATTATCCAAATACATTACACAAGATGATATATGCAATGCTCCGTGTTGACATGTCATGTGCTCCATAACTCTAAACTGGTTGTCGGGACAGAGCTCCCTATCAGGTATATAACAACTGTCCAAATAAGATAACTGTCTACCACCGTATTGCACCGCGGTCCTTACACTACATACATTTTTTCTATGCTGATTTTTAGGACATGTGGTTTTTCCTGTATGAATGTGTTGGAATGTAGTAAAACCTTAAATTTCATCAAAAGTGGACTTTGGTTGATTTTCCCCTCTACCCTTCAAATGTTATCCCCTTTTGTACTTTCAACAATATCTTCTCTCAGCATTGCGCGATTGTGTGCTGCCTGTCTACTACTTTAACATAGTAACATTCGCCAAAGTTTTTCCCAAATCTGTCACATTTTTCTTCAGAAAATCACCTTATTGTAGGTTTTTCAAGTTCCATAAAGGGATTCCTGCATCTATGAAAGATTTATGTATGTCAAAAGTAAACTCTAATTTGATGTCGCAATCTCTACAGAAAAGTTGAGGTTTTCGAAAAAAATTAAATATAGATGCAGATTAACATAAAAAAAAATTAATGAAGGCAATAAAAGCCCTAATAACATTTCAGCCTTCAGCACAAATGTTTAATCTGTACACATTCGAATTTAAATATTTTAAATTTAAAATATATGTAAAATATATACTAAAGTTTCGGTACTAATCAGGAGAAATGTTTGTTGTTGATTCATTAATTTCGAAACTCTTATCATTCAGTTAGCATGATATAAACCAGTTCTTGCATATTGTTTTTTTTCAGACTTTCAAAATTCTTCAGAGTTAACGAAAGGAAGGGCTTAAACAGCTAATTTTCAAAGAGAGAAAAGATGTAGAAAACTGCATAGAATTCAGTCTTTTGGCCGTGGGAGGATCTGTTCTTTCTACCACATTTCCTCCAAGTAATTAATATTTCCAAGAGAAAGGGACACTGAAGTATTTCTGTTTCTCTGGGGCTTATTTGAATTTCTTTGAGAAACAGGACTCGGCATCTTTTTACTGTGCTCACATACTTTTCTTAGCCTTTTTGCAAGCTTTCTGTGGTGTTTTTGCTCACTCGCCGTTTATATCCCTCTTATTCTTGGCTCTACTTTCTCTTTTGGGTTTGGTGAGGCTTCATCCTGCTCCTTTTGTCTTTTTCTTTACTCCGCTGTGAAAGGTCTCAGCTTCTCTTCTCATTTCCCCCTTATTTTAATTAACTTTCCTCAGCTGGTTCTAGTTATGTCACGTCCTGCTTTGCCTCTCTATATAACGCTCTCTCGTATCGTACTGGAATTGTACAAATAACCGCAGAGTTTCTCCCTTGAGCACATCAATTCTAATCCAGCAGAGTGGACGGACGGAATTCCTGACGCAAGTAAGTGTTATAGCCTGTTATGAGTGGCTATGCCTGCCCGCTGAATACACTTGCAGCGTTTTCGTGGCCAAGGGAGCCCGAAATGTGTATCAAGGGGAGGAAATGACAGCCCGCTATAGTGAATATGGACGTCATCGCATAGATGGTAACTGCCGCTGTTTGCCGATAAATATCTTTTATGTATTCACAGTACTCGATTCCGGCGACAGGCATTGGCTTCGAAAAAGAGTTTTGCTCCAAAATGGCGTGCAATAAAGATACGGCATGTTAAAAATTGCTACTTCGTGACTGGGAAATAAAATGTTGATTTAAGAAAATATGAATATACATTGACGTGAAAAAATATTATTGTGTTCGAATCTTCGGGTCATGTTGCCTGGATAGGTTTTTCTTGTGAAGTTTTCCCTCAGCTTTAACAGGTCATTGTCAGTTAAATTTAATCGCTAACGGACTCCGGGTTCACTTGCGCAATTTTTAAGAGTGAGCGGAAACTGCACATCAATTTTCATACCCAGGTTATTACACACCCAAAGTTATTATATGAAAAACTATAAAAGAAATAACACACTTTGTGGGAACTCTCTAAAACATTTTCAGTATTAGCCATATATGACTGGCAATAAAACGAAACATGTTCATTAAAATATATAAAGAATTAAATATAATGTAGCAGGGTGCATGTCTGTATTTATAATTACCAATACGTTTATGAATACTTCTGAAATGCAATATATAATTAACGAGATATTTCATTAGCGAGATACAATTATATTTTTTCTATGCATTTGTTATAGTTTTAAGTTTTAACATTTTCACATCGTTTATTTTCATCAGTACTCTGCCTTTTTATGTATGTCTCAATTTGTATTTCACTGAGAGGGCACTAAGAGAAATGTATACTATTTTCTTATATATTATTAGTGTTCATCGCCTCAACAGTTAACATGGTTGTTAAACATGATTAAAAAAAAAAAGAGGTTGTGAATTAATTTTAAGTTTCGAACTAGAACTTAAACTTGTAGGCTTCATGTCGTAGATTTACGGCACGTTAAAATTTCCATACACGAAAAAAGCGATCTCGAAACAAAATTTCCAGCCATTTCATGTCCAAGTAATGCCTTAGCATCACACCAGATAACATTTGAAGCGATTAGTGGCCACCTGTCCTTCCGACATCGTTAATTCTAATTTAACTAGAATCGAATGGTCAAATGGTCCGTTAGAGCTCTGAAAGAATAACTGCTAGCAAGTAGAAATGCCTAAGAAGAGAGAGAAGGATATATATATATATATATATATATATATATATATATATCCTTAGAAATATATATTATATATTAATATATAAAATATTAGTAGAAATATATATATATATAATATTAATAAAAAATAAAAATAAAGAAACACTATTAACAATGTAACAAATTAACACTAATAATAAAAGTAGATAAAGATAAAACACTGAGAAAGAGTCACACTTGAAATTGCTATATTTCGAACTACTGCGAGTTCTTCAATGGCAAGAAGCTAGACTTCTTCTGAATAATATTAGTAGAAATAATATATATATATTATTTCTATATATATTATAGCTCGACTTCTTCTTGGCATTGAAGAACTCGCAGTAGTTCGAAATATAGCAATTTCAAGTGTGACTCTTTCTCAGTGTTTTATCTTTATCTACTTTTATTATTAGTGTTAATTTATACACATATATATTTCTACTAATATTATTCATTTTTCATACTTTTAAGCGAGTAATCAGCTCGTAGTGTTCCAAGATGCATTGTTTATTCATTACAGAAACACCGACTTCTAGGAAGCAAAAAAAAAAAAAAAAAAAAAAAAAAAAAAAAAAAAAAAAAAAAAAAAAAAGTAATTATCTTATTGCGAAATTGGTTACAATTTTTTGGTTCTCTTTTAATTTTTAAGGTTTGATTAAAGTAAAGTAAATAAACCCCATTGACTGGAAAGAACGCTCATTAGTCATCTCATTAAATTATTGTAAATATTGATAGTTATAATAGATTAATGTTTTATTACAATAGTTAGCAATATTATGATGATTCTTGAAAAGACTACAATACAAAAGGTATGCTCATTCTCGAATATTTCTCAGCTATTTCCAGGGCTAAATTACGTCTGTAACTTTTTGAACATTTTTCTATATATTTTAATTGTAACTTTACGACACAAATATTTTTTTTTGATATTTTTTAAACACAGTACTGAAATTGGCTCTAGGGTAATTATTAAATTTTCGAAGAAGTAATGTAATCCTTTTACGAGTAAACAGCCAAAGACGGATGACAGAAACACATCTTGTTATATTTCTCATTACTTACTGACATTTGGCAGTGCTGAAATGTTTCACTTATCCATTGACATCCCTAACATTTGTTTAGTCAGAGAGAAACGTTTGTAGGAGATTGTTGTATAACTTTAGTTTGGGAATTGTGACCATTTGTCAGAGCTGTTTAGACATTCATCTCTCTACTTCAGTTGAAATTCACCAACGCTTGCAGTTGGTTAATGATGAACACTGCCGATGTGGGTAACGTGTGTTATTGAGCTACAAATACAAAGATTATAAATATGAAAAGGTAGTGAGCAGTCCGTGACAGCAACAAAACATCCATAAACCATTTCATGAATTAAGACCATTTCAAAGGAAAACCGTTGCACAAATAACATATCGCCATAACTTGTGGTTCAAGTAATTGATGTCCTTGTATCCCCCCACGCTAATCAACGAAAAAATTGTCATCGCGTTGTAGCTGAGGAATTACTCTGAAGAACGGTGTCTGGTGACGAAACGCAAATTTTTGGCATTCCATCATATTGGGCTCACCTCAAAAGGCTACAAAACTGAAAACATTATATTTGCGATTAGTAAGGGTTTGGAGAAACAATTTTAAGTATTATCCCATCCACTATACAGTCCAGACTTGACTCTATTGAATCATTTGGCTTTAATCTAAGGAATGCGAAAGGGTGCCATAAAGCACAATAGGTAAATTCTTTCATGACAGTTTTCAACAACTCCTTTATCTAAGGAGAGCCTAAGGCAGAGGAGGTGACTATGTAGAAAAGTAAGAATGGAGAAATAAAATAGTAAATGTTCATGCAGAGTGTTTGTTTTTAATACATTCCTAAGGAAAATAAATCAATATTCGCTTACAGATTATTTTTCATTTGCCTCAAATATCGGAAAAACATTTGCTGCTGTTTATTTAAATGAAAATAGGGGGTAACATATAGTTAACAACGAAAACATGCTACATGAAGGAGGAGGTGCAGGAAGATAAATTCGGTACTTGAATCTTGCTCACTACTGGCCCTTTGTACCTCGACGCCGGTGGAGGTCTCCCCTCCTCTCTGCAGAGTTGTTCCAGTCCCTCTTGCAGATGTCAGGACAGAAATCTTTCCAAAGCGCAAGCCACCATCACGCCGCAACGGCCCACCTAGTCCAGACACTTTCGATTGTGTAACAGAACTAATGTAAAAAAGCAGTAAATTATGGGGAGGGGGAAACAAACAAAACAAGGTCAGGTTAATTGGCACAACGGAACTAGAACCCAATACCTCCCGAATGCGCTCACCGCAAAATTATAAAAATGAAACAAAATTAAGTATAACTTAAGAAGCGGTGAATTATATCATGTCAATATGATTGTATGACTCAAAACATTGATATACTCGCTCTCTAAATGACTAACCTTGACCACTAGTCCAAAATTCCGTGTTTTGCAGCAGATTTAATGAATACGGTGTTTCTTAGTGGAACAAACCAAGGTAACCATGCAACATACCGCAGACAATACCCGATGCCGAAGAACGGTGACTGAAAATAAATGCAACGAGCATTGAATGAGATTAAAGTTATCACCAGGTTGCTGCAAATGCGAGCACCACGGGCCGGGAAGGTGAGAAATCCCAAGAAATGGCAGATAACGATAAAGGTCGCTGTACTTTGGTATGTGAGGAACTGTGTAGTCATAAAATTATTTATGAAGTTTATAGCGATAAAGAAAGAAAAAATATGAAAATGGTTGTGCAGCGCAAAAGCAAAGAAAAATAAAACAATTTAAAATTTTAATTTCCCCTTCAGCAGATTGGTGTAGGTAATGGAACTGTGGAAATAGAAAAGTTTAAAGAAATATTCTAAAGACAGTTGTAAACAAATAAAAATATTCGAGATGCTGCCAATAACAACTGTTGAACACTCATATATTAATTAGCCATAACAATAATAGATGCAATTGCAAACTCAAACATATCACGCTAATATAATATTCAATATAATTGCAATTCATTGCTTGAAAAAAAATACTTACAGTATGTAGTAGTCTTAGATTTTTATTGTTATAAAATACAATATACCTATTACAAGTATATTTGATACATGACATATCAACTGCACATACCTAAGTGTGTGATACACAATTAGAAATAGCAAAAAGTAAAAAGAAGATGGATCAATAATAAATAAATTTAAATGGGAAGAACTGCATTTACAAATATATGTACAATCACATTAATTATTGTGTTCTAACCAGAAAATAAAGTGCTTCCAATTTTGCGCGCTTTGACTATTAAAATTCCCATATTCATCCAATTAGTATGACCCATTAACAGGTCCCAGCGTTTTTCTCAGGTGCTCCCAGAGGAATGGGCAAATTGGTCCAAAATATTTACCCATTCCTCATCTCCTCCACACATTGAGCAGGTTCTCCTACCAGAACTAACCGTTATTTTTTTTAATCTTCCAATCTCCCAGCCTGTATTAGGCCATGAGAAGAGCATATATATATATATATATATATATATATATATCTTTACCCCAGATTAATTTCATTTCTTTCGATAGGCTCAAGGAGACTTTCGTGTTGCATTCTGCCTCCATTTCCTGCCTGCTGATATCCTATAGCCTTTCATTTTGTAGTAAGCTAGAAATTGGTTACTTATTGTTATTTCTAGCTTATTACAAAACTGTATTAACCTATGTCAATTTGCAGTTCACAGCCAAATTAACAGTCACAACATATTCATTTATACCTTAACGTTTAGTGATATACTTTATTACTGTACAATGTTAAACCTTAGTTAGACTTTGAATTTATTTATGTATTTAATGACCGCCTCCTTAGTCTAATGGTTGCGTTGCTGACTGCTAACCAGGAGGTCTCGATTCCTGATAACTGCTTAGAAATTTTCTAAGTTAGGGAGGTGTGGAAAGGGGTCTAGACAGCCTCGTGATTGTTTGTTTATTTAAGGACGCTCTTTAACATCTCAGGTCATCAGCGTAGCCTCGTGATGACAAATGGGGGAGCTGCCTAATGAAAAGGTAACGTTCTTGGATTATGAAAGCACCTGATAGTGGTCTATTTAATAGTGTTTTAACGCCCTGTTTAATGCCTTAGGCCCGTTTTTATTACTAAGGCATCACAGGCGGCGGGCACTGATGATACACGAAATGAAATGATATATGGAGAAAGCTTTTTTTAAGGAAGGAAACGTTCCAGGCCTAAGTTTAGGGTACCTCCCCGGCATTTGGCATTTATGGTGACTAGGAAAACCTGGAAAAAACCTCAGTCAGGGAAGACGGTCCTGGTGGGATTCGAACCCCAGACCTTCCGCTCACGAGTCTGCGCCTTAACGATCTCGGCCACCCGTGGCGGTCTCTTTAATGCTGAGATATCATAAGCGACTGAAATGATAAATTGGAAACACTTTTTTTTAAGGAAGAAATGTCCTAGGCCTAAGTTTAGGGTACATCCCCGGCATTTGTCATTTATGTGGACTGAGGAAAACCATGAAAAAAAAATCTCTTTCAGAGAGAGGGAGAGATTCTGGCGGAGATCAATTCCTAAACCTCCTGCTCACCAGTCCGAGCCTCAACAACTAGTGTCACCCTTGGCAATATTCTGTCAATGATGTAGGAAGACGGGGATAGAGGACACAGTGGTCGTAGTAAGCCAAGCCTTCCATGGGTTACCATCTCGTAATCAAGGAGGAAGAAATAGCCATTTAATTAATACTTAGTATATGTTAGTGGTAAACGAAATTTTCACTTTGTTAATCAAACAATTTTACCGGGTAGATCTGTATCCATGCTAAACTCATAACTTAAATATGGTGTTAATAAACAACACGTATACATTTTCACTCTGAAAGGGAGCCGTTAGATAATCACAATGTATTTCTTTAGTAATATCAACTAAAATGCTAACAGAAATATCCAGATTCTACAGTTTTCCTTGTGTTGTAAGATATCTATCATTAATCTATGATCCTAATATAATAACAAATTGCAAATTAAAGATATATCGAAATGCAGTAGCAGTTGTCTTGCTGTTGGCGGTCACCAGTAAGAGTAACGTCTATAAAATCTGTGTGGTTTAAATTAATTTTCCTCTTATTGTAGGTATCTTTTTTATTTTAATAAAAACATTCCATCTTTCCATTTTAATTTTCTTTCCGTTAAGATTTAACTTTGAACTATCGTTTATTTGTTGATCCGACAGCCGCATGAACATGCTTTGCATTACGAATTGTTTTCAATTATTGCAACAGAATAAAATAAATGAAATAGGATAGCTACTGTGCTTCTTTTTCAGTGACTCTAATATCACAACTATTTTATAAAATAAATAAAGGTACAGAAGCGCATTAAAAGCAAATAAAGCTATTTTAATGAAGACATTGTAATTAGCATGAATTAAAAGAATATCAACTACCGTTCATATAATTTAAAATAGAATTTGGTAGAAATGGCGATTTTATGCCCTTACATGCAAGTTCAAATCAGAATTCTTAGTACCTTATCTGAATTTACTCGTCGATACTCCACTTTATAGAGTAAAAATATTTGCGTTGTTTATGAACGCCTGTAATATTATGTACACAGAATGCAAATATGTATAAAATAATTTACGAGTATATTTGAGTAATTTTGATTATGGAAAGGAATAGTTTCAATATAAAGCAATAAGCATCGGTCATAGCTACGTTGCGACGTGACGTATGTTCATATCTATTCAATGTAAACCAATGTCTTAGATGGAATCGCGTCTAAACACAAGCCAAACACTCAGTGTACAAAACTTCGTGGGATTGGTAAGGCGTTTTGAGAACTGCAGGAGGTTAAGTTTTATTTACTGTACTTGAGCTTCAATTAATTATGTCACTTATCAGCATATAATGTATGGACTATGCTATTATTTGAAAAGAGTGATATGGCTAATGGCTTCACACAAGAAGATTTCGCTGGCGTATAGTGTAATCAACAGTAATGCATTAGCGGCTCTTTTTAACATTTATACATTAGGGCATGTGGTCCACTGAAGTAATGCACTAAATTATATGTTCAAAATAAGCTAATGAATTTTCAGTCCTCTTGGACGTTTATAAACAGATTTGTAACTTTGGTGTTAATGCCTGCAGCATCAAAACAAATCTTTTGAGATCATATTTAGCTCCTATTTTTGAGCAGCATTTTTTTCCACCCCTTTTCAGTTTATTATTTAATACTTCTTTGTACGTAGACTTAAACCAAAATTCACCAGTTATTGATAATGAAACCTTTTTTTGTAGGATTAATGCTTACTATCACCATGCTATATTTTATATTGTAATTATATCGGCTGAGAAATTAACTAATGAAATGCATTGAATAAGGCAAAGTGAGTAAGTAGACATTAAACTTGTAAATATGATATCCGATAGACATATTGCATAATGAAGAATATCACATTCAAAAATAATATATTTATACAAAGAAAGTATCCAACAAAAGTAAAACGAGAGCCTTATTGGATCGACGTTGAAGGGATTCCAAGAAGGGACCTCGTAAGATATGGAGGGAAGTTTTATTGGGGATAAAGAAGAAAGGAAGAGGTTTGAGTAAAGAGGAATAGGTGGAGAATCCAGAAAATTCGAAATTTAAGGTAAGGGAGACATTCGAGATGCGCAGCTGATGGTAGAACAAGGGAGACGGAATAATGGAAGAAAATCATACATGTGAAGTAGACAAATGCGGCAGGCAAGGAAGGAGCGGAAGAGATGAGGGGATAAGATTGTTGATGGCATGCCTTAGATGTCATGGTGCCGAAAGAGGTTTTCATGAAGATGGGATTTAGGAAGCATGTGGTCAAGATTCCTTTTGATAGCCAAGTTTGAGAAGCGAAATATCTCGATGATGAGTTGGAAGTCTCTGACGTAAGCTGACTCCTAAAGAAACGCTTTTAGCGATACAATACGTCAGCCTCATACACTTACAAAACTTTCACATATGACATTACAGAAAATACTGTCACATGCCTTTTCCAGAGTTGGGGTTCATTCGGGAAAAAGACATACAAGGGAGATTCCATGTGAAATCAGTTGGAAAATTAGAACAATTGACTCCTTGTTCCAATTTTAAGACCTTGTTTATGCTACTACAACATATAAAAATGAATGTTTTTGTGGTGTAACTTTAGATCTGATAATTTTCATGCCAAAATTGCTAAATATCCATATTTAATTAATTATAAGAGGGAAGAAAATCTGTTTAATGTATGTATGAAATATTTCCCTCAAAAACAATAAAAAGAAAAGAATGATAAAGTTATAAATTAGTAGGACAAATAAATGTAATCTCAGATTTATGTTCCAAAGTAAACGGATGTAGAAAAACATAATTTCAAACTTAGAAGTACAGTGTCGAACACCGATAGTGTTATTACATAGGCACTCTCAAGTCAGCACAGGAAAGATAGTCAGTCCTGGAAGACGTTCTGAAAACTTCTTTTGACATCGTCTTCAGAGCCGCCCCGCTTTCTTTATTAGAGTCGCAGCTTATTTTGAAACAAGGGAATATCAAAAAGTTACACGGAACTGTGTATGTGGAGAGAGGTACATATTTTTATGCTTATTTTGATCAAATGAGCAACAACCTACAAACGTGAGAGTGTGCATTGTCATGGTGAAAGCGCTAACCAGATGGGCAGAGCTCAGAAAGTATTCCTCAGATGTACGGCCAGGATGCTCAAAATAATCTTATTACACCTTCCATTAACCTTTGTTTGCTGGGGCACTCCATGCAGATAAACCATTCCACAACAGTCAAAGAACTAAACCGATTGGCCTTCTTTGATTTCGGAGAACCAGGTGATTTCCAGAATGAGTTCGCCTGAGATCGTAATAATGAAGCCAAGTCTCATCACCAGGTGTCCTGTCCATACTCAGCTATCAGACGCTCAAGACCCCGACATACTTCCACTAGCACCATCTTCTGTCTCGGCACACACACACCTCATGTGTAAGCGATCGTGCAGAATGCTGAACGCAGTACCATGAGAAATTTGCCAGTCTGTTCACCGTTATTCGTCGATCTTCCCAAACAACGTTAGTACCAGGGCTAATCATGGCCGCATTCACTGCAGTTTTTTTAATTGTATTTAAGGCCCATTTTTACTACTGAGGCACCACAGGCGGTGGACACTGATAATGCATGAGATGAAATGATATATTCGGAAAGGATGTATTATAAGGAAGAAAACGTTCCAGGCCTAAATTTAGGGTACCTCCCCGGCATTTGCCATTTATGAGAACTGAGGAAAATCTGGAAACAACCTCAATCAGGGACGATGGTCCTGGTGGGAATCGAACCCCAGACTTCCCCCTCATGAGTCCGCGCCTTAACGACCTCAGCCACCCCCGTGGCGGTTTCATTCACTGCAGTGGTTGGAGCACTTGGACCGCCCTGCTTTGTTGTTGAAACACGGTCCTCCTTAAACTGGTTGAATCACCGAAGTGCAGCTGATTGTGGCAAAACATCGTCGCCATATGCTTCTGTAAGAACGAATATGCTTCCATGTAGGATTTCTGTAGACGGAAGCGATTGACTAGCAGCAAACACTCGCTCTTTGCTGGCAACCTGTACTAAGACGTCTGCGCGTACGCTCTTACATTTTGTTCCAAAAATCATGTGAGATCTGTTCTTCTAATCAAAAATTGCTTCACTATCGTATTCAGTTTGAGATGAGAAAAAAATCATTCTGTCTTTATTGACTAGCTCTAGTAGTATAGCAGAATTCTCCCTCGGCTTCTCACAATACCCACGTGTTTATATATAAATAAATTAACGAATTGTTTTATGGTAGTTATTCTTAATTTAAGATCAAAATAACATTGACATTTCAGAGAGGGAGCAAACAGTCTTTAATTTTGTTGTTACTATTTATCATAATGAAGTTAGTCAAATATGAATTAATTTATGATCATGTTTGTTAAAACTATATATTAGAAATGACACATTTAACACAAAATGTTTATCAGCTATAACATCAAACTTGCATCAGCCTTTTAAGGGTTATGTCCTTTAATATTTACGAGATTATTTTCACATTTATGCTGTAAATCTCTGAATTCAATGGTTATATTGGTTTTTTTTCTGTAAAGCTCCTGAATTGCTGACTAAAGGGCATCATTTAGACATCCTTAGCTTGCCTTCTGCCTTGTCAGTCGAGTTTGTACCACGTGCTTCGAAGTAAAACTCATCTTCAAATGAGTCAACTGGGGCCTTTTACAGAAAAACTAAATTATAAATGAGTTTAGATGTAACTAAGTGAACTATAATTGCTTTCGGGGGTGGGGGGTTGTTTGTTCGAACCAAAGCGAAGGAGTCCCAGGGGAAAAACTCCCACATTTAGAAGTTCAAGGAATATCACCATTGAAATAAGAGGTACGCAAATGCCCTTAACTGAACTTCAGTGCAGTTTTGCTGGTTAAAACCAAAAAGGATGCTCAGAGAACTATAAATTAATTTTGGTGCGGTCTTGTTTGTTCAAACTTGAGAGAAGGTTAGCTAAAAGAAATCCTCTAGTGAGGAATTCCAGAGTTTTATAGAACAACGAATGTCATCATTAATTCAGAGGTAAGTAAATTATTTATAATTGCAGTTTGGTACGGCTTTTCTTTGTTCAAACTGAGGGAATTGCTAAGAAGTTTCTGCAAAGAAAAAACACTCTACTGTTACTATTGTATTCATTTTTCTATTCTTTTTGATGGAACTTCTAACAATGTTGCAGTCAGCCTCACTCAACGGAAACTGGAATCTGAGTATATCAGATGACAAGGTAAATATTACTCAGGGACTTAGAGTGCTTCAAGGAACTAAGGGCTACCGAACTGACTGTCGTCATAGAGGTCAGCTACTGCAACAGAACCTCAAACATTCTTAACTTCTCACCCTCAAGAGGCGGAACGAACCTTTTAAAGAACCATCCATTTAACAAAAATTCCAGGTGTCGAAGCCAGAATTTTTGGTTCGAATTTACAAAATAGGAGCTTTTTTCTATTCAATATGTGTTCTAATTGGGTTATATTAGATATTAAAATGTATTTTTTAAAATATACAAGGGAATATACATGGAAAGTATAACTATTACCTTTACATATAAATTTTCCATTAAATTATCATCTTTCTGGCAAATCAGCTAGACATCAACAGATAAAATAAAAATAACAGAAGTAGGCACCGTGTATAGCAAAATATTTCCGCAAAATAAAAGCTCTTGAATAAAAGCTTTGATTTTTTAGTATCTGTTTTATTGCACTTAATTAAAATGAATACACTAACAACAAACAACATCTGAAAACTGCCAAGAACATACAAATTAAAGTGCAAAATGTCAGAGAGGGGCAAGAAATATTCAGAAATCAAACTTTAAATTTCAGGGACGTAGCTCAACGCAGAGTTAGAATAAAGAAAAATATGCACATGGAACCATGCACTGAAAGAAAATTTTCTTTATCACTCTCCAAAATTTCAGGTGAATAATGAATATCCCTCTTCAGGTCAAATAGGAACAATGAAAGTTTTAAGTTTTGAGGGTAATAAAGAAAGAGGAACATATTTCTTACTGGAAGACAGCAGGGAGGAAAATGCAAAGTAAAACATTCATATCGCTAACTTGTAGTGAAAAGAGCACTGGGTACGTGACGGAGTTTAGAATGAGGTGAATATGGACCTGGACTTTCTCTCTAGGAGCTATCAGATGCCGACTTCTTGTATCTCAGAGCAGAGGGTATCAGTTCTCACATTATACATTTTTAAACACGCAACAGGCCTACAAATATTTGTTCTTTCTAGTTTGTTTTAGTTTTACAGTTTGTTTATAATATTAAGATATTAAAGCAAAATTTAACAGTTGTTATTTCCTAGATCTTAACAATGCCTACTATGGAGTACTGGAAATATAATGTAATAAACGAAAATGACATTAGTGTGGTGGTTTTTGAATCTCACTTTTTTGGAGGGGGGGGGTTATTCACGGACACTCTTTAACACCTCAGTTCATTAGCGTTCCAATCAAATCAAGGCATGAAACGGCCACAAATTTTGCTCAGAAGCCTCTTTTATCAGACTTGAGGTTCTTTTTCGTGCCGTAAATGTACCACATGGGACCCGGCTTTACTTCCCTTTCTAAGGAAGCCATACTTAGAATTTTTACGCCCGAAAAAATCCATCGATCCTGGTCGGGATTTAGGAAGCAAGTTACCATTACACCACCAGAGCCAACGACTCTCACTGTCAATTATTTAAAGTTTAATAGATTAGCAAAACGCACATTTATATTAAATACCATATATTAATCATTCTGAACGAATGTGAGATAGATATTTTTAAGCATCTCTTACTTTCTGAGGTATGTTTTCAGAATTTCTACAATGTGGGACCTCAATCGATCTTCGGGTGTATTTGATACTTGTTATGCCAGAGATAAACAGAAGAATATTTTTAGAATGGAAAGCTTTCTGGTCTCTTTAGTTTATACTCTCCGACAGGAAATTAAGCAGAAATCTACATATGCCCAGTAAAGCCATACGGGTAACACACGTGGCCGACTACAAACAAACAAACAGATGAATGCACTACAAACAAGTCAAAAGAAAATGAAACGCAGGATATTAACAATAAAGTACAAAATCTCCAACGAAGCGTTAGGCCAAATAACATCAGCAATAGATTGAATTGGAAATCAGCAACCTAGCGAGGATGTAGGACGACAGATGGACGTATAAGGCTACCATGTGGGACACGAGCCGAGGCAAAGGACACAGAGGCAGGCCAAGATGGAGATGGGAAGACTTCTACGCGGCACAGGCAGGTCGACAATGGTCCAGAATAGCAAGAAGCAGGAATGGAAAATCATAGAAAATCAACTTCGAAACGAGTGAAATCTGATGAACAAAAGTGTATAACAAAGTATATCATACAGGGTACTACTACTGTACAAAGTCCTAATGCGAATTAGCATTAGCGAATAAGAACCACCCTCTATTATTATTATTATTATTATTATTATTATTATTGAACTAGATCGAGACATTGCAAAGAGGCCTCATTGGTAGATAATATACCTGGCTAACCGGAGTACAAAGAGGAACATTACCTAATGATTCATGAGTTTTCATTGCAGAAAATCAAACCAACACGGAACTTGATACTTCATAGTCAAGGAATGAGAAAATTATGTCAAATATAATATTTATTGTAGATGATCACAAAATATTATTTGACTTCAAAGCTATGCTCGCATGTAATTAAAGTAAGAGAATTTGTTTGAAAATATATTACAAAATACTCTGTTTTTCGTTTGAAAACGCATTTACACATTTTAAAAAATGAGCATGTTTTAAATGTCGTAATAAGACCGGTGCCCTATACGATCTAAAATTTATGAAAAAGGAGTTGTAAGAACAAATATTAGCTCTAATGTTTAATAATATGTTACACATTTGTAAATCTTAATTCTTAACAACACATGTATAAGATTAAAATACATTTAACATTAAAATAAAAGCACAGTGTGCTTCATAAAGTATTTTTAGGCCGTGTTCACTATGCGTTTGCATCTCAGTAAAAGTATGTAAACTTTCCAGTTTACCCTAATGTAAATTAACTATATGAAATCAGACAGGGTATTGAATTAATTAATAAACATATAATATTAATATAATAACAAGCTCTCTATATATTTGTATCTGACTACTAATTTTAAAGATGAGTCATGTTTATAATTTGACACTAATGGAAAATCAATATAATTAATTTACTTATAGGGTTTCTAGTACTTCAATAATAACATTAAGTATAAACTACACACACATTCACAGTTTATTAACAAAAAGCAGGTATGAGGTAACTTTATATCAATTTGTGCAATATTAATGCTTTGCAATATCGCGTATTGCATACATTTTGTTCTATTTAGAAACCCAAAATCAATATGTATTATAAGCGATTCTGTGTTTCAGTGCCTATACTCTCAAAGCTATAGGTAGGTATTACAACTTCGTTCTGTATTAAGTTCTCGCGCTTTGGAATAACTTTTTTTTCTTATTTCTTATTTTAAGGAAGCGCTAATTTGGAATAATGAACTTTTTTGTCATTGCATATTCATTACTGATCATACCTGTAACAATATATGTATATAACTATTTATAGTTTCTCAAATATATAGTACATGTTCATGTACACACGAAAAAAATCAAATATTTCATTGTACCTTCCTGAGTACATCTATATAAACACCTAGTTGAACACCTGAATGTACTCGAAAAAAGTTTTTTTTTTAATATAATTTTGCGGTCCTCGATAAACCATATACATATACAGAGGATGCCAAAAATGTATACACACTTTCACAGCAGATATCTATTTAATATATTTCAAAGTTGGACAGAAAAACAACAGTAATGTGTAGTATGTATGATAACAGACGTGACTCGCATACATTACGATACCGTTGCTACGTAACAGGTAATTCAACATTGAACAAATGAAGCCAAGATTATCGTATGATGTTCTGTAAACAGACGTGACTCACATTATGTTATGCTAGCGTTGCTACAACAAAAAGGAACCAATATTATCGTTTGAACAGTGGAAAGCATTTTTGAAGTGGTATTTGTTGTTGAAGTTCAAAGGCAATGGGTACGTGTGTACAGAACAGATTCTCCGGATCTAACTCCGTTGGACTTCTACCTATGGGGAACTTTTAAGGATGTTGCATACCGTAGAAAACCAGTTACACTGACAGCACTTCGGGAAGAAATTGAAACGGCGTGTGCTGCAATTGCTAAGACACCTTCGCAAACGTTGCTCAATCAATAGTTCTACGTATTCAGAAGTGTATCGATGCCGATGGTGGGCATTTTGAGCATCTGTTGTAACTGAAAAAGTCGATCAAGGAAGAATGGTAGATACCGAGATCAATGGATCGAGTAGTTCGAAGATACAGACACGAAGGAACCCAACGACCCCGCCAAACAACCGAACGATAAGACAGACATAATTTTAGCATGGCTATAACGAACATGTGCAACAAGTTTCAATTTTAATGACCAGCAATATATATATTCAAGAAACGAGAAAGAATTTTATTACAAAAGAGAACAAGTATGTCTGGCACAAATAGGAGAGATAAAAACATTCCCTAATTGATTGTGCGCCGAGACCCTACAACGGGATCACTGTCCTATACTATAATAATATTTGAAAAAAAAAATACTCAAACTTTATATTCTTAATGTTCTGCTATTCCACAACTACATGCCCACAAAAATCCCTATTATGTAATATTTCTCATTATTATATATTCACAACTCATATCTTCCCACTGTAGAAATCGACCGCCACGGGTGGCCGAGGTCGTTAAGGCATGGACTCGTGAGCGGGAGGTCTGCGGTTCGAATCCCGCCAGGACCGTCCTCCCTGACTGGGGTTTTTTCCAGGTTTTCCTCAGTCTTCATAACTGGCAAATGCCGGGGAGGTACCTAAACTTAGGCCTGGAACGCTTCCTTCCTTAAAAAAAAAAATCCTTTCCCAATATATCATTTCATTTCATGTATCATCAGTGTCCACCGCCTGTGGTGCCTCAGTAGTAAAAACGGGCGTTAAACACTACTCAAAAAAAAAAAAACTGTAGAAATTAATGCAACAGCAGAAAGAGCAGTGAACTAACATGACGATTACATTTTAGTTAATAATTTATTGTTTTAACCCTCTTCTGTTGCATTATTTTGGTCAATACATATTTCAAAGAGCAATAGAGTTAGTTAAAGAGAGGATAGAAAATAAGTAATAATTTCCCATACAAAAATATAAATTACATATCTTTTTTCCGTCAGAGGAAGAAGTGGATTATGTAACGAAAATATCAAACACAAAAATGTATATACATGTATAGAATGTGAACTAAAATCAGGCTAGGTATGAATTATGCATTGCGTTCCCTCATTTATAGTAATATGAAGTAAATTAATATTTTCTTTGCTTATGCTATCAAGAGATAATTACGCATATAGGAATAATATATAAAAGTCCAAGTACCACAGTTGACATATCAGTTAATTAAAATAAAAATATAAATAAAAATATCCAGGTTTTAAAGATAAATCGACGTTATACCATTTGTTACAATTAAAATACTTATAAGTGCTCCTTACAAAAGATACACTTTACTTCTTTATAAAAGTAAAAAGTGAAAGGTTAAACATTTTATATAATGACTTATCCGTACAATCGTAAATGTCACTAACAATGAAAACTTCTGAAAAAGCATTTTAACTAAAGAATTATCGAGTCCCCTGAAGCACTAAGAGCAACCAGTCGGAAAATTAGAAAAATTTACCTCGAATTTTAATATATCTTTTATACTACTCTAACATATTAAAAAAAAAGTGAAACGCGACAACCCACGAAGTAAGAATTTTCTTGCAAAAATTAGCTAAAGTTACCTTGTTTAATTAATTTTTTCTTTTTTATATTAACATGTTTCTCGAAGCTGTTAAAATTGAATTCTGAACAATAGTTCATTTTAGATTTCATATTTTGCAGAACACTATGCTTTTTGGAAAACATTGTCATTAATTCACAACATGAGAAGATATATATAATTGAACGATTTCCTATAAAACAATGAAAAAACAAATATACGACAGAAGCGGAAATTTTAACAATAATAAAAATTTATGGATAAATACTCCAAGGTAAACGAGTGTAGAAAATAACAATTTCATGCCTAGAAGTAAAGCACTTATATCTGTCTTGCATGCCGATAGAGTTATCACTATATATTACACTTTTAACCTAAATGTCTATGGCTATTTTTTCTTATAGGGATGGATTAAAATCGTTTGGTAGTGGGTTGATTGAACTTAAAATTCCTCTTTTTTCACTGTGAACTATTTAGAACTGTAGAGCTTAAAATGTCATTACTGTTTTATGCTGCATTGAAATAGAAATTACTGAATATTACAAAATGGGTTTGGTTCCAGAAATGAAGACATTTATAGAAAGTTACTCGTTTTGTTGAACAGTTAATAGATTTTGTGAGATCTTGGATTTTACTGTGTGCGTGTATGTATGTGTATGTGTGTGAGAGAGAGAGAGAGCGAGCGAGAGAGAATGGATCTAATAGGATGAAACACGCAACAAGGAAATAGTAAAGTTGCTTTTTCTTCTCTTGGTGCTGCAACCCGGAGTGACCCTTGACCTGCCGCAGCGACCTCTGTTTCCTTTATCTCCGTCTCACGACTTCATTGATAGAGGCCAGTACTGCAGGTGGGTATGTGATCAACATGCCTACCACACTGCTCCTGGATCGAAGAACACCACTTCTTCATCAGGCAGCTCCCCAATTATCCTCACGAGGCTCGGTAGAACCCGTTCCAAACTTGACTAAGAAAAATTACTCAGCAGGTACCGGGAAACGCTAACCGCTAGACCAACGAGGAATGAATTTGATTCTGTTGAAAGTGATTTATGTTACATGATTCAAAATAAAGTTGTGGACAAATTGTGTAATGTAGAAAGAAAAAGTAAACAGAACCAGAAGCGTGCTGATTGAGCACTGGATAAAGCATGTTCTGGCATTTTTTGGAGGGAAAAGTGTATTTTGCGAATATTTGTGCAGAGAGGCAAATAAATAATAAAATAAGGAGAAAAAATCAACCAGGATGCAGCTTTAAGCTGCAGAAAAGAAACAGAAGTGAAAATTCGATGTTTAACAGAAAATATTGCGGATAAATGGATACTTCTGTTGAAAAGAAATTCTATATCTCACGCTATGATAGTGCGTGTGAGAATGGGGAGGATGTACAGTGGTGGAAAAAGCATTTCATTACCTCCCTTCGCATTCTAATTATGACTTTGACAAAGATTTAAGTTTAGATATCCATTGCTGTTTATTTGTTGCTTGGGTACTCTTGTCTCCATTGTTGAACTTCCAATTTCACCTTCATTAACAATACCACATTACTAGTTATTATTTGTTCAGTTTTCATTGCAGAAACACACTATTCTAGCTTATTCCTTTGTTAATATAGGCACTAGAGACATAATCTGTAGAACGTAAGTCTAATATTTCAAGAGTAATAAAGAAATACAGGGAAATGTTGGAATGGGAAAAGGAAGAGGCAAGAAAAGGCCATCTAGTTCAAAAACAGGCCAGGATACTAAAAAGAATTAGTATCGGTGATCATTGGCTGTAAAAAGTTTTGAATGTCATTGCTACGGTAATACCGATTTGTTTTGTTTCAGTTAGAGACTAAAATGAACTTTCAGACAAGATTTTGAATAACGGAAAGAATTTTTTTCAAATTTTGAAGATGTATAGATGTACAGAAGGTATGCCAGTAGCTATAATATCGCATTTCTCTGTCTTCTTGGACTTGCGCGCTTTTGCAAATGTACGATATACTTATCGCATTAAAATAAGGAAAGTAATAGATAAAAGAAAACAGTCTTTACATAACTTTATTGATGTAAAGCTTCTTAATGTCCGGGTTTACATAGAATGGCGAATGCGAAACTGATTTGATGCAAATGCTTAGTTTACTTTAGTCATTAGGTTGTGCGATTGCAATTTTTATGACTATGAAGGCCCTAGGATCGATCTTTCAGCCTCCAACCTTCTTCAACTCTTTTGTTGCTGAGACTAACTCTCCTAATTGCGTTTTCTTTTTCTTTTTCGAGTCGGGAAGGTAAAATGGAAAATAATGAGGCAGTAGAAATTTGATTCTTTCGAGCTGGATAGAGATAGAGTAATTATGTCAAATAAGATTATGAGAATCTAATGAATGCAAAATTCTCTGAAAAGTAATAAAAGCAAAACCGCTAGAAGGATGTGCAGTACAGTCACAGGTAAATTTCTGGTATGAACATAAACCACAAGGAACAGAACTAAAAGATTACAACGTCAGTTTAAAATTCCGTTGTCATTTGTTGTTCGGATGAAGGAGAAAAAACCGCTTGCCGATTGCACCGGTTTTTATTAGTAGAGAACTTAATTAAAGATGTAAAATATGTGGAGGGAGAGATTTTGGAAAAGGAAATTAATTTGATTGGTTATATGGAATCTGAGGGGTAAATGTTGATTTCTTCCTCTCTGATGATTGGTTTCTTATATTTTTGCTACGGCTGTTGAGACTCTGCTGCTGAATACGTTTATGGTCCTGTGACTAAAGCGGAAGGAGTATATGGAGATTGACAAGATTTCTCGTTGCGGAAGATGAAACAATTTATTGTTGATAAACTATTTCACATAAAATGTACTGCTGTTATTTTCTGGAGAAAAAGTGCCACTTTCCCACTAACTATGACGATCACTCTGACGTTTCTTAATTTGATAAAGACTGATTTTGAAATCAACTAATCCTGAGATGCAACTGAACTCAGCTGATAAAGCTCTTCCACTGAACGGAACTGAACTGACCGTGACTGCCTTCCACACTGATAATGCCCCACACTTAATACTCTTCCAAACTGACTACAGCTTTCCACTATCTGAACTGAAGTGAGAAAGCCCTTCCACTGATAATACCCATCTGTATACTATTCAAAAACTGAATGCCGGCCGCAAAATCACAAGACTAAATAAACATGGCCTAAGTACTTTTTACATGTAGATATCAACTGCAGCTGCTAGCTTCTTCCCTTGAAGAAGTTATCGGTCTGTCGTTGCACGTGTTTTATTACAGCTACCCTGCTTTACAATTCTCTGACAGAATACAAAATAAACTTTTTTTTTTTCCACGGACCCTACTTAAGAATTTCCTTCAGAAAATATCGGTTTGCCGTGTCCTTGAGCCTTCTACATAAATATTGTTACAATAGGCGACAGAAATTCCCAGGTCAGATTTTATGGCTGGGGTAGTTTTCTGTATTCTGGCGAGAAAATAACATTTTACACGCAATAATTCAACACTTGTACAGGAAATAGAAATGAAACTACATTCATGAGTAAAATGGAAAATTTGCGAAAGCAAAACGAAATGGAGAGGAAAAAAAAAAAGTAATTTAAGGTTGCAAATAGCTCCTGAATGATTTTCAGTATCATTAATTTACTTAATGCAATTTATTAGTAACAAAACATTTGTCAGTTATTTAAAAATAAGAGCTAATGTATAGCACACATATAGGTGCCAATATTCCTGCAACATTCATGCCGAAAACGCTAAAGAAAACCCCCTTTCAAATGCAGCATTATTAAAATAATTTAGATTGTTGTCCAACGAAATATGGCATTATAATAATTAAAATGAGCGTAAGTTGTGGGAGTATATAGAAAAACGTGAACTTATTTTTGTTGTCAATATCGTCGTTGTCATATGTGATTACGTTTGAACACAGGAAAGTTCAAGTAAAATATTATAAAAACGTTACAACGTAGTTCGCTTAATGCTTTATTCCTCAGGAAGAATTCCCCATATACCTCTATAAGTTAAGTGAACTGTAATCGACTTAGCATCAGGATTACGGCGATAAATTTTTCCATCAAAATGTAACATAATTAGGCATCGGCATTTCTAAGCACTAAAAGTAGAATATAGCGAAATGAAGTTATACTGGTCACCAGCTACCCTCTCCCCTTACGTCTCTCGTTCATCAGTATTTGTTTACCCGCCGGGAGGTGGCTCTGGCATGCATTTGAGTGTACCTAACTTGATGTTAAGTGTTTAAACATTCCGATGCCTAAACATAAAAATTAAAGCAATTTTGAAAAGTTTTTCTACCGTAAACTAAATCTAAATGGCAATAAAACAAAATTCGCGAAAGTATTGCGTTTATTCTCCTTTATATTTGTACATTGCTGTCTCAATACTATAGACTGAATTTTAAGAGAAATTCCTTCTTTTCAACGCGTAATATGAAACAATTTGCAATATCGTTGATAATTATGCAACAGCCACAAGTTTACTTGGTTCTAACGTCCCTTTTCTTATCCGGTTCCATTTTTATCATCTCCATTTTGATACTTTTATTGTCAGGAAATTGCAAAATTTATATTTTTTTGATTGAAAGCACTCAAGGAAATAAGTTTTCAAAGTAAGGTGTCTCGAGGAAAAACACTAGAAAAGGTAATAAAGCTAGGCATTCATATTTAAGATAGTTCGCCATAAATTTAACAAATTATCACTCATTATATATATATATATATATATATATATATAGTTGGAACAACAAGAACTAATTGAATAGGAAACGCTTCCATATTTTGGCCAACACAAACTAAGATATCTACTTGCTCCTATAGCAAAACTGCACCTTTTAACACAAACAAATAAAACATTTCGCTTTCAAGCATATTGTAGTAGTCAATAGTACATTTCATTGAGGTTAAAAAGGAACACATTCCTGGAATGGTTCGCTTTTATACCTCAGTATAACTATAATTAAGTGTCCACAGCGGACTCTGCCATTTCTTTCATGTTGCCAAATTAAAGCCATTTATAAGGCTATCTGTTACTTTGATTTTTATGTTTACTGAAAAGTATTGCGTGTAAAAACTTTGAAATGTCTAAATTTAGGTAAAAGTCCAGTTGGGAATAATATATGAAAAAAAGAAGTCTAGGCCCCCATATTGCACAAAACTTATTCATGTTCAAGTTCTCCTTTCACAAGAGCGATGTTTTCAGGAATAAACCCCTCCAAGGACCGACCTGCACGCTCTTCGTCTTCAATGCTTTCTTGACCCACTCGAAAACAGTTTGGCCCATTCTTTTAGAGTAGAATATGAGGAGGATGTTTCCCCATATACATTTGAATTTAATTTCATTTGAAGTAATTCCTTCTTTTGTGAAGAACTTAATAACAGCTCGAAACTTCATTTTGAACATGTCACAATCTTCTACACATAGCCTTCTTTGTGCAACTGAACACATGGGGGCGGAAGTTACAGCTGCAATTATTTACTTCACACATAAGATATAACACCAGATAAGGGTCTTGTGAAAGCGTTAACCCTTATCGGCGAGGCCGGAAACTTATGTATATATAGTTGTACTTATTTGAGAACAGTAGGGTTAAAGTATTCTTACACACAGACGTGAAAGCTGGGTTCTAACAGAGAATTAAGAACATTAGATTAATATTGTTGAAATGGATAGTGTAAGGACAAGTAGAGAACATAGGATGAATAAAATTAGAAATGAATAAATTAGAGAAATGATGCAAGCCCAAGAAACCATATTAGATAGAATTACAACATGGATATGTAGAGAGGATATCGAAGGAGAGGTAGCTTAGAAGAGTAGTGTGCTTGTCATCCCAGGGACGGAAGACGAAGTGGTGAGAGGAAGGCCAAGAACAGCTTGAGTTTTGGGAATAAGGGCAACGGCTGAAAATTGGAAATGCCTGATGATGATTTTACATACAGAGAGGCAGAAGATTTTTAATGCGACAAGGATAAATTAGGAAATTAACAGTATTTTTATACAGCTTCCACTTTTCTATTTTGATAACACTTTTCTCTTCGCTTTATTTTGCTTAAGTAAGGAGCTAAAATCATTGCTTCTTGTGCAAAGCGTCCCAAGTTGGAATTCGTATTCTACAGTGCACAAGCTTTTCCATGTAAGCTGACATAGTTCGAACTTCACTTCCCTCCGAGGTGCCACTACTATCTGTTTGCTACTTTTCCTTACGCCTAGGGCTCCCTAAACATTCCGCTGGAAACCGCCGCGACTCCCACAGGAACCTCCATTTATCCTTGCTTCTCTGTGCAAAACCATCAACACTTCATTCCATGCAAATTGCTCCGAACATAGTTGGAATTCCTATGAGGGCCAAATTAGCCTTCACGGGTCCACCAAGAGGCTCCTTGTTCAGGAATTTCATATAATGGGCGAAGGGACAGTATAGGTGCGGCGACATTCACCAGCATACTGATTCTGCAGCTTGTTTCGGGAAAAGAGAGGGGTTAAACTCCAAACAAACAACAAGGGTGGCAAAGTTTGGGACAAAATAGCTTAAAACATGTGAGAGAGCGATATAGGATAAGCACTGCACAAAAACTTCGGGGATAAATCTCGGAACTGCTGTTAAATACAAGTAACACTCTCCTTCTCTGAACGCCAAGACCAGAGGGCGCCAGCAGACTGAGCCGACGTGATTCTCTCCGTCACTTTAAACTCTAAAGCAAATCTTCTTATGCTGTAAATAAGCCCTATATGTAAAAAAAGAGCTTGAGAAAGTTTCAACTATACCAATAATATAACGGTTAAAGAAGTTGCAATATACAATTCACAGTAGTATAGAATAACGGCTCGCCACCTCCATAGTCTAGTGATCTCTTTGGAAACTATTAGTCCATAGGTCCTTGGTTCGATTCAGATTAACTTATTTGGGTAAGGATTTTTATAATGTTTTTTCTTACGCCGAGAAGATGAATGCTTTAACGTGTCAAAGGATCATTTGCGCCATCACTTATTCGTTTCAGTCATTGCTTAAGGACTACAGGCTCAAACCTACAGTATTCACTTCACAATCTGTAGATTCTAAGACCAATGCAGTCAAAGGGACAACAAATAAAACAGTATTTAAAAAAGGTAACGGCTCTGGAAGAAAAAGTATGCTTGCTAAAGTCCCCTAGTATCGTTGATATAAATACTATTATAAAAAGTTGACTTAAAAGGTAGCAGTAGATATATCTTTATTGTTATAAACTTCTATATACACGTTGCAAGTGTGTTTTATCCACGAGTCGTAGATTATACGTGCTAAAATATGATACACAATTAGAAAGAGGAACAAACTATCATAAAAATATGACATTGTTAATAATAAATACTATTTTTTGAAATATGAGAACGGTATTTACAGATAATACTTATAATTACATTAGTTGTTGCGTTATAACCAGAAAATACATTGCTTCTAGCTTCCAGCACTTTGACTAGGAAAATGCCCATGTTCAACCAGTTAGTGTGGTTTGCAACAGGTCCCAGCATGCCAATCGTCCTTTAATTGCCTTTAAAAAGTTTTCAGGAAACAGTATTTTTCTCAGGTGTTCCCAATGGGCACATTTTGCCAGAATATGTACCCATTCCTCATCTCTTCTACAAAATGGGCAGATTCCAACTTACTAGTCTAAGCCAGACCATTCCTGATCTCGCTTTTCTCCCTAGAACGGACTTAAAAGGCAGTGCACATTTGAACCAAAAAGCCACATAGTTCCTGGCCTGTTCTGAGGCTCTCGTGAAAAAGGAACTTACTTTTAAGCTTTGTAACTTAAACACTATAAAGAAGAAATTAACAAGTATCGCACAGAGGCGTGTTTTAGCATATGAATTAATTACAAAGCAGGCTATGAGTAAAACAAGACAGCTTACATACTAGATATAACGGTTACAGGATTAGCATTCGGTTTGAAAGATTATGGGTATTGCGATTCTTGCATACATACACCTTCAGCGGTAAAATTATTATTATTATTATTATTATTATTATTATTATTATTATTATTATTATTGTTGTTGTTGTTGTTGTTGTTGTAGCAAATAAATAAAATTTCACCCTATATGATTTTGCTCATGTATACGAGGGTAGGTCCATAAGTTTCCGGCCTCGCCGATAAGGATTAACGCTTCCACAAAACCCCTCATCTGGTGTCATAACTTATCTATTAAGTAAATAATTGCGGTTGTAACTTCCACTACGCTGTGTTCAGTTGTTCAGATATAGTTGCATAAATAAGGCTATGTGTAAAACATTGTGACATGTTCAAAGTGGAGTTTCGAGCTGTTATTAAATTCTGCACAAAAGAAGCACTTAGTCCAAATGAAACTCAACAGCGATTGGATGGTGTATATGGGGAAGCATCCCCATATATTCTACTTTAAAGAATGGACCAAACATTTTTCAATGGGTCGGGAAAGCACTGAAGACGAAGAGCGTGTAAGTCGGCCCTTGGAGGTGCTTACTCCTGAAAACATCGCTCTTGTGGACGTAGAAATTATGCAAGACCGGCAGCTCAAAGTTACAAAAATAGCAGCAAGGTTGAGCTTTTCTAAAACAAAATTCCTTCGAATTATTCATCAACATTTAAACATGAATAAAGTTAGTGCCAGATAGGTGGGTGCCTAGATTTCATTTCTACGTCCAAAAGCAGCAACCAGTCATCTGTTGTCAGGCATTTTTTTGGAGTCCTGCCGTGGCAACGAGAGAGAATTTCTGCAAACCATTGTTACTGGAGATGAAATTATCGTCCTCTACTAAGATCCCTTGTCCAAAAGAGAATCAATGCAATGGCGTAAACCTGGCAAAGCACCGCCTCTAAAGGCCGAGGTCACTCAGTCAACCAAGAAGGTCATATCCACAATCTTTTGGGACTGTGAAGGAATATTCTTCATTGACTTCAAGGAGAGGAACACGACAGTAAATGGGGAATACTGTGCTGGGGTATTGTACAGACTACGTGCTTCCATCAAAGAGAAAAGGCGAGGAAGGCTGAGTGGTTGTGTGCGCCTACTTCACGACAACGCGTCTGTGCACACAGCTCTTGTTACAAAGGAAGCTGTGAAGAAATGTGACTTCAAGGAGATAGACCATCCACCCTATAGCCCAGTTCTAGCTCCCAGCGACTATTTCCTCTTCTCAAAACTGAAGAAGGACCTTCGAAGAAGAAAATTTAAGTGTGCAAAGAAGTGACGGATGCTGTTTATGCCCATTTTGCAGAAAGACTTATGACACTTTATGGGGGGGGGATTGAAATGTTAACAAAGGTTTGAATAGTGTATTGAAACAAAGGTTAACTATATTGAAAAGTGAAATATAGTTTTTCTCCTCATCATACCTAGAAAATGACTAGGCCGGAAACTTATGGACCTACCCTCGTAGAAATTACGGCAAATAATTTTACTGTTTCTTACCACATTTCGTCTTTATGGACGTGGATCACGAAATTCCGTATCTTGCATTACATGAAATTCCGAACACATTTATATAACTATTTGAAATTCATGTTAAAAGAGGATTCCAAAAAGTAACAATTTCACATTTTGCGGATCATTGTAAATCTGATTAGAAAATTAGAGATATATTTGCTATCATTTTAAAACCAAATGTACATTGAACGCAAATTTAATTATATTTAAAAATAATTCAATTTAGATATTAAGGATAAAGTTTGAAAACACTGTTAATTACATTTGATATTTAACTCGCTAACCCCCATGCACATGCATTTTGAATTTTTATTTGATTTGTATTTTTTAAAAAGGGTGCTACAGTTATCACATCTTTTATTTTTTTATCCTTTCATACTAACCTTAACTGGTGTCACGTGTTTTAATTCAAACAGAATAGTACTATAAATACTACTGAGCATTTACTCTAATAGTTGTGTTTCGGTAGTAAATTGTTTCAAAATTGTATATCCCTATAAGGATCCAGGATCCCAGGTAAGGCAAAACCAAATACTTGATAATAATTGAATCTTTAAACTTTAAGCACCAAAAGTGATGTTAATTGAAATTTCAAATTGCACTGGCTAAAGGTTAAGATCATAAAACATAGATTGTAATCATGTGGAAATAATTATTTTCTTAATATCATTATCTTTTTATACTGTCACATTAGCATAAGTGATGACCATACAGAAAGTATAAGGAAATACAGTTAGTAGAAAAAAACCTCACACAAATAAACTTTGCACCAAAACAAGAAATTTTGTTTAGCAATGTGGAAAGCATATATTTCTTTACATTTCTTTCTTTCCAAAAAACAATAAACAATCTCTTAAAGTATAGAAAGTAGAAAATGATAGCTTCCTTATCCTATAACGTAAAAACAGCAAATTTATGAACGGAGGATGATGAAGGCTACACAATCTAAACTGCATATTCTCAGATTCTTACCGAGATAAACCCACTTTTTGCCATTACGATAAAGCGGAGCTATTCATCATTTTATTTCTGGTACAGCATTTTCCGCAGCGGGAAAAATCTATATCAACAGAGCGTCACTCGACCGTAACCTCCAGCATGTTGCCTACCCACTCCATTATCGAAATTGTCAGAGACGTATCGCTTAAGTCACCTTATTCCTAGCTTGGTAATGAATGCACGAGCTCTTTATGAATAGGTTTCCACGGTACTGCATGCTTTTCAGTGATGTTTACTTTTAGTGAGTAGATTAAGGACCACATTCACAGCCGTTTCTTTACTCTCTAACGATGTGCGCTAATATATGCAATGAGGAATGGCAGGGTTTTCGTGATTTGTCATATTTAAATCACTATGCATTTCCTAAGAAAAATGTTGTTTGATTTTTTTTTTATTTCGTGACCGCACATTTTAGTTATATCAAAATAAATGCACTATATTATACCGTTCCCTTCACATCTCTACCACTTGCGCAAATCATAAAATAGAAATCTCTCTCAGTGTGTTTACAAACTCCGTCTCCCTCTTCTCATAGCATCTTAGCTTAAATTAGGACAACACCCCATAACTTTTTTAATATTTAAATGTTTGCTAAATCATTCTCATATGTAACAGTATTAGTGATACTAACAACATTATATGGGCTATATTATAAGCTGGATTATCAACAATTTATTGCTGATGACTTAAAGAATATGTATATAGGGGAAATTGATAAAAAGATTACATATCTATACATTTCCCTCTATTATTTCATCATTTATATAACACAGATATTACCAAAATGCTAATAATATAATATACTGGGAGGGTCAGGACCTCTACGACCAGTTCGGGGGAGAAATAGTGTATAAACGAGGAACATTTTTTATTAAACGATCTATGTTCTCTAATGAGTCATTTAGGAGGCAAACATGAAGGAAGCACAGATATTAGAGATATTTAAAAGCAATGACATGATGTTTAACTACTGTTCGGGTGGAATTCGGCTTTCTTCGGTATCCTTCGAGACTTCAGCAGCAGCAAACCGTCGGTTGGTAACGTCAAGTGTGCGATGACGTATTTGATCAATGGAATGAATATTCGCTCAATCAATTCATGGAATCATGTACATGAAACTATCAACGTACTCCGCAAAGAAAACAATCTAGGAGTGTTTTATGTCGATCAACTTGGGAAAAGCACAGACGTCCATTCTCAACAGATCAATTGCACATAGAGGTACACGGCGAGGACAAGACAGCTACACGCGGTTTAATGTGAGAACCAGTACACATAGACTTAAGCAAGCAGGTATGTACAAATTGTAAATGACGGATCAGAGAACATAGAGTGTAGCTAATAATGTTCCTCAATGCGAGATCTATCTCTGCTCCGAATTTGTCGAAGACATTTTGACTCAATCTGTACCTATTAACATATTACTAACAACAAAGTTGTTGATATAAGTTTGAGTTCATGTTGTGGAATCGCAACTTTAGGAATAGATTCTATTGGCATGGTGAATTATTGGCAATATATTAACTTGATATAGTTCTTACATAAAATTCTAAGCAAAAGGGGACCTGAACCTCCTGGGGAGCGAAAGGTTCAGCACGTAATAGGAAATGAGTCAAAGACAGTGCTGTATGAATGAAAACAAATTTCTTTCGACTTATGAATGTTGCTGCAATGGTATTAGTTTTAAAACGTGTAAGATTTTGGGAAATATTCTCGCCTTCATATTAGGTTATTGTAGTTACAGATACCAATATTCAGAATAATTTATTTTAAAGTGAAGTCAAAAAATGGTTCGCTTCCAGAGTCTAAGTGCAACTTAGGATAATGAGCGCCACATACATACAAGTACCTATCAATGCTTATTTATCATACTACACCAGCTTATCCAAGCAGACGAGGAGAGTTTAGTGTTTTTCAGATAATGTATCCACATCAAAAAACCTCTATTGTTCAGCAATATCCAAAATATATTTTCTCCACTTCCCCAACTTCTTTCATAGTTTAACCTTTTTTATCCTTTCCAATTTGAATTTTCTTGCCGACCTCCTCAAAACATCCATTTCTGTAAAGTTTGTTTATTTCTTTTGATTGATAGATACATGTCATATTCATGATCGCACATAAGTACACTCTGTATAACTGTACAACATTTTATTTCTTTGTGATGCTTTTACTACGCGAAATTTATAAAATATTTATAACTTTCCTAGTTTGAGAACTTCTATTTCCTTACTTATATTTTAATGTTGCCTGATTTATTGATAATGACATTTAAATGAGTTTATTCTGTACTAAGAGTTCTTTTTTCTCAATTTTATTTTGTATTATTAACGTCCATTTTTAATATTCTTCTGTTTACTTCTGCCATTAATCTGTGCCAAAGTTACTTTTTATCCATAATAATTAACGAATACATGCATGTAGTTTTAATAGTAGAGAGGATTTTGCATTTTACCCATTTTTAAATGTTTTAAAGGACAATTTTAAATAATGATGGCGATAAGCTACATCCCTATCTTAGTTTCCTGTTTCCTTAAAGTCAATTGTGATTAATCCCTATTTTATTTCTGAAATAAATGATCAGAATTTGATTAATCTCACATTAATTTTTTTTTCATCCAAAATTTTGAACATTATTGTGACATTCTTATGTGTTATTGTCAAGTCTACAAATAATAAATATATTTTTAATGTTTATCCATAAATTCTATTAAACTTTTCTTTTATCTTATATTGGTGTATTATACTTAAATAAACTTGTACGTAGATTTGATTTCCGTAATGTTTTAAACAATTGTGCTTTTACTCTTCCAAATTTCCCAACTGATATATCAAAATAATCATTCCAATTCAGGTAGAAGTTAGGGGGTACGTGTGTATAGTTGTTTGGCCTTCCACAGAAATTATATTAAGAGTTTGCATCGTTATTGATTTTTTTTATATTTGAAAGAGTTTTGATTACTGGCTAACTTATATTAACTTATTTGTTTATGCAGAAAAATCCCCCCAAAATCACTACTATAACACCATTTGCAGATGAGCGAATCCGTTAAGAAATAAATATTATTACTTGAGTCCAGTCATCTATGCTAATCGAATCGCACTGTCAACTATGACGTTGGTTATGGTTAACCTCGAGCATTTTATGTTTTGTTGTTCGACTAGCCAATAGCGAAACGCATCTGACGGCTCTCCCTGCGGTTGAACTGCCGTTCCACTCATGTCAATCATTGTAGCTGTTCCTTCAGGCAGAAACTACCATCAAATATGGAATACATATGCAGAAGACCAGAATTCTGATCAGGTCACGATGTACGAAATCCTAATTCTGAAGTGACTATATGCATAATGAAAATGCTCTCGGGAAACGTGTAATTACTCTATCTTCGTGAAAAAGCACGCTTTAAAATAGTTGAAGCTTTAATATTCATTCTTGTGTACCGTGGTAATTCCTTTGGCTTAGAAATAAACATAATTAACATAAATTAAACATTTAATTCTCTGCCTTAATTAGTAGGGTTAAGTTATAAAAATACAGGTTATGTTTATGAGGTTTGTTTTCCTATTTTGTAACGCTGGCAGGGTATATGAATGTTTGTTATGCCAACATCTCACATACAGCGCTTAGAAAACATTTCATAAATGAGCGTTGTGTTTTAATAACATAAAACAACCGCACGCAGAACAGTTTCTAATTGCTTGCCTAGAAGATGTTGTACATTCGGCGCCTATACTCTTGAACTGCTCTAAACGCTATTAAAACTGGCAAGAACTCATGCTTTTCATTGATAAGTTTTCGTCGGAGAGGAAGAAAGTATTATTTACCCTGAAAGTATTATTTGCACAAAAAACCTAACAATTCGAATTCCTTTTTTCCAAATTCTTCCCTCTATCTATTACACAATTTAATTAAACATCAACGCCCTCATATATTTTAAAAACTGCTGCATCTCTTTCAAAAGCTGCAGTTTTGAAACACCTGCTTAGGTCTTGAATTGAATTTTATGTCTTCAGCACAGAAGGATGAAATTTTCCTCACCTGAAAGACCTATTCTTGTCAAGTAATGAAGTTTGATACATTTTATTTAAGTGTAGCATAATGCTTTAATATATTTTGACATATTAAACCATAATCTTCAGTATTACAGGCGGCAATTTTCACATCCTGCTAAAGTATTATTAAAGTATCAACAGGGAACATATTTTCTGGGATTTCTGTACAAAATTTCTGATGTGTATCATAATCTAAGATAATTAATATTAGTTTTTAAACTGTGTGGTATAATGTAATTTACTCAACTGTTTTGCTCTTTTATCTTATACGTGTATAAAGAAGCAAATGAATTTACATATGTACCGTCAAAACACCTAGGAGGAATATATGCTGTTTTAGCTCTCAATTCAATAAAGAGAAACCAGTAATACTTCATCTTTTTTCTCTTATCACCAAGGAAAAGAATTGTAAGTATAGCTCAATGTACAGGTACTTAACGCTTAAAGGTCTTAGCTGGCTATTAACTTGTTAAATAGACTAAACCACTTAATATGACTATAATATAAACACTCACCCATAAAAGTTGATGAAATGGAATTGCAGTAACTTGTGTAACTTTACTCACCTGTAAAGAGAAAAATAAACGTCTATTAAGTTCTTGAGAGTGGAGAGTGGAGAATTTCAATTATTACACAAAGAATTTGTCCGTTTAAATTGCATTAGGTAAAAGGTATATTTATGATTTTAAATTTTAACGAAAAGAACATTTACATATTCGCATAATGTGACACGAATGGGCTTAAAAGCCTCTGGCACTATTACTGCTTCAGTTTTCCCACTCTATGCACTTTCAACCCTTCCCCGCAGTTCATCAAAGTTAAGCCCTCGGGAGGAGTGTACACATGATTTTGAAGTGTCTAATAAATAGAAATAAACAACATCTCAAGAACGAAGATTTTACAATCCTCAGGTTTTAAATTGAAAACTTTTAGAAAGTCAAGGTGAACGGACAAAAAGGGAAAAGAACCATACTTTTTTATCTGTTATTTTATAAAATTTCTCTCTATGGGAACCCAAGATTGCGGGTTCAATCCGGGCCAGGGTCTATGGATTTCTTCGGGCATAAAAATCCTAAGTATGGCTTCCTTCGGAAGGCAAGTACAGCCGTAGGTCACGTGTCGTATATTTACGGTACGATAAAGAACCTCAAGCCTGAGAGGCCTCTGAGCAAAATTTGTCGGCCGTTTCACGCCCTGAAATGAATGGGACGCATTTGACCTGAGAAGTTAAAGAGCGTTCGTACATAAAACAACAAAAACAACTGGGGAGCATCAAGCCACTGACAGAAAAGTACTAAAAGATGTAAATTTTAGTGATTTTGGGATTAAAAGCAATATGGAAATAATTAAAGTCAAGATGTTACTTAATTTTTATAGGTGAAAATTAAAAAAAAATTGCCTAGATGCACAGAATTGCAAAGGAACTAGCAATGAAATAGGAAGAAAAACAGCCGCCATTCTTAAAACAAACAATGCAAAATACGAAATCATACTTACTTAATATAAAAATGAAAATATATAAGTAAAATAATAGCTTAGTTTGTCGCTGTCATTATTGACCGAGGTTGATGTGAAAAAAATTTACAAAAATATAAAAGATTCACACCACTGTTGACTATCCGACATTCCGGTAGAAGTATGACTGTATCAAATACATTATTAACCCAAATAACTATAATAATTATGTGAACATTTAAAAACTAGTGAAAATATATACCTTCATTGCAGTAAAACACACATTGTGGAAAGAATCTAAACAATACAAATATAGGATACAAAAATTAAACATTTCCCTGATTGTAATGAAGTCTTGCTATTATTAACCGCCACTGCTGTATATATTGATGGAATAGCTACTTTGCATACCCAAAGCACGCCATATTAGAAAAATATTCCATTATTTATATCCGAGTAGTTACTATAAATTGAGCATAATGTCCATTATTGCACGCAAGCTTCAAGTAAATCCAGCGATACAAAAGAAAAGCTGCAGAAATAGCAGAGATGAAAAAGTGGAAAGTCATATACGGAGACGTGTTGAACAATGTAGTTATTGTAACACTCCCAAACTTTGCTGAGGTTGCCCTGGTGCCACGTTTTCAATTTTGTCCCTGCAGCACTCAGCAACATATGTCTGTTCCCCAAGGACATTAAAAGTGCGTGTCGATTGATCTCGCCAGACCTGACATTCCCAACAAGTTGCTTCTGCCATATTCACCGGAAACCTCTGTGCTTTTTTGTTTCGTTACTAAAATACGGAACGGAAAAGTAATCTGAAGAATAATATATTTTTGTTTCTTTTATTCAGCATTAATTATTACGACGGTTTTTCGATTTTATTTATTTCATTTTGTGGACATGTGCTAGATGCTTTAGGAAGATATTATAAGTTCTTTTTCCAAAGGAGTACATTACATCATCGCTCCATTATAGAGACCCAATCTTTCATCAGATCAACGAAATCAAAAGCGTGAAAGTTTTGACTAAATAGAAATGTCTCTCCTATAATAAAACAAACATTTTCTCCAATCTTTGTAATCTGAAAATGGAGTATAATGGTGATCGACCAATCTAAAAAGACGTACATTTGAGGCAACCGTAGAGGACTGAATCTAGGAGGTGTTATAATATGCAACACTCTAGATAATTTTTTGCGTTCATGGACATTGCCTTTATAAATCGATAATATTTGTCTTTAAGATATTCACCTCAGCAGTAGTGCTCGAGAAAACCGAACTCTAGCAGACCAGTTCGATTCAAACTACGTAACAATAAAATTAAATATTTCATGTCTAATTTAGGGTCAGTTCACGGGATTAAAGTATTTACGCAATGACAGTGAAACAAAGATAATACTAGATATAGCATGTTTTAGTAGTTAGCTATTGATGGTTGTTAAATCAACAGCTGATTTTACGCAATCCTTATGACATAATTTTGTTGCCTATTCTGAAAAATTATACGACCATTCTGGAACCCGTTTATACACCTGATAGCAAACGGAAAAGTCTCAAATTGAACTGTAGAAGGAAAAGCAGACTTATGCCAGTTGTACTCTAGTACATTCCGTATTTCGATATTTCTTCGCTTTCTAGCGATGGGCATATCATTCGAGAGGTTACTTCATTGGCTATTACAGGCCCTCTCAATATACACCAATACAGTCGTGGTTGCAGTCAGATTTTCGGCTCACTTCGTCACTTCACTTTGTTTTGTCTTCGCTCTTAGCTCGCGCAGCGGTAGGTTGGTAGGTAAGAAGTTCCACTGGGGGAAAACGTTTTGGCACTATTATTAGACGTTGGAAATGAAGTTTATTTCCTACTATGGTGACTCCACTTATGGTGCTGTTATTTATTTATTTATATATATGTATATAAATTTGCTTTGCTTGAAATATAAAAAGTATTCCTGATTTCGAGGAAATGTTTTGAAAAGTCGAAAAAGCAGTCAAGAGCTGTAATGAGACAAACATTCCTGCTAAACATAATTGATAGTGGTGACTTTGTTTTCGCTTATTTGATGACGTTGTAAAGTGTTGCCTGTCAAGGGGCGAAAGTACTTTTGCAGACCAGCAGAGAAGTTTACTTTTCTTTTATAGTGAAACGTTCATAGCACATGCTCTGTATATTTTAAATGTTTCAAAAGAGTTAAAAGTTTATTGTTAGTCTTTTTTATTCTTTTAATATTTTTATTTTTCATACAATTTTACAATTTACACACTCAAATTGTTCGGTTCGTTACAATATACGGCATTTGTTTTCTACCTTTCTTAACTGTTCAATAAATAATGTTAATTGCTTAATCCGTATTTGTTTTTAACAGACACACAGCATATTAGCGGTATGCATCACAAACTAAACTATTAACCTCGGAAATAAAATTTCCTTACAGCTGATATGTGAGAAACAAGTTTATCCCAAATGTACTATTTTATTTGAAATATTTCACAGCTCATGTATAAAATATATAACTTGTTTTAACATTTATTACGATTCAATTATATATTTATTTGCATGACAAACAATTGTCCTCCTGCCTGAGCTATTCAATATGATTAGTTGAAACTTTCCTTCACCTGAATGGATAGCTTACTCCATTGCAGGAGTGGCAATACATTAAAAAAAAAAAAAACTTTCTTCATTCCTATTGGGTGCACAGTCCTCAAGGGCCTTGGCCGAAGGCGGTGACCGCTGCATCCTCTACTTCCGTCTTGCGACGTCAGTAAGACACGTAATCAACATAATACCACCCTGCCGCCTTTATGTAGCTTTCTATATCAAAGGATGCCACCTATCTATAAGATAGCTCCCCATTTGTCTTCACAAGACTAGGTGGACTACGTTGCAGACCTCCCTAAATTTCTAAGTAAGTACCGGAGATCGAACGCGGGATTACTGAGTGCATCAGAATAAATAGTTTAAATTGCAGACCACCTCCAGCATTTTAGTTATTTAGTATCAGAGCAATGCATTTTAGAATATTCGGGTGGACGTTCTCTCAAGTCCAGCAAAATAATTGAACTAATTTCCAGAACAACCAGTACATCACACTGGTTAGAAAACTGTAAACAATTTTCCACGGTACTGTTTGTATTACCGGTGAAGGTAATTTAAATTATATAACAACTTATTCATGAATCTGGTATCTATTGCTTTTATTATTATTTTAAATTACTCCAGACCGGGAAAATGCTGTGAAAAATAAATGAGATTCATTGCATACGAGGAAAATTAATCTTGTATAGCAGTCAACAATGATACTGAACAAACATTACTGAATAAGGCTGATACACTCCGAAATGAAATGTAGCGAAAATATTTTCACAAATATGATAAATTACCAACAGGTAGATATGCTTATAGAACTGATGAAAGTATAACAATAAAAGGTAAACAGCCAAGGGACGGATTTTAAAATGCAGCGCCTTTATAAAAATATAGCTGTTTGAGATCTATGTTTTAGGATTGAAATAAAGCAAAATTGACACATTTTGTTGCACAGTATTTTTAGTAAGATTAGCAGATTTATTTCCTTTTTAACTCCATTTTTGATACTTCAGAACATTTTTGAACATTTTATTTCATGTTTACTTAAAACATTTGCCAAAATAAAGAAAATGTTTCACATTTTTGAGCAGACAAATAAACTGTTTTCTCTCTTCTTGAGCACCTATTTTATAGTTTTATTTTGTAGAGCAGAGAGAGAGAGAGCTATAAAACAGTATGTTTGTAAATTTGCTGTCCCAACAATTTCCAAGTTAATGTAACAAAACTTGACAGAGACCAATTAAATCTACTCTTCAGAACCACAGTTCTCTGTGCGGTCTGCGCACATTTTGTATAAAGAAGGCTCAAATCTCGACTTAATTGTGTTTGTGTTGTTGCAGTCCGAATACTCTACAGTGCCAAAAGCTGAAAACTGCTTGTCTAATTTTTCGATATTCCGTCTGCGAATTAAATGTTGCGATTGATGTGAAGCATCAAAGAGCCAGAATAAACCAGCACGTCTAGTAAGGCAATCATGCGAAGAATGTTGAAACTCTACAAGTCGCAATCTAAGCAAACTGCCTTGATACATGATTTCACTGAAAATCTAAAAAGCAGCAGGCATTGAGTCAGTTCTCTGTAGATCTTACCATGACATTAGTTCAGTCAGGTATTCCAGTCCACAAGGTTAACAGTCCTGCATTCAAATCATTAATCGAGAAGTACGCGCTAAGGTCAATACCGGATGAGAGCACCCTGAGAAAAAAATTACATAAAGCCAATTTATGCGAACTTTTTGAGAAAAGGCAAACAAGATTTGGGATAATATTAAATGAAAATACTAAGCACTGTAAATACATATTTTGAATGGGCTGGTGTTTTCAATGTCGGCTGAAAGGGTGAAACCCCATTCTCTTTAAGATGTAAAATACCTGCACAGTAATGGAGCCATTCAATGATTCTTGCATGACGTTGTGGCCGGAAGACATACAGTACGAAAATCTCTGGCTTGTGGTGACTGATCAAGCACGTTGCATGCTTGAACAACTGAAGGTTATGAACCTCAACCTCAACTACGTGACAGGTATTGCATAGGGACTACACCGTGTTTCTGAAAGAGTTACGCAGGAAAGCAATAAGCGGAATGATCTCAATGCTGCTCTGAAGAAGGTTCTTGTAAAGGCCCCAAATCGTCAACTTTTGTACCGAGAAGTTACTGGACTCCCCCTACCATAATTCCTTGTCATGACCAGGTGGAGTACTTGGATAATGTGCACAGTATTTGTGCGAAAGCTTCGAAAAAATAAAAAGTCATTGGACGGACGGAACAGCTATCAAGCATGCCCAACAATTGTTCAAAGACAAAGAAATAGAGATGGAACTTCTCGATGGATACAGATCTGATGAATCTCCATAGAAGAAGGTGTGAAGAAGGAGAAACAGTGGAAGAAGTTGACAACTGTGAGTGACAAACTAGACGGATTTGGCAAAGCCAAATGAATTCATTTTGAGGATTTCCACTGAACTTCATTTACGTGTGTTTATAAAACATATTCCATAGGTTT
Source organism: Metallyticus violacea (assembly GCA_030762175.1). Classification (NCBI taxonomy): domain Eukaryota; kingdom Metazoa; phylum Arthropoda; class Insecta; order Mantodea; family Metallyticidae; genus Metallyticus; species Metallyticus violacea. Next base: position 86,312,070 of record CM060839.1, read on the forward strand.
CGGTACATGTTGAGCGGATTTTCGAATATATGGATATCCTGAGTTGAAAGCGACATTAACTTACATTCGAAAACGTAAATATTGTGTGTAATCCAGTGTAACAAGCTAGTTGAAAGTCGGCAAATGCCAGTTAAAGCAACTGATTTAAAGCTAAACATGACACCTTTTTTAACCCTTTCCAACCATAATTTTGCACTTTAAATTTCGATCTACATCTACTTAAAGACCACATTTCTCGAAGCTAAGCGAAACTGAGAAGAAAACAAAGATGAGGATGCTTATGATATTTATGAATTATGCTTTAGACAAGCCTGTAAGTACTTAAATATGAGAATTTGAAAACGTTTTGATCATCTCAGCAATTAAATGAAGTTTCCTCTCTGGTAATACCATTTCAAGGTATTGTCAGTTTTATTATTAATTGATATTACATTATAAACCTTCATTTTATAAATTTATTATTTCGCTAAATGAATAAATACTAATTTATTTAGATAAATTTAACGCGGTGTCTAATTCCAGCTGTTAGGCTCTCTTTCCTTTCACCAAAGTAGGGTAAGTAAATGAAATTTGGTGGACCAAAAGGCATCTAGTAAAGTGTTTCTCGGGTATTCCTGCTTGCCATACATTCCTTCCGTCAAGGGACCCCCGTCAATCTATACCGTGTCGATCCTGGTGGTGTAGTGGTTACCATACTTGCCTCCTAAACCCAAGATCGCGGGTCCGATCTCGGCCAGGACCAATGCATTTTTTGGGCGTAAAAACCCTAGGTATGGCTTCCTTCGGAAGGGAAGTCAAACCATGGGTTTCATGTCGTACATTTACGGCACGATAAAGAACCTCAAGCCTGAAAGGAGAGGCCTCTGAGCAAAATTTGTAGGCCGTTTTACGCCCTGATCTGAATGGGATACTGATGACCTTAGATGTTAAAGAGCGTCTGTAAATAAAAAAGAAAAAAAAACAAATAAATAAATAAACTATACTGTTAATGGAATAAGAAGACAGGTCTAATAAACAACTGCCGCTTAGCAGGTTGCATAAATACTTAGGTACTGGTAATTCAATCTGTATGTCTAATTTTTCACAGTAATACAATAAAAGATTAATTGCTCTAATAAAAATAGAAAAATAGGTGTTTAAAATATTACTTAGCAGTATTAAAAACGATATGTCAGAAATGCTAGCTAATTTTACAGTGTTTTCCTATATATATATATATATATATATATATATATATATATATCTTATTTTATTAAAGACATCAGTTTTTGAAATATTAATGATTATATTAACATAGTCTAATTACTCTTATACAGCGCTGATCAACTCGACTATTCTTCTGAAGCAGTGTGCGTGTGCAAGAGTGGCCTTCCGGAAGCTGTTGCGGAACACAGACTTATAGTTCAGTTTTCGTGACTTCATTTTATGAACTTGTTTTAAATTGTTATTGCATGAAATTAGGTTCGGTTTAAGCAATATTTCTAATGGTATTAACCATACATCATCACATCAACTTGGGCATATAAAAAAAAAACAGTTTTAATGCATATGATATACTATTTACAAACTGCTAATTAGTACTGACATTGGTACAAAGTATTTATAATATATACAGTATCGCCCCACATTTATAGACTGCTGATTCCTAGCATCGGCGCTAGTGGACTCTGTAATAATAATATGGCTTGCGTGGGTTTTGCTGATATAGTGATGAGTCTGACGTGGGTGGCGGATATTTATTAATGGCCCCACTCTTCTTCGATGTGACTTTCTCGAGGGCGTTTCGCTGTATTTTGGCGGCTATGTGCAGCCGGCCTGAGTGGAATGGGATTCCGAAGGTGACGACAAATGACGCTTCGTTATTTACTTTGTTAATAAAGTTTATTCCTCTAGCGTGAACATCTGGGCGAACTCAAGTCTTTCGTCAAACCTTAGCACGGTAATCTTGGCAGACATGTGTATTTATTTGCGCCCACCAAAGGTGCCAGAGCAAGGAAATTGTCAATTTAATTGACTTCATAACGCACCTTAATGTTATATCGGCAGTTAACGTAGTAGCTTCGTTGTCGCACTTGGTACTTAGGCTGATCTCCGCGCGACGGCAGCCACACGTATGGGCTTGGAGAATTCTGAGACTACCTCTTTTGGGAAAAATTTAACCCTTTTATACACAATATAAAACGACGCGAGAGTTTCAAAATTACAAAAATTAATTATTTTAATTACTCTATAATTGACGGGGAGCGAGGAACAGCTTCAACTTCTGGCACTCTTTGCTGTTTAAAATAAACGCAACATCTGGTTGAATTAACTGAGCTCTGCTAATCGTATGGACAACTTTGAAATTAATATTATTATCAGGATATCTTTCCGTTCTCTTGCTTCTGTTCAAGCAGAAAAGAAGTGTTCATAGACTAATGTTAAACTATACATAAATAATTCTATCAGCTTATCTGAAGGGGAAGGCTGAAGAACTTTCCGATAAAATTCAGGAAGGTTATTCCTGCCATAAAATTTAGGTAATAGGTGATCTGACAGTAAATGCAGTGGTTTTCTCGAAAAAAAAAAAGATAATAGGCCCAATAATAATAATACTAATAAGCTTAATAGTGATAATAACAGGATTATAATGACAATAATAATTTGCAGCTAATGAAAAAAGATGTATTTAACAGTATATAAATATAAATATATTATCTCCGCAGCCGTTAAAGTGAATAAATTATCTGTCGCTTTTCGATCTCTGCTGCAGATCTGAATTCTCGTAACGCATATACCTTCCATGACTCCTTCAATAAACACAGTAGAATGTCATAAATATTATGAGAGTTTGATCTCGCTGCGCTGCACTTGCCCTTAAAGCACGAGGAAATACTGCTGGAGCTCCAGTCCCGAGCAACAGAGGAAAGAGCCGAATACCTTTCTCCCGCTAAGGACCAAGGAGTTCGGCTTTCTCCGCTGTCGCTCGGGACTGGAGCTCCAAGAATATTTCCTCGAGCTTTAACGATAAGTCTGTGATGCTATCAATCTACATATTTCTATCACACCGCACTCGAATAGCACTCCGGAACACGCTAAGGAACCAAAGCAGCGGAAAACGGCAGGAACATCTCGCTACCGAGGGACCAATCCCAACATTAGAAAGATCTATTCGGTGCCGCATTATGACAAGACATGACTATCTACAAGCACCTACACCGTATAGGTTTGGCTGCTGACGATCTGTATCCTCTTTGTCGAACGTCAAGGATGGAGAGAGATCATCTATTCACATGTTCAAGGCTGGAACGTCTGCCCGATGATATCACTCTGCGCTACTAGGAGGCTCGACGTCAAATGGCCGAACAGCCACGGGCAGGCGTTAGCTAATAAATAAATACTCGAGTAGCGAAAAGCGCTCTTGCGCATAACACCTACAGGTGTCAGAAGGAGGGTGGTCAGCCCATCGCTTCAAGTGCCATCAAGTGTGGAGCTAAGACATTACTTGGATGTGACCTCGGCTGGGTTTAAATCCGCGACCTTGAATCCAGAGGAGAGTGTGTTCTCCTAGACCGCCGAGGCCGACATAATATATCTAATAATTTGAATTTGAAAATGGGTATACACTTTATTTGTTTCAAACTTATTTTTGTTTGATTCCCGTCTATTCGCATTTAAACTAACGCACATATGATGCTCAACATTTCTGGGAAAGAGGCAAGTGTTTTACCTTACACATTCATTAAGCTTGCCAGAGAAATATTTTATGTTGCTATCTTTAATTCTAACCTTTAGATGCATGAAAAACGTGCAAACTGCCCAATAATAAGCTCAAAAATTGACACGGTTCATGATTATATACCCCGAGTTTATACATAGCGTTTATTAAATAATTCATTTGCTTGTTTTTATAGAAGCGAGAAAATACGCAAAATAATTTGCAATCCTACATGTTTATTGTATTATTCTGCCGCACAAACGTAGCATCGCGTGATTTTTTTCATTAATTACTCCTACTACTACTAGATTGCATATTTTTGTAGCTTACACGCTGAATTCCACTTAGCTATTTGTTTTTAAATTTCGTTTTACGTTCATTTGTGATCCAAGGGCTTTGATCTGTAACAGTGCTGTTTGTGTTTCCCGCAACTCCAATATTGCACGCGGTAAATTTCCTAGCTCCAATAAATACACGCTCTGACAATTGCAATTACTGTCCATCACGGCTTATTGGCAATTTTTTAATAGCTGTGTTAGCTGAACGTCAGCGTTAAATCGCACAGCATTATCTGATTCAAAATTAATGCATTCGTTAAATGCGCAAGTGATGATAACCATGTTACAATCTTCACAGCGTTGCACGATGACAAAGCTTTCATGAATGGCGCAAATACAGGCAAGAAAGGTATAATTACGTACAACATGGACTGTAGTTTGATCATCAGTTGCAACATCCTATGGTAGTTAATGTAAGCGAAACCGATATTCAACAATATTATTTTGAGAATACGAGGATTTTGTTATTCAAGCGAGAATAGCAATTATACTTTTGATGTTAGAGAAGAGAGCAAACAATTATAATGAAGGAACAGGAGGAATAAGGAAGAAAAACAGGAAAATATTACACATATATTTTCTTCCAAACGAAATAGTTTTAATACCCATTTCGCAACAGTTTAATCTTGGATTAAAAGCTTAAACATAGATTACAGTGACCCTCGAGAAAAAAGAAAAAAAAAAAAATTCTACTGTCTCAAATATGAATGGTGATTTTAACTAATTTTGGCATTCTAAATTAAATACTGAAATGTTCCCCTATCGCCCAAGGTTTTTGAAACAAATCGCAATAAGCCTTTTAAAATAAGTAGATTTATTTTAAAAATAAAGAGTATCATAAAGTCAAAGCTAAAATGTCATATTGCTATCTAATACACAAAACGGGTGCCTACATATCTTTAAAAAGTTCGGTTTCTGAAGATCGGCATTTTTCCTTTGTTTGGAAGGAAGGCTGTGTTGATTACGTTTATGTGTTGCCTGGGTATCTTCTCCCTTCAAGCACTAGCAGCATTGCTTCGTTCCACCCTCACTGATATCGTCTTGCCATCTCCTTAATTTCTTTCACCTGAAATCTTTCACCTTGCTGATCACTCAGGAGTCCCAAATTATGTGGAAAATATTTAAGGTGAAAGTTCAAGAAGCGAAGTTTCAAACTCGTATTGTAACCGAAAATGTAACACATTTCTTACAATTTGTTCATAATGCACGTCTTTTACATTTCCAAGGCACTTATTGATAACATCCTTGAAAGCACACGCTGCCTGAAGTTCTATATCGTCCATAGTGTTCAAAAAGTCATTACCTGTCTGAGCTGAGGTTTATCAAATACACCCTCTCTTATTTTAGCCTCAGGCAAAAGTGGAAATTTGCGGTATAAATACTTGAAGCACAGGCCATTCTTGTCTAGTGCTTTGACGAATTGCTTCACGATACCAGGTTTAATATGAAGCACAGACAATAGAATCTTTTTAGGATCAACTGGACTGACACGTATTACAGTTCTTTCTTGCAGCGTTAAACTTGTTGCTTAGGCTATTCTTTCGTTGTCCGGTGTTTGTCCCTACGTCTACTGTCTCATTCTCACAAAAGTAAGGACATTTTGCTTACCCACCCTACTAAGTAAGATACCACAAACTTTTAGTTCTCTACATAGTAGCAATTGATGTTGAGATATTTAATTTGTTCTAAAACAGATTTCCAAGCTTAACTTTCAAAATATACTTTCTTAATAAATGGAGTAATATTATTCTTTTGTTTTTTAACAAGCACGAACCAGAAATTATTCGATTGTTCACACATTGCTGGCTTGGTATTCACAGTATGAAGCCATCTTATTAATAGTTCCCTAGATTTATACAAACACAAAGAAAAAACTGAAATATAGCACTAAACAAGAAATGTACTACTGATTACCACGGCTAAGGATTTTTAGCTGACGTCTTTGCGGTTGTAGACTACGACTTTTCTTTTCTTCCTAGCCATGTATTGATAAGCTGCAGTCAAGATGTAAACTTTAAACACATGGCAGAGGACTTATAAGAAAGTAAATAAGGGTTGCTTTGTTTTGCATTCTGCATTATATTCTATAAAAACATTTACATATAGCTTGTGTGTGTTAAAACTATTCATGTTTTGCTATTGTATCATTATCACCGCAATATAGCAGTGTAATCAATAGAATGTCAGATTACAAAAAAAAAAAAAAAATAAAAAAATCTCTACGGGTTATGAAAAAACCGAAAAAATGAAAAAAAAAAAAAATGAAAAACGTTTTCGACCCCAGCAGGCCGTTTTTCATTTGAATTATTTATTTTCACCAGCAAAATCATCGCAGTCGAGAATTATCAATTGATTGAAAATATATTTAAAGAATTACATTTATAATTACCAATAAAAGTACTAAAAGTGTAAATAGTTGAAATAGGTAAACTGAAATATATATGCATCACTATTAAGATAAAATATCGCCAAGAAAGTATAACCCCTTGCGATCCTATCTCAAACCTGTACAAGAAAGATGTAGAATGCAGTAAAAGTCTATTCTGTTGCACGGACGAATCACATTTTGATGGAATGGTGCTGAGGTTTATTTTCATCCAACAATGATAATGAAGATTAGAGAATTACTCTAATATTAAAAACCTTTCATCATAAGTAAGGTCAGATTTAAAATAAAATTCTTCTCATTTTGGTCAATATTTAAATTATATAAGCTATAAATTATTAGTACTCTTTGGGGGTGCAAAATTCCAGGAATACGCAAATCTACCTGCCTACCTCATTCCTGGTGGTAATGACGCAAGACAATGGAAAGTGTCCACTCGATAGTTGATAATTTCCAAAAAAAAAAAAAAAAAATGCTGTTTTCAAGTCCAACAGCATGTTTCAGTTACCATTCAACAGTGTTAAAATCCCACGGGTGGCCGACGGTATTAAGGCGCGGACTTGTGAGCGGGAGGTCTAGGGTTCGAATCCCGCCAAGACCAACTTACCTACTGAGTTTTTTTCTCACGTTTTCCTCAGTCCTCATAAATGGTAAATGCCGGGAAGGTTCCTAAACTTATGCCTGGAACGTTTCCTTCCTTAAAAAAATATCCTTTTTCATTTCATGTATCACCAGTGTCCACTGCTTGTGGTGCCTCAGTAGTAAAACGGGTGTTAAACACCATTAAAAAAAAGCAGTGTTAAAGCGCGGAAGTGGGGAAAGGTAGTTATTTTTCAAAGATTAGGTAGCGAGGAAACTCTTACTATAAATAACTTAAAATGTTTTAAATTCGCTTTTTTCATTATATAAACCTTTTTCCAATGAATGAAGGTTCTACATTAGAAATCAAGAGGCATCAACTACAAATGAAAATTAATAAATATTTTTAAACACTTCCTTTTTTATGTTCTCTAGCGATTTATTTTTAATTATTTTATGTACATGGTCGTTTGTACATTAAATGTGAAAGTACCCCTTGCGTATTTTAATTCTTTGCTATTATCATCTTTCTATTGTTTCTGCCTACGTTTGAACTAGTTTCTTTACTATTGGATTTTTTTATGTTCATTAATCGTAAAAAACTGTTAATTTATTACAATATAGAAAATTAGCAAATGCCAATGGTATGAATGCATTATTAATTAAAAAAATATTTTCAAAAAATTCCCAAAGATTTAAAATTATTTTAAATGTAATCCCTTTTTCATGAACGCTTTTATATTATAAAAAAACGGAATTAATGGGCATTTTTATAGGCAATGTGACTATAGACCTCTTGAGGTTATTAAAACATTGTCTATAAAGTAGACGGAAACAATTTTATGCATTAAATATGCACTTGTAAATATTTTAAAGAATGGTTTAATATAAAAGGTAACTAAAGGTCTTCAAATTGGACTTTTTAAATGCTTAATAAGGTGTAAAACTTCTTAGGGTCTAATTTTTATAGCTTAAATAAAATAACCGAATACTTCACGTGTATTGGTAGTCATTTCGCTCTTATAAAACTTCGGAAGTGGATAATCTTCCGATATCGCCTACTTAGTTTGAAATCAGGAAGACTGCGTGTCAAATAAAGTGCCTTCTCGCATTATTAGACCAATGCTCAACATTCAACACCGTGGCGAACATTCCCTCAAGAGGCGTCGTTGACTTGAGAAGAAATTTTGTGAAGTCATTACCGTGAAACTTGGAGAGGAATCACCCGATTGCTTCCTCCCTTTACTAATCTTTAACTTTACGGCCAATAAACCAGAAAACTTAAATGACGGCGCCCGGTGCCGCAGGAACGTAAAATCTAAAGGATCTTTATAAGCGTTGCGGCATAAAAGGTGAGGAAGAAGGATTTGAGTTTTAACCATCTTGACTATGTTATCATGCTTCGTTTGATGCGCGGGTAAAGAGCACGTTTCAGCACTGGTACTTCAGGGACAGGGCTGATGAGTTTCGGTAAGCTAAATTAACGTGTGCCCCTCCTCTTCTTTCTCCACGTTCTCTTCATTCGCCTTCCCAAATATCTCTTGATACTCATCCCATTGTCGATGGTAAGAGGAGCAGTTCTCCCCTTCTTCTGCTCATTCATCATTATTAAATGCCTATGGACAAGAAAGTTTTGCTTCTACACCACCAAGTTTCTTCTACTATCTGATTTCTATTCACAAACGTTTCCCTGTTTTCCCGGTTTTCTTTTTGGTATTTTTAAACTTCTTCTTTTTCAATTCTTTTAATTTATACGTTGAAATACATGCAGCAGAGATATAAAATACGTCATGATATATACATCCAATTATATGATGACCGACGCGGCGGTAGAGAAGGCATCGCTCGATAAGCCTTCGCTCACGGCATACGGGGAAACATAAAAATCAGTGACAGTCTATCAAATTCTTATTACTTTCTTTAATAATATGAGGCATGTTCAATAATGAATTATAATAATTTTTGACTGTATTATTTTACTTATCCTCATATTTTAATGATCTTTTTTCAAAATAGTTCCCGTTGGATACAATACATCTATCCCAGCATTTCTGCGAATCTTCAAAGAAATGCCGGATATTATTTTTTGACAAACCCTTCAGAATAACCCCCAAAGCCTTCACCATTGCTTCTGATGATGGAACATGTCTCCCACGAAGTGCTTATTCTATTTGGAGAAAAAGAAAAAATCACACGGGGATAAGTACGGATTATACGTAGGGTGAGGGTGTTATTCAGCAACAACATTTGTAGTGTGCGGCCGTGCATTATCTCGGTGCATCATGTTGCACGGAAACATGGCCTTGAAGAGTTTTCAAGATATTTCTTTAGTATTGTCTAGTTAGAAATGTGTGTGTAGGTAAGACATATATGCAAACCATTCCTTGAAAACGGAAAAATGAGATGACCGTAACATTCCCAGCAGAAGCAACCACTTTTGTTTCTTTGGTGTTGGTCAGGATGGAGAATTTCCACACAGAGTTTTGCTCTTTACTCTCAGCATCGAAATGTTATAGCCAAGTTTCATCAGCTGTGATTACCTATGAAGGAAATTTTCCACCTTCTTGTAACATCATCTTCAACTGCATGGAAACCTCCTTGGAACCCACGGTGCACAATCCCGTCTCATGTGCAATTATTTATTTACCAACGTTTAGGCGGCACCTCGTGAAATTTTCCAAAATTTCAGAAATATTTCTTAATAATATTCGCTGATCCTCTCACAATGAAAGCAGCGGTGTTAATACTTTCATCCGTTAGAGCGCAAGCGGAAAAACCGGGTACTCCTTCATTCAAAGTTGATTGCCTTCCTTATTTAAACATTTTAAATCATCTTTGAGCTCTACAATAGGGAAAAACATACTCTCCATAAACCTCCTATAACAATGCATCATAGGTCTCAGCTGAAAATTTGCTGTGACGAAACTACAATTACAAGGCAGGGTAGTTGTTCGTCGCGTGTCACCTCTATTTTGCTGTAGGTAGAACTGAACATGTCTCAACTTGCACAACTCTTTTCACAAGCAGAAACCAAAGGGACAACCACACACACACACACACAGACACACACAATATGTTGCTTTCGATTACGAAAAACAGAACACTATTGAGAAAACTTATAAAATACTGTACAAAATTCAGCAATGATGACACATTATTTGTATCGGCAAGATATTTCCTTTTCAGTCCTTTTGAAATATGTCTTCAAATCTCCATTGTGCCTACTTACTAGGTAATAAACAAAAATTATAATGGAAAGTTATGCGTGTGTGCGTGTGTGTTTGTATGTGTCTGTGTGTATCTGTTAACACTCTAGCGGCCGCAATTTTTGTTGTTTCTCAACGAAACTCGACATAGAACCGTCAATTAACAAATGATTCAACGAGTTCATAAACCAACAAACGTTAACCATTGGGGTGGTTGCTTTGTTGAGTTACTTAATTTATGGACGCTGTTTAACATCTCAAGTCATCAGCGTTCCGCTGAATCCAGGGCGTGAAACGGCCAACAAATTTTACTCAGAGGCCTCTTCTTTCAGGCTTAAGTGCCGTAAATGTACAACACGGCTTTACTTCCCTTCAGAAGGAAGCGATACTTAGGATTTTTACGCCCGAAGAAAATCATTGGTTCTGGCCGGGATCGAACCCACGATCTTGGGTTTAGAATGCACATGCCATTGGAGTGAAAGTTAAATGTAAACATCTTCTAGTGGCCCCAATTTTTAATTTTTTTCCAACGAAATTTGACATATGCCATTAAAATAAAATAATAAAAATAATTTCTGAAAATTATTGAAATCAAATTATAAGGAGTAGAGTTTAGCTAAAACCCAACATTTAAAAATCCTCTAGGGCCTTCAATATTTGCTTTTTCACAATGAAACTGATTATAAAATATTTAAATAAAATAAACAAAATAGTTTATGAAAAGCAGGGAAATCGGGTCATTAGGAGTGGACGTTTATCTAAAACCTAAAATTTAAAAATCACAACTCGGACACCAATTTTTTTTAACAAAACTCGGTATTTTCCATTTAAATAAGATAAGAAAAATAGTTTTTGAAAATTAGAGAAATCAGATAATTACAAATAGGGATATGCCTAAAACCGAAATTTAAAAAATGATCTAGAGTTTAATTTTCTATCTATTGTTTCAAAAACAAAAGGAAATTCAGCATATAAACTGTAGTTATGTGATGAATAGATTTTGTATTTGACAAAAGCATTGTCGTCAAGATAGTAACTGTGAATTAATAATCTAATATGTGTGTGAAACCTATATTTGAATATAAGAGCGCTCTGTAATGACCTTCAGAAAAAGTTTCCGTACTTGTTTTTACTACAATAGCGTTGAAATTAAATTTCAAAGCCAATGAAAAAGATTATATATAGTGCATATTTGTTTAGTTCATTGTAATTTTTTATGCATAGTAGCATGTTTTGGTTTTATTGACACATATGAACTACTTACTCTTATATACACAGGTTTAATTCGAAAATTTCTGTTATTTCTCTATATTTTAATGAATGCAAAAATTATATCAAGGGTCCCGCTCATAAACACGGTTACATCTAAAAGTGTTTAAAAATATCCACAAAGTATAGCTTTACCTGTCAGTGATCATACGTTTAAATTAATTAATAGTGTACCATTCATTTTTGTGTTTAATCTCAATAATAATAATAATAATAATAATAATAATAATAATGTCACGGGTAGACGAGATCATTAAGGCGCGGGACGGGAGGTCCGTGGGGTTCAAATCCCACCAGGACCGTCTTTCCTGACTGAGGTTTTTACCCAGGGTTTCCTCAGTTTTCACAAACGGACTATTTAAGGACACTGTTTAACATCTCTTTTCAGTAGCGTTTCATTCAATTCATGCGTGAAACAGCCGACAATGTTTTCTCAGAAATCCCTTCTTTAATGTTTGAGGTTCTTTTACATGCCGTAAATTTATTAACTAGACCAACGGCTTTACTTGCCTTCCCAAGGAAGCTGTACTTAACATTTTTACGTCCTAAAATCCTTGGGTCTATTAGACAATCATGGGGGGAGGACTGAAATTAACGTACTAATTGTTAATTCTGTATTTTAATTAAGTTGTATATTCTTTCTCAGAGAAAATGAAACAATTATCTTAAATAACGTTAATTGACTTTTGTTCATAGTTTGTGTAAAAACCGTTGGCATTTGCCATTTAATTCACTTTCCGTACGTGTATGTTGCTATTAACTAAGTGAGAGTCGAACTTCCGTGAGAAATACAGGAAGGAAACCTGGGCTCTTGTTTTCTAACAAGCTTTTGTCGAGCTGCTCGATTGAAAGCGCCTTCATCAAAGGCAACACCTGAGCAGTCTCTCAAGTGGCGTCGGTGTTTATTGAGAGGTCTCTTTGCGCCTTTGAAGTTGACAAGGTAGACTTCGGCAAAGTAATGACAGTGCTGGAGGATTCTAATCTGGAGCGACAGAAGTCCGGCTCCCGGCTTTTCGAGCAACTAACTCTTGTGTTTAAGCGGCTTCCTTTACCACGCCATTTACTTCCAAAAATTACGTTCATGTCATTTGAGACAGTTTAACTTTGAATTTGAACGTTAGAAACTAAAATGTTAATTTGCTATGACTGTAATATTTTGCAATACTTAACACTTCATTTAGATTTAAATCCATGCAAAATAACAGAAATCAGAAAAATCTCGTGCAGCTATGAAGTAAGCGGGTCAAGTTAAATGGAAAGATTAAAGCGTATCGCCAGACTTTTGTAAGAATGTTTTGGAGCTATTGCTTAGCATTGTAATGTTTCATAATTTTATTTCAGATAAACTTTGAGAAATGTGTAGTTTAATAAGTAAAAGAAAATATACGCTAGTTGCTGGAAAAGATTTGACTGCCAAACCAAATAGTCTGAATTAAATTGCCTGATTATTATTGTATTTTAATTTTCCTAAGTAAGAAGGGTTAATTACAATCAAAAAGTTTCCGTATTCCCCACGTACACAGTCACTAACGTCGCTCATCTGAGTGTATAGGTCGGATTGAATTAGTAGCGGCAGAGAAAACATTTCCGGTACTTCAGCCATGCTCATGGGCTGCGTGTTTTACGGGTGTCTATGGTAATCAGAAAGTGTGTCTGATCCTTGCAAATGCAAATAACAATGCAACCATGCCTGCTAACTAAGTCATAGCTTGACAGTCTTCAGTTAAATGTTATCATTTACATATATTTCTATTTGCATAGAAAAAAAAAAAAAAGGTGGAGAAAGTTTCTATCCATTTTTATAGAACCATTAGTGTGTCTTAAATTAGATTCACGTGAAACATAGATTTGATATGCACACAATTATATATAAGTACATTTTAACTTATTTCAACATGATCGCCTGGTCATAAAGTGATAAAACCCTGAAAATTTTAATATTTTTATATTTATTTAAGACTATCACTAAAGAATGCTGCTTATGGCTTTGTGGACCTCATTTTTCTTAAAAAAAATATGGCCGATCTTCCTCAATTGCCTTGGAAGTGAGGGAATACTTCAACCGACGATTTTCCAATAAAGCTCACCTTGAATATATTCCTGCATTTGATGCACGTAGCATTTTGCAAGAATGTTTGTAAAGTCACGAATATACCAAACTAAAGTAAAGCTTCTAGGACCTAAAAATCGTATTAGAGAAGCAAGTGCAGCTATTTCAGGCGACATGCTTACAAACATCTTTCGGGCCATATTGGACACAACGTGGAAATTTTTTAATTAAAATAAAAATGTATATGTACATACTATATATGCATGACATATAAATTATATTTACAACCAATCACAATTTCACAAACATGTACTGAGATTTCATGTCTACCCTGTATATACTTTATTTCAATGACAGTGGGCATCATAAATTGTTTATACGATCAGAGCCTAGGACTGTAATGTTCTAATAAAGCAAAACAACCAGAATGCATCATTACAGACAGAGAGGAACATTTTGGTATTATAGTCTTGCTCAAGGGCTTGCCGTTTGTGCCTACGCCCTCAGTGGGGCCATCCCCGGGAGGAAGGAATGAAGTGAGGGAGATACCGGGCGTCCAATAACCACGGAAGGTGAGGAGGTCTTTAGCATCTCGACGCCGGCAGAGTGTGAACCCCTCAGAAGGACTGCTTCCATACCAGACGTAGGGGCAGAAACTTTTCAATAGCGGAAGCCATCGTCATACCGCAGTAGAGTACCTCAACTAACACTCTAGACGCTATAACAGAACCAATGGAATGAAATGATATGAAACAGAAAGGCGGAAAAATCGTGGAAATGAAACATTCATCCCAGTTTCGCCTAAGCGACCAGGGGAAATCACGAAAAAACAAAACGGAATTTGAACCTGGATTAGAATAGATAATAACTGAATTCTTGATTAAAATTGGGTACAAAGTTCAAAACTTGTTTGATTCTCTTTTCTCCTTGCTAGTGCGATTGAGCTATAAAATAAAGGAATTATTTCAATATCCTCAAAATTATTGAAAAACTCCCAAGAACGCAATGGAAGGTATCTATTTCAAGACAAGTTTGCTTTTTTAAGAATAAACGAGGAAAATAAATGTGTATTTAAAGATATAGAGAAGAGCATATCAGTAGCATAGAGTGCTTTTCCCCTGGCATACACTTGACTGGCAACGAAGTGCTTTTATGGCACATCGCTCCGAATATCAGATCCAAGTGCAGTTTATTGGAAAAATAAACCGGAACACTTCAACGTGAGATGCTCGAAATGAAAGCAATTCTGGAAAATTTCCAATAAATATTTTATGTTCAGTTTATTTCGCAGAACTGCACAATCCAGGACATTCTTGGAAGCTGGCGTAAATGTTAATACAGCCCAGTTTTAGTTTTATTTAACACAGTGTGAGCGCTCGTTTAAATTGATCAAACTCGTTAGCGCGGGTAAAGTGAATGCAAATAACCGCTAGAACGTATACGTATAAATGATATGTTCATAGTAAATCATACTGATTTTCGAGTTTTAAGGGGGATTAGTTTAATATTTATACTTCTGATGAGTAATTCCAACATGACCTAATGCGGGACATAAATTTCTCGTTCTGTCCAGAGCAGGGACGCCCGCAGGCGGGCGGGCATTGGTAAAGGACCGAGTACACACACATTACACGCATTACTGACTTACACCAAGCAGATTGAAAAGAGTGAAAGGTGTTTTATGTACAGTGGCTTCCATTTTGAAAGTTTTACTGGTACGACTAACATTTGTATACAGGGTTTTCCGCAAGTCACACTCAGGATCACATACTGTGATTAAAGGACAAAAGAGTAAAATAAAGGTTTTTTTTTTTGTGGCTCTTTAACATCTCAGGTCATCAGCGTCCCATTCAACTCAGGGCGTGAAACGGCCGACAAATTTTGCTCAGAGGCCTCTCTTTCAGGCTTGAGGTTCTTTATCGTGCCGTAAATGTACGACACGGGACCCACGGCTTTACTTCCCTTCCGAAGGAAGCCATACTTAGGATTTTTACGCCCGAAAAAATCCATCGGTCCTGGCCGGGTTCGAACCCGCGTTCTTGGAAATAAACGTTGACACAATATCTTCTTCTAAGGAATTTCCCGTGATCAGCGATTGTTCCCTTATAAACTGGTGCCAAACATCTCTGTTAATACATAAACTGTCAACTATGTTCCATTCATAATCTGGAGCATGTATCTTTTCCATGTAATTCATAGAGCACTCCATTTTGATCTTTCAGGGTAAGGACATTCAACTTTCTTCGTTCATCTGGTTCTGATATGATCGTACCCATTACAACGAGCTTGTCTTTACTTAATCTATGGAAGTTAAATATGGAAATGGGGGAGCGCTGCACATGTAAATAAAATTAAAGCAGATTTTTGGAAAAAGGTCCTCGGGCTCTCCAATGGAACCTCAAATTGTGAGGTCATGAGAGAAGTGGATTGTTATGAAGATAGGGTTAATAGTAAAATAAGGACGGTGAAATACTGGTTTAGATTAATGCAGGGAGACTAGTTCACACTTTGCACTAAATGCTACAGACACCGAGTACAAAATATAACTCCAACGTTTTGGGGTGCAGAGATGGAAAGAGAAATCAGAGGAATTGGCGTGGGTTCAATATGGTAACGAGGCAATGCAGGTATTAAAAACGCATGGAAGAAGGTTGCAACATGGCTAGAGGATACCAGCAGGCAGGAAATCGAGGCAAAATGAACGTGAAAGTATCCTTGAGCCTATCGAATGAAATCGAACTTGGCACAAACAGGTATATGTGCTCGTTCTAAGGAGAAAAGCGAGATCAAGAATGACCTGGTTTAGATTACGAGATTGGAAACTGTTAAAAGTTGGATGTTTTAGAACATTGTCGACTGCAGATGTAAACGGGTGCTGGGTTAATTTCTTTTTGCACAAGCAAATAAAATCCTTAAACTGTGCATAGTACGAGGAAAAGTTGTATTTGTCGGTGAATCCTTCTCTATTCTGCCAGAAAGCACTTTTCAGTTGTGATTATGAACTTAGCAGGATGGAATTTAAGCACACAAAAGCACTTCTCTGCAGTTGTGGGCACGCTTTTGTGGTCTGCAGATCATCAAGAGCAGTACAAATACAAAGCTACAGAGTTTCTTCCCGTTACTGTGCAAGATGTACCAAGAAGAAATCAATAATAATGAATTATTGACTAGCACTGTACTTAAACCTGGTCCACTGACTAGCTTTTTAAAAAAGTTACAGAAAATCTGTGATGATATTCAAACACCCTATGGCGGATTCACGGTATTTTATGCTCAGCGCCTTTACAAAGAAGTACCTACATTTATAGTGTAATAGCGGAAAATTATTACTTTATTTATCCCTGCCTCTTTCTCTCTGCCTCTTGTTTATGTCCCACTTACGTATTGTTTTCTTATTTACATCTTTAGCGCCTGCCACTTTATTTCGTTAAAGGATCACTGTTTAGTTTCTTTATATTGCCGAACTTCTATTCTTACACTTATTGTGACCTAAATTTTCTTTCAGATAGCATCACTGTGCAAAGAGAACACTGTGACTATTTCACTCATGTGACGTCATCATAAAATCGACCAATAAAACGAAATTTTGAGTTTTGACTAATCACAGCCAAATTATGGAGTGAAATTATTGGGGGGGGGGGGAAATGATGACATCCGTTTTATCACGCGACTTGCATTTGTCTTCTGATCATTGTAGCCAACTCTATTCCTCCACTATATAATTCCTGAACACGCATCACTGACCACTCTTGCAAGCGGGCGGGAGAGCTATTGATAGCAACAAAAGTATTGACATCATAACGCAAAATAGAGGGTTTTTCAAATAGATATTCATAAGTATAACATTTTATACAACTGCTAATATTCTATTCATGAAATAGCCCTAAACCCGCATTTTGCTCTTCTCTATTGGCATTACTGGCAATCGCCTTTCTTCTGTCGTAAGATTGCTTAAAAAGGTTAAGTGCAAACATACAAGTATTACAATTTTGTAAGCCAAGTTTAGAGAAATTATATTTAAATTCTTATTTTATTTCTGAAATAGTCCTAATCAATATTACTCGAGGGTCTGAGCTTTCCAGATACTCACTACGTTCGTGAATTTATCGGCAATCTCAGGCCCTCTTTGATATTTACTTGTGATAACACTATTTGGTAGCTTTGTAAGCGTCGTTATATTTAATATGTGAAATATTTTGATAATTTACTCCCAAGATCTGTAAAATTCTTATTGAAGTAAATAAGCAAATTATATATTATTTATAATTATCTGACTTTTGTATTAACATACTCGAACCAACAGCGCCACCTCGGGTGATTTGTGAATTTGTGTTTAAATAAATGCAGTGCGTTCTATTCAGCTTAATGGGGGAGATAAGACAAAAATTGCTTGTGCTTGTAATCAAGAAACAACGGGACTTAGCTCTCTTGTGCGAGCTGGCAGAGTCCCAAAAGAGGTTGGTTGGATGCATAACTTGCATTCATGGAGATGTATGGAGAAAGGAGAAGGCGAAAGAGTGGGGGCTACCGGAATAACTTCCACCCGGAGCAAAGGGGGCGTGAATTACGTACTGCCCGACTGTCTATTGTTTTTCTAGCTGCGGAAAGAGTGATAAATCTCTGCGGCTTTAGAAGTAAAGCTATAAGAAAAAAAATCGCATAGTTGTTATCACTTCCGGTGTTAACTCCAGCCAAATAATAATAATATAATGGATAAAATTACTGTCTATAAATTTCTATGATTTCTTTTAATTATTAATTTCTTTCAAATCGTACTTAATACCTAAAGGGGCAAATATTATTGTTAAGGTATAAAAATAAGAGAGATATCAGGATGAAAGTATAGGTACAAAATGAGAAAGTGGGTACATGATAGTGGGTCTGGAGTAAGAGACAACAGAGAATTGGCATATGCTACTGTGCTATCATGAGCGAAATGCTAAATTAGGATAGAGGAGAGCAAATAATATCACAAATGTAACACCTAACTTACAGGAAATCATAAGTAAATGGAAAGACATGTATCCTACACCATTATACTTCAGGTATACTCGGTCCTAGTGGTGTAGTGGTAACCATACTTGTCTCCTAACCCCAAGATAGCGAGTTTTATCCCGGCCAGGATCGATGGCTTTTTTCGGACGTATGGCTTCCTTTGGAAGGGATGTAAATAAATCAAATCAACAAAACAATTCAGGTATTGGGCTATATATGCCAATTACTTTTCTAACAAAAACTGATCCAACCATTTCTTCTTCAGCCTATATATATCTTTATAATTCGTTTATTATAGTTTTTGTAGCCTAAAATTATATAACTATTTCCTCTAAATGAGCACAACATTTCTTCGTCTCACTGCTATATGAGTTATGTTTTAATTTTAACCTTTCTTCTGATATCGTAATTTTTCTTTAAGTTCTTCGTATTTCCTTCGCATTTCCTCTAAATTTTGTTTATGTTTTTTATTTCCTTCTTTCATCTTTTACTTTACGAATCCAAACCATATAAAATATAAGGCGGAATATTTTTATATAATTTTATTTTTGTTTCCTTTTTAACTTTATTTTTTAAATTTCTACTAATAGTACCATCAGTTTCATTCGCTTTTGTAAATATTTATTGTATCTCATTTTAGGATACTTCATAGCCAAGGAAGTTAAAGGATTAGTTTGTTTTCAATAACAATCTTATATATTTTACAAGTATATAAGAACCAAGATGGATGTAACTTTAGTCTATTGGGACGATATTGCTAAATTATGATTTCATAGTTTTTTCCAATTGGAATGATCTCTTTGCAATATTCTTTAATTTACAGCGATTACAGTACAGCCCGGCCAGTCCGAAAACACGGATAATCCGAACCCAACATTTAGTGAAAGGAAAATTATTACAAGTAACATCACAAGAAGGTCTGAGATTGCCGATATCTGCAAAGTTCAGACCCTCAAGTGATATTTATTAGGACTATTTCACGAGTAAAATAAAAATTTAAATATAATTCGCGTAAACTTCGCTTACAATATTGTAATAGTTGTACATTTGTATTATGAATGCTTAACTTTTTCAAGTCATCTAGCAGATTGTCAATAATGTCAATAGAGAAGAGCCAAATACGGGTTTGGGACTATTTCATGAATTGAATACGAATAAAGTAATATATATTTGAAATTCGCGATGTAATAATTGTACAAAAAGTTATACTTATGAATAGCTACGTATTCAGAAACCGTGAGAATGAAATAGAAGAAGGGCGACTTTTACAGTCGCTATCGTCACATTTACTAATACCAGCTGAGAAAAACAAAACAGAGAAAAGACTTCAACATTCTGAACAACGTGTTTATTAAGATTTATGGTTGCTTAGGCAGATATTATTTACATAATTTCAAGATTTGACTGAATACACAAAAACCTGAGCGAATGCACATCAAATGAGTTAAATTACTGAAAACACAGAAAGTAGTCAGTGATGTGTGCTCAGGAACTATATAGTGGAGGTGCAGAGTTTGCTAGACTGACCACAAGACAAATGCACGTTGCGTGATAGAACGGATTTGGTAAAACTTAACAATTTCACTGCGATATCCGCCTGTGATTGGTCATAATTCAACATTTTGTTTCATTTCATTGGTTGACATTATGATGACGTCACAAAGTGAAATAGTCAAAGAAATTCAGATTAAAATTCACATATTACACATTAGAACATAAAATTTACTGTAACAATAGTACAATGCAACAGGTAATTATACATTACGCTACTTTTTTGTACTTCGAATGGTGTTTAACGCCCGTTTTTACTACTGAGACATCACAGGTGGTGGACACTGGTGATACATGAGAGGAAATGATAAACTGGGAAAGGAATTTTTTTTTAGAGGTTGAGCATGTGGACCCAGATGCAGCTCTATGCTATTAAATATCTCTTTGATCTGCCTTGGTGATCTCCAGTTGAAATTTGAATTTTATTAAAAATAGTCCAATAGACTACATAATATGCTAAATTCAAATGTACATACTTAAATGGAAGTCGACTAACAAATCTAAGATTTTCCGACGATGTGGTCTTACTCTCCAAAACACCGAAAGCACTACAAACTATGCTGAAACAAATATATGAGCATAGCTGTCACTAAACAAACTGATGACACAGTTAATTTTAAACGAACCTGGAACCCCAATGAAAATATGGAACAGTCTTCACACATGTGGGCCTAGGACAACAGATTTCCTTCAATGATGAAATGGAAAAAAAAGTACAAATAAGGACCTCATTCACCTGGAGAGCATTTTGGGTCCTTATTTTTATATTGTTACACTAACTAGAAAATCAGATTCCAGACGCTCGAAACCTGTGTATACCTATATTACTTTATGAGTGCCAGACATGGTCAATAACAGAAAAAGAACAAAATTCAAACATTCCAAAGAAAAATGCAACGCAAGATCCTGGGAATAACTTTGAAGGACAAAATACCTACGGTATTAATAAATCAGTTATCTCAGACAACAGACAACGCACTAATAGCTACCAGATGCAAATGCCAATGGAGCGGTCACGTTGCAAGAATGCAGGACAACAGATGGACCTACAAGATTTCCATGTGGGACCCCCGGATAGAAAAAAAAGGACACAAGGCAGACCCAGAAGAAGATGGACAGACCTCTTCAAGGAACATGTAGGTCCAAATTGATCAGTGTAGCAACAGGAAGAGAAAAATGCAAATCTTTCGAGAAGCAACTAGTGCAGTGAGAAATGGCGTAACCAAAGAACAAATCAGTCAGTGTCTTAAACAGCATACGATCAACTAGCGTGGAATAGCTCACCACGTTAGGAAAAAGCGAGCTTTCCCTACTTGTTAGGAGACCTTTGTCCTTAAGGGGCACAATAGGCTATCTTATTCTTTAATTTTTTACGAAAGAAAACGTTCCTGGCCTAAGTTTAGGGTACTTTTCCGGCATTTGCCATTTATGAGGACCAAGGAAAACCTGGAAAAAACCTCAGTCAGGGAGGTCGGTCATGGTGGGAATTGAACTTCCGATCTCCCGCTCAGGAGTCCGCTTCTGACGACCTCGGCCACCGGTGCCTGTACATTACGAGACAGATCAGCAGATTTAACACTCAACAAATTTCAACAGTGTAAACAGTATCTTACACAAAAATGAAGTCACTTTCTGCTGATGCAAAGCGGATGACGCAATCTTCCACCATCGCTCCATAAACATCATGTCAGCCGCTGTTGCTCTGCGTACTGCAGGCTTGACTCCAATGCTTATGCTCCGTCCGAATGAGTAATTCCAGGTAGTAAGGTTTCATCTGACTGACATACTAGGGAAACTTATTTCCTGATCAGTCATAACTTAATCTTCTGCGTCAGCGTCATTCACATCTGTTTCCTTTACTTCTTCAGAGCCTGGGATTTGCTTCATGAGATATAAAACTTCATTTCTTGGTCCAAGCGATAATCATGGAAAAATTTACGACAAATTCTATTATTTTTATGTAATGCGCTCCTCCATTACTTTCTCGGTCACAGTTCCACAAGATTGTTCCAATTTTGACTCGATTTTTCTTCTTATCGTTACTTTTCCATTATCGAATTCAGATGCTAATTTTGTCCCACTTTCGCCTTTATCCAAGCGTTTTAAAACTTCAAGTTTAACTTTTAATGAATAAGAACTATATTTTCGCTTGTCTACCATTTTTAATCAAACTGCAAAAATTAAAAACATATCTAAGCACGATACAGTACAGTAAATCCCCTAAAAGCATTCACGGCATTTTTTTTAGTAGTGTTTAACGCCCGTTTTCACTACTGAGGCACCACAGGCGGTGGACACTGATGATACACGAGATGAAATGATAAATTGGGAAAGGACATTTTTTTCAGGAAGGAAGCGTTCCAGGCCTAAGTTTAGGTACCTCCCCGGCATTTGCCAGTTATGAAGACTGAGGAAAACCTGGAAAAAAACCCAGTCAGGGAGGATGGTCCTGGCGGGATTCGAACCGCAGACCTCCCGCTCACGAGTCCGTGCCTTAGCGACCTCGGCCACCCGTGGCGGTACGGCATTTTGTGATTGGTACTATATTTG
Source organism: Metallyticus violacea (assembly GCA_030762175.1). NCBI lineage: Eukaryota > Metazoa > Arthropoda > Insecta > Mantodea > Metallyticidae > Metallyticus > Metallyticus violacea. The sequence continues at coordinate 86,334,691 of CM060839.1, forward strand.
CAACTCAAATCGTAGTTACAGGAAGATGAACAAAATACCCCATGAGTCATGCAGCCAAGTGCGAATGACCTTCACGAGCTGGCTTTCAACAATGACATTTGCGTCACAAAAATAACACCGCACGTTACAACAATTAACTTGGACTACATACACAAACTGGATAGGCCTAGTTACATTGATTATAAATTAACCCCGTTAATCTGAATTTTTTGCCATTCGAAACAGGCTTTGGTCCAAAATTTCGGACTGGCGGGGTGATATTCAGTGAAACTATAACTTTTAATTTTCCATTCTCGCAAAAATTTTCAAGTAAAAATTAAAAAGCAGAGGCAACGCCCTACATCTTTGTCTTATTCTCTTAATTGCTATTATGGATTTTGTTCGTATTCTATCTATTAATTTTATTTAACCGTCATTTCTTTATATAGAAATTTAATACTTAAACCAAATGTAATACTATTTTATTTAAAATAATTAACGATTTATTTGTAATTAATTATCAGAGGCTTTAATAAAATGTATAAATAAAATCTCTTTGTTTATTAAATTGTCCATGTGCATGGGTTAATTGATGTAGAGTCACAATATTGTCCATATAACCTCTGTCTTTATGAAATTCTATTTGTTCTCATAGAATATTTTTTTTCAATGTTTTGTCTGTTTAATTATTTGTGTATAAATTTTATATGCGTTGTAAATAACACTAAATATGAAAATTATCACAATTATTTCCAGTTCCTTTTAAATGTGGGTGTAAGAGTGTTATGAGTATTTCCTTCTTAAACTAGCAATTGTTCAATAATGTAAAAAATACTCCGCCAAAAATACGTAAATAAATTAAGTGCGATCAGTGAAATTAGATACCCAGTTTCCTGAAACGCTGCAGATACTTTCAAATCAAATCCCTTCGGATGAAAACAGCCACATTTTCTATGCCTTGCGAATAATACACATTTTTGGTCTAATGGACTTTACGGCAGTTAAACAGCCAAACCACATTTTAAACCACACTCCTGGCAAAATAATGAACTTCAGGAATTTATTTCCTGGAGTGCCATGCTTACCACAACAATGTTCACGAAATGCATGCAATCGGATTCATTAAATTCGTTGTATAATGCAAAAACAACTTGAACGACACAACGATGCTAGCGTACGTATAAATAAAGATAATAATGATTGCCGTTATAATTAAAAGGCATGCTGGTATACCAAAATAAAATGTTATAGTGAACTATTCATCTACTAGCTATGAAACATTTCTCATAGATGTTATATTTCTAATATGATGCCATAAATGTGTGCAGATTAAAAACAAAGATGCTTGGTCATCTATAGCTTATAACTTGAAAAAAGTCCCGTATGTGATAATGTATGTATGTACAGATCCGGGCCCCCACTTATTTTATTACAAGAGAGAGAGAGAGAGAGAGAGAGAGAGAGAGAGAGATACAAATCGTAACATGCATTTTTAATATCATAATTTTCATGCACTTGGTATTAGGAGGTCTGAAAATAAACTTAATTACAAGTGAGTATATAATAGCTGGTGAAAATGGGAAAAAAGTGTCAGCAAATTATATAATTAGTTTAAATATATTTTATATTGACTAGTCTAGTACGTATGAAATGGATACTTGCAACCAACATAATTATGCAATTAAATACTGGTAGCTAGTGGAATAAGTGCTGAAAGGAATTCATTTAAAACCAATGAAAATATTCTTAAATACATGCTATATATATACAGAAATACAACACACAGGGTGTTTAAAAAGTATCGCATAGAGATGGTCAAAAAAGCATAAAAATATCATGAACATAAATCCGGATACAAAGTCCATAAGTTTACGACCTAACCATTTTCTATGTATGATGAAGACCAAAACAATATTTCACTTTTTAATATAGTTACCCTTTATTGCAATACACTTCTCACATCTTTGAATTAATATTTCAATCTTCTTCCCCAAAATAGTCAGAAGTCCCGTCTGTAAAATGGGCATAAACAGCATCCACTGTGGGAGCTAGATCTGGTCTGTAGGGTGGATGGTCGATCTCCTTGAAGCCACATTTCTTCACATCTTCCTTTGCAACAAGAGCTGTGTACACGTTGTCGTGAAGACGGCGCACACCACCACTCAGCTTTTATCGCCTTTTCTCTTTGATGGAAGCACGTAGTCTGTGCAGTAGGCCATCCCCATTTACTGTGGTGTTACTCTCCTTGAAGTCAATGAAGAGTATTCCTTCACAGTCCCAAAAGATTGTGGCCATGATCTTCATGGTTGACTGAGTGACCTGCTTCGCTAGGTTTACGTCACTCCATTGATTCTCTTTTGAACAAGGGATCATAGTAGAGGCCATAGTTTCTTTTCCTGTAACAAAGGTTTGCAGCTCTCTCGTTGTCACGGCATAGCTCAAAAATACCTGACAACAGATGATTCGTTGCTGCTTTTGGACTGAGGAAGGAAGTCTAGGCACCCATCTTACACTAACCTTATTCGCGTTTAAATGTTCATGAATAATTCAAAGGATTGTTTAGAAAGGCCTAACCTTGCTGCTCTTTCTGTAATTATAAGCCGCCGGTCTTCCATAATTTCTCCTTCCACAAGAGGGTTGTTTTTAGGAGTGAGTACCTCCAAGGGCCGACATGCACGCTCTTCGTTTTCAATGCTTTCTCGAACTATTCGAAAAGTTTGGCCGGCTCATTCTTTTACAGTAGAATATGAGGGGGATGTCGCTGTTTAATTTCATTTGAAGTAAGTGCTTCATTTGTGAAGAACTTAATAACAGCTCGAAACTCAATTTTGAACATTTCACAATCTTCTACACATAGCCGTCTTTATGCAACTTTATCTGAACAACTGAACACAGTGGAGCGGAAGTTAGAGCTGCAATTATTTACTTAATAGATAAGGTATGACACCAGATAAGGTTTTTGTGAGACGAGACCGGATACTTATGCACCTACCTTCGTATGTTGTCAATGGGTGTAGCACATGCTAAAGTGCCCCCTTAGGCAAAACCCCAAAGGATCAAGGTCGAATGATAGGGGAGATCATGCTCCTAGACCTGGATGTCGCACGATGTGAACAAATAGGGTGGTGCTTCACCATGCATCAAAACACACGATGCCATTGTACCGATCTGTAATATCTCGATGATTGGTATATACTTGACTTGCGTTTAAGCACTCTAGAGGTAAATGCAAATAATAATAAAAGAACAATATGCAGAAACGAAAAGAACAGCGAGATACAGAAGTAAGAAGGTAGGTAATTATGTTAATATTTTTTGCTAGTTTTCACCACCTGTACTTGCTTTGAAAATAGCGACATTCTTATCAACGTACAAGCTTAAGATCTATTGTTGGTAGATTAGATAGGTATGACAATATTTAGCGAACAGCATAACTAGAACGTGTGGGGATTGAAACATATACAAAAAAATTACATGAATGCTTTATAAAATCATGCAGAAAGGGATTTGGGAAAAATGCAATAGGAAGCAGTGTATTCTGGAAAAGAGAAGTTAAAAACCTGTAAAACCTATATGATTATTACTATTGATATTCCTCTCTCATATATAAAATAAATAAAACATGATTATTTTAGCGTTACCTTGGCAACACGGTGATTGCTGAGAGATGGTGTTCATGATTATCAGTTACGAAAGTTAGTATGCATTGAAAGTACATTTACTTGCTTAGAATTGTAAACAAACGCTCAGAATGCAGAAACAAATGAAGACCTCTGTCCACCTCGCCACTGTTCGATAGGGCAGTGCACGTGCACCCAGTGCTTGCGTATAGCATTCCTTTAGCGGCCATTTTCGCATATGCACGTTGTACACGCTTTGTGTCGTAGGAAATGCATCATATAGAACGGCTATAAAATGCATTGCTTAAAGGCAGATTACTCAGAAGTAAGTGTATGAATGACACATTCTCTTAAAGTACTGTAGCAAATAAAGAATTGAGGATAGTTCAAGACAATGTGGGGAATTTAACAGTGGCTAATTCAAGAGCTCCATCATATAATACGCAAAGGAAGTTAACGAAACGTCTTCTTTCCAGAGAATCATTAAAATACTGACTAATTTAGGCAATATAGACGTTCAAACTCTCCTTTCATGCTTTTTGTTTAATTTTTTTAAGGGGGGGTTTAAATATATATTTTTCGCTTATTATGCTCTTGATACATTACCTTCTTTACTGTCTCTCTCTTACCCTGTGTTGGAATATCTAAGCAGGTTTCCATAAGCTGCCAAACTTATATCTTTCGAATATATTCCAAATGACAGCTGTTTGCTATTTTGTATCCTACAAAGATATTGTTCTGTTGCTAGTGCACAAGAGATTTCTATACAGAGGAATTTACGAAATATATTGGTAGAATAATACCATGGATCACACTTTGGGGGGAAAAAGAGCCAAAGAAAAAGTTTCCCTCTGTTACAGCATCCAAGATTTATGTCCCATTTTTAAAACGCGGGACGTGAAAAAGATGGGCTTAATTCAGTAGGTTTCAGCGATCTTGAGGGAGCCTGGGGGAAAATCTCCCGCAGTGGAGTCGCCATTAAAATATATGGCTGTAGTTTTATTATCAAGGAATCAAGCTGCAAGTTTCTACACTTTGCTATTTTCTGCTTCTGGTGAAAGTTTCTATTTGTTCCACATTTATTTGGTGAACTATCTCGTTCAGCACATCTTGACAACTTTTGTTTTGTGCAGTAATAAAAAAACAATGTATCCAAATTTAAGAGCTGCAACGGAAAAGTTTAATTCTGATCATATTTGTTCATATAGTCGTATAACTTGTCTTTTGCTTTTAAAGAAGCATGCAAGAAGTTGGAAATATAGCGCTATTTGCGTGATTGTCTCAGTGTTTTAATTGTTTCCGCTTATCTAATTCGTAAGAATTATTATTAGTTTTGCTATACAAAAGGTGCCAAAATGTATACACACCTCAAGCAAAGAAAAAACTGTGTTAACATAACAAAACTGAATTCATACAAACAGAAAATGATGAGCACTAATCATCTTAGACTTTTACAGTTCAACAGTTGCTCAAAATGCCCACCATCGACGTCGATACACTTCTGAGTACGTTGAACTACTGATTGAGCAACGTTTGCGAAAGTGTCCTCAGCGATTGCAGCACATACCGTTTCAGTTTCTTCCCGAAGTGCTGCCAGTATAGCTGGTTTTCTATGGTATACAAAATCTTTAAGAGTTCCCCATAGGTAGAAGTCCAACGGAGAATGCGGTGGAAACTCAACCGGACCTCTTCGTCCTATCCAGTGCCTTGGATAGTGCCTTGAATCCAGTGCGAGGTCTCCCAGATCTGCCCTTGTGAACATCGCATTCGTTACCATGAGTCTCAACTTTGTCTCGAATATGTGCAATTGTTACTCGTGTTGGCGGTTCTGTTCTGTACAACGTCTTCATTGCTTTTGAACTTCAAATAACATTCTCGGTTTTCCAAAACCACTTCAAAATTGCTTTCCGCTGTCCAAACGATAATCTGGGCTCCATTTTGTGGTAGAAACGGTAGTATAACGTAGTGTGAGTCACATCTGTTGACAGAACATCATACTACACATTACTGTTGTTTTTCGGTCCAACTTTGAAACATATTACATAGACATCTACTGTGAAATTGTGCCTACTTTTTTGGCCCCCTCGGTATATATCGTAAATGTCTGTATTCATTTTAATGCTTATTCTTAGCAAATTATTCAACATTAAAAATAATATTGCAAAATTTAATATACAGAATGACCCGTTTGGGTATGGATAAACACTGTAAAGCATTTACTACAAAACTTTACATTTTGAAACTTGGTGTGAAAGATGGAAGATTTCTCAGAACACTACATGGCCTCCATTGTGCACTCAGCACAACTCACAAGGGCGGTGCAATTCTGCCCATGTCTTTGTAACATCAGAGGGATGCTTTTTTGGAAAGCTTGAGTAATTTTTAATTTCTTTAGAGAATAACGAACCTCCCATGCCCAGGGAGAGGGTGCACCCTTTCTAGAACACAATGCTCATATTGTTGTCTTCGTCAAATTGTGGCAATAGAAATAACTGCAACGTATTCAATTTAGATTCATGGCGCCCTCTGTTGATCTCAAGTAGCCATTTTCAGTCATCTAGAGACTTTCATTTGTCATTATGCATTTTTGCCATATACGAAAACTTTAATCCTAGTGACAGGTCCTCACATCCACGCATGCCCAACATAGATAATATATAGATAATTTAATTAGTAATAATTGTTAAATATGTAGTTTGTAGTAACAAACACTTTATGTATCACATCACGGAAATGTATCCGTGGCTACCTGGACGTTTAACTCTATGACAATAGGGAAAACGCTGCCTTTTGTAATCTTTTGTGCTGATAATGGCTAGAGCAATGGATCTCTCTATTGTGACGAATTTAAGTACATGCAGGTACCCGAATGTTTTATATCGTAGTTGCTGCAGATGCTTCAAAATTGGTTAAATGTTAAATTGTTTTCGTTTGTTCTTCCACTCTGCAAATTGTTTTGTCAAACTATATGATTAAAGTAGGCACAGTTTTATATTTATTATTGAAAACAACTCCATAGCTTTTTTTTACCGACCTCATTAAACATTCAATTGGTTTTCGTCTGCTAGAGCACAACATGGCAATCACACACAGAGCACATGGTTGTCACCTATCTATTAGTTTCTTTCATGTTCAAATTAGAATATTTGGAGGTTAAAGAGTGATATAGTATGTGTTATTATTTATTAGTTTTATTTGCGGTCGCTCTTTAACATCTCAGATCATCAGTGTCCCATTCAATTCCAAGCATGAAACGGCCGACAACTTTTGCTCAGAGGCTTGAGGTTCTTTAACGTGCTGTAAATGTACGACACGGGACCCACGACTTTACTTCTCTTCCGAAGGAAGCCATACTTAGGAATTTTACGCCCGAAAAAAAAAAAAAAAAATCCATCGATCCTGACCGGGTTTGAACCCGCGACCTTGGGTTTAGAAGGCAAGTATGGCGCACTACACCACCAAGACCGACTATATAGTATGTACATATGTTATGTAGTTAGCTAAAATTGAACCGACGTTCCAAACGTTGTAATGTTAAACGAACGCGCAGACGACTAACTTCAGATATGTAGTTCTGAAGGTATACTTTCACAGATCATATTTTTCTATGCATGTAAATTTCATGTTGCTTTACATATATGGTTTGCGACAATGCCTATCAAATGCAAACGACGCTTCAATCGGGTAAAGACACTATTCATGACAGCTGATACCATGTCGAGTCACTGAGGCGACTTACAGCCACTTTGTGCCACTCGTAGCCTGCAATCGAGTATAGTTCACTAGGAGGTATGAGCAATGATGCTCGCAGGGGCTTGGTGAAGAATGGCGGAGCATAAGCCGTCTGAGGTTGGTTAACATGCCGAAGATGGCAGGACGGAAAGTTCAACTTGAATTGACTGCGCTCGATCTTTATCGGGGTTGCGTAGCTTCCGGCTCCTTCAGTTAAAGCTCCTTTGCTAAGGCATGTTAACAGGTATATAGAGTGAGTTTGTCATTATGTATGCATAAATATTTGTAGTGAACAGAAAGGCGAGTATACACTTGAGTGTATAACAGTGAATGCAGTGCTAACTCTCTTAGCGCAATCTTTTACTTCCTTACTTAGAAGACCCACAACTTAATATAGTAGACATTTAAATAATGATGCTTTGGACGAATATGATGTAAGTAGAGACTTGAAGTGAAGCTGCTCTATTTTGTTCACCTTGTACTTAGTTTTGTGGCGAAGATCAATGGACAAAATATGGCGTAACTGATATCGAACATCTTCACGAACCCTTTATCGTTTCATCGAAAATTCACATGAAAACACTTTGATTATTGTTATTTCTGGTAATGTTAATATCGCTCAATAGATTGATAGTGCATACACAATAAACGTAGAAACACACAATCAGAAGATCGCACAAAATGGGTGTAATTGAATTGGTGTTAAGGGGGAATTCTGAGTCTTAGACATTAGCAACTCCAGACATTTTCCGTTTTTTAATGGTGTTTAACGTCAGTTTTATTACTGAGGTACCACAGGCGGTGGGCACTAATAATAAATGAGATGAAATGATAAATTGGGACTAGATTTTTTAAGGAAGGAAACGTTCCGGGCATAAGTTTAGGGTACCTTCGTGGCGGGGACTGAGGAAAACCTGGAAAACACCTCAGTCAGGGAGAACGGTCCTGGCGGGATTCGAACCTCAGACCTCTCGCTCACAAGTCCGCGCCTTAACATCTTGGCCACCCGTGGCGATGGTATTTTCCGTGAATTGATAAGCTTTAGTAGGTACAGAATTAAACAATCCTATGAAAAACCACATTGAGAAAGCAACAGTGTTTAGAGGCATCTCTAAAACAATTCAAAACAAACTTTTACGGTGTATGTTTCAGGATAGGATGTAGAATCTTTAGCTGCCTGAATATAATCACAGTTTGAGTATAATTTTTAAGGTTATGAACAGAAGCTAAATGCCCAAACATATGATGATGGCGAGATGAAAACATGGCGTCTAGGCAATGATAAAAGAAAAAATGCACCTGCACAGAACACATTCGTTGTCATGCACATCAACTAAATTTAATTATGTTGAATGCTATATCTGTGAATAAAAATGTAAGAAGGAATTGTCGTTTCTTTTCTACAATTCTCCTCAGAGAACGGCTAATACAATTTCCAAAATGAAATTTTCAATCAAGATCCATCAACGCTGTTTTTGTGTAAAGAACAGAACTCATTGATTGTATAAAGGCAATTCAAGAAGGGAATCGAGTAGATAATCCCAGCGTTAGGATAATCAGAATCTTGAAAAACGAAAACATTATTTTTTATTGTCTTTATTTCAAAGAATAATCCTTCATGTGGATTTGTTGTACAATCAACTTCAGAAACATTACTGTATAGTAACTGAAATCCATATCAAACTGAAAATTGTGCTTTCAATTAGAGGCAATATTGAGCTCTTATTAATAAACACGTGACAAAGAAAAAAAAAAAACAGAATGAGTTGAAGAGAGAAGCAATTGAAGTATGTGTGATGTTAAATTAAGTTAATGAAGAGTAGCTTCTGTTTTATCATTAAGGAGCGTTTTTATTTTTGTAATATAAATTGGCTGACACCCTTCTCTGGTAATATCACAATAAAACACCACATTCTCAAGATTCACGTTACGAACCGGGTTTTTGGTCACTGAAATATTTTTAAATGTGAAAATGAACTCAATGGATAAAAAGAGATTGAAGCAAATCTTTCCGACTTGAACACGATTATATGCTTTTAACATATGTGCCACATTCTATTTTGCAGGCAGCTCTTACTGTTTAAAAATAAATTGATAATTATAAATTAAATGCATCCCAGTTATTCCTAAATGTTCCCTGCAGCGGGGGCAAACTGGCTTCAAAGTATTCTGGCGTTTTGAAAAATTTGTTTTATTATAATTATATCTTCTATATTACAATAAATTGCTCTTTAAAATTGTAATTCTCTCGCGCCGAAAGAAATTAATAGTACGCACTTCACCGATAATGAAACGAGCTACTGCTGTTTTTCTTCCAACTTGACACGGTTCCAGGCTTGCAACATGCAAGCGAATCTCAGGAACAGGTCTTTGTAATATTACTAATTATACAAAGACTTGATTTTGAAACTTCCGTAAGATTATAAAACTTAAAATAACATGCAATGCATTGTAACTTTGTAGTTTGTATCCGCAAAAATATACTAGAGCATGGGTTATTAACCTATGGTAAGTAAACATTTTAGCAAACAGATAAATTAACATTTGCTTTACAAACAATAACTATTTAACAGCTCTACAATTATTTAACTGAAAGAATAAATTTTACACTAACATAAAATACTTTTGTGCAACACTATACATAAATAATACGGAAGTTAAATTTTAATCCTTCGACAATGACAGCGCAGCTCAAATATATCATTTGATCAGACAACAATGGGATACATTTTGTCGTTTATTTAGCTGCGAGGCGTATTTACAGTTAAGAAAGAGTGTAGTTGCGGCTCTCAAGAAAAATTTAAGCTTTTTGATAACAGAAATGAATATTGGAAACATATCTTCCTTTCTATTGATAGACGCATTCTTAAATGACAATGAAATTCCTCTTTATTGTAAGCTGACAAGGACCACTTTGGGAGTCTCATCTCAGATTTCAGCGCATACTTCCCTGAAAACATGGAGTCAGAATTGAGAACCGTTTTCTATTTCCGACACCTTGCCGAAAACCTTAACTGCTTCCGAGAAAGACGAATTGATCAAGCGATCATGTGACGAGAGTCTCAAGCAAATGATCAACACGATGAATTTAGCAGACTTTTGTCTGCGAGTAAAAACGAACATACAAGAATCATAGAAAAAACTGTAACATTTATTTTGGTGTTTGTAACTACTTATCTTTGTGAATGTGGATTTTCTTCTCTAATCTATATAAAAAAACAAGTAGAGGAATAAATTGAATATTGATCCCGATTTAACTAATACTGAATCAGTTGAAACCGAACATTAAAGAACTGTTTAGCTAAATAAGCACAGCTTTCGCACTGGAAAAAAAGTCAGAGTGAGAAATTAGTTAAATTTGTAAAATTAAAAGTTTTTACTGACGTATGTCTGAGTACTGGAGTATTAGTATCAGTAATATGTTAGTCGAAGTGTTTATTTATTCATTGACTATACTTTTAATCTTAACAAAATTAATTTTAAAATATTTTGCAAAACAATCCATTGAACAGAAATAGTTGAACAGCTTTTTCTTCAATAAAAATCTAATTCTTAAATACTACTCACAAGAAATAACCAAGTAAATAACTAGTGTTGTTAAAATTTAGGGAATTTCTTATTTTGACTGTGTGTACTCAAAATATCGCATTTCCTTCGTAAACTTTTCATACTGTACATCCAATATCCTGCGTTGAATGTAATGGTACGCCACTGGAAAAGGTTGAGAGCCCCTGTACTAGAGCATTCGTAAAGTAATGACAACAATGCTAGCGGTGACCATTGGAATATTATATTATGTTATCATAAATATTCAATATTCAAAGTCTCGAAGTAGTAACATTTCAAAATGACTGTGTCTGATTTGTAGTAAGTAACACTGCACTGAAACTTTTCAGTGGGCGATTCATAAAAATCCAAGTTGCAGCTCAGTGCTTTAGGGCATTACAAGAAACTTTTGGGAAAGTCTTAACTATACCGAACTATTGCAAGATGGGTGGAAGCATTGGGACAGGGAAGGGACGCGCTTCTAGATCAGCGGTTGCAACAGAGATTTTCAGGTTGAAATGACGTTATAGAAAGAAGTCAGGCGATAGGCATATGGAACTTCGTTTGTTTGTGAAAAGTTTAGTAAAGAAGCTAAAATTGCGAAAAGCCTGTGCCCGCGCGTCTAATAACTGAAATTAGAAAGTGGCAGCGAATGGAAACATCGGAGCTTTTTCGTTGATTTGATTTATTTATGATGGCTCTTTAACATCTCAGGTCATCAGCGTCCCATTCAACTCAAGGCGTGAAACGGCCGACAAATTTTGCTCCGAGGCCTTTTTTTTTTTTCAGGCTTGTGCCTTCTTTTTCGTGACGTAAATGTACGACATGGCACCCACGGCTTTACTTCCCTTCCGAAGGAAGCCATACTTAGGATTTTTACGCCCGAAAAATCCATCGATCCTGTCCGTAATTGAACCCGCAATCTTGGGCTTAGAAGGCAAGTATGGTTACCACTCTAGTTTGAGCTCTTGCTATTATGACTTGTTTTCGAATAGGCATTCCCTTCAATAAAGAGTTGACATCCAAATAACTATAGATCGATCAGTAATTGAAATATCTAGAAATGATGTTGAAGATGAAGTGTTTCGTCTTGCAGGGATCTGACAACGTTATTTTTGACATTGTAGAGGACTACATTTGAAACATTTTATGCTAAAAGTAACCACAATACATTGAGAGTAAAATACGCGTGTTTAAATAGAGCTTAAAACTCGTTTTTACTACTGAGACATCACAAACAGTGAACACTTATGGTACATGAGATGAATAGAAAAGGATTTTTTAAAAACTGGAAGAGTCACAGACCTAAGTTTAGGTTACCTCTCCGGCATTTGCCAATTATGAGGACTGAGGAAAACCTGGAAGAAACCTCAGTCAGAGAGGACGAACCCCAGCACTCCCACTCACGAAATTGGGGCTTAATAATTTCGCTCACACGTGTCTGGGAAACTATGTTGCCATTAATTTTTGAGTGCCCTAGTATTAATAATGGTCTTATTCTGTATTACACCAAAATTAATATTTAACATTTTATAGCATTTGTACAGCATTGTTCAAATATTTATAATTTAGTGTCATTATGGAAAATGTGGATATTTCTGATTTTAATTTATTTTAAGAGGTTTAAGAAATATAAATTAGTACAAATTGACTGAAATAAGCCTAAAGTATATTTTGGAAGTGAATATTATAAAATATCTCTAGCTCATACATTTGTTGACAAGTGAACAATAATAATCAGTGTGTCGATGTGTTAAGCATTTATCTCACCTAGGAAATAATTGGCACAATTTTTATAATTATTATGAATTATAAAACTTTAGAATGCTGTAGTTACAGAGTTATATTTAGGATTAGAAAGTTAATGTAAATTTTAATATATGTTACACAACCTTCTTTTGCTATCTGTAAAAGGAAAAAGATATCTGGGCGTTCTAAAACTGTGAATATGGTGATGGACTGGAAGCAACAAATGCATAAATATTCATTGTTTTAAAGGAATCTGATAGAAACTTCAAGAGAGAAAAGATAAAATTTTAAAGATTTAAGTAAGTAAGGTTTTGCTCAGCGGAGCTACAAATCATGCAGAAAATCCTTAGGTTTCCCAAGAGTTCCCTGTCATCTTAATTGACTGTTTTGGGTGTTGGACGTGATGAACCGAGTCATTTATCATGCTCAGGAAGATTGCAGCACCACATTACAAATGAAACCGTGGAATCGGAGAGGAGATTTTGCACAGATGCATATCAATTAGGCTGGCAGAGGATGCCGGATGGGCGCAGATGGTTTAATATACGATTTGTAACTGGTTGAAGGAAGCGAGAGGAGTAGAGGGGGGGTCAGAGTTCCTCCGGCACCAGAAGCGCCAACATCCCAAGGGAGTAATGAAGGAACTTCTCTCGCCATCATTTCTACTGCAATTCCTCAACTTCCCACAGAACTCCGCTCTTCTGATGAAATTCACAGGGCGCACCGGAAACTTGAGTCGACAATGAGCGTGTCCCTTGTCTAAATGGGTAATGGAAACAGCGTACTATGTAGCGCGCTATTTGTTTCGAAGCAAACAATGCTAGCAGGAAGCAAATTGCTAATTGCATAGGGTCTGAGAGAAAGTTTGTATTAAATGTAAATATGTTGCTTAAAGAAAGGGAAAAAATACATTGATTAAATAAAGAAAAACAGGCACATCTTTAAGCTAATGGAGGCACTGGACACTTCTATGTTTGCATTATAAAAACGTTTCAAATGTGTTTTGTTTTAGGGAAATTTGCAGATGATTCTCTGCCATTTATCAAATTCACATCCATTGAAACGTATATACCAAAGTTTATGTGCGGTTTATGTTGTATTAAAGATAATGTGTTACGATTATGTAAACTGCATATAACAAAATTTGAGAGAATTGCACGGGAGCATCTTTCAGCCAAATGCACATCCTCATTGATGCCTTATTCACCAATTAGAATAGAGCATAATCAATAGTTATAAAGCATGGTGTTCAAAAACTAATAACAGGTAGCTTTTTTCCGCTACGTTCATTTTTATTACTATAATCTCCACTTCGGTTCAACTAGGAATCTAGGAAGCCTATTCTGATTTATTTTCCTGTTAACTGTTTTTATATTGTTAAAGTAAATAGCTGCCGTCCAAAAGAATTTCTCAGCACGTTACTAAATATGACACAATTGATACAAAAATAGTAGTAATGGTTAAATGTTCATTTTATTTAATTTAGATCTGAACGAGGTTCTGCTGGAAATACAAGTGTATACTTTCAGGAAGATCAAACAGGTAAGCCAAATCACTTCAATTATTATACTGGTAATTTTCTTAGGTAATTTAATTCAGCTTTCAAACTCACGTTTCATCTGAAAATAATCATCATGACAACAAACATTCGTTAACTTCAATTAGATTACCGAAAAATTATCAGTACTCGTTTTTTTTTAATTTGGTTCATTTATGGCCGCTTTTTAACACCTTAGGTCATCAGCATTCCATTCAAATCAGGGGGTGAAACGATCGACAAATTTTGCTTAGAGATCGCTTTTTTCAGACTTGAGGTTCTTTTTCGTGCCGTAAATGCACGATACGGGACCCACGGCTTTACTTCCCATCCGAAGGAAGCCTCGATCCTGGCCGAGTTTGAACCCGCCATCTTGGGTTTAGAAGGCAAGTATGGTTACCACCACACCACCAGCACCGACATTAAATAACGGTGTCATAGTAATAGCTAATGGCAAATATGGTAGTTCTACAAACAGCTTTAACTTTTTGTATTCCAATACATAACCTAATTAAGCCATAATAAAGGATGCATAATATCAAAGCTGTGCTTAAAACACTTCGTGTCAAACTGTACTTAGTGACTCGCGGATTTCATTAGAAACCGCAGAACTGTTAACATAGCAAGGCACATAATGCATGACCTCTTGTGAGCCACACGCTGTCACTGCAGAGCTGGGAGACAGAATAGGAAAGAGTGAGGGATTTAGTCTCTCTGCAGATACATACCGTAGGGAACCTTAACGTTTGATCAGCCTATGCATGTTTAACGAAAGGAGGCCATTTGACCAAAGCTCGTACATTTTGAGAAAATTAGGTCAGAGAGGAGGATGTGGGATCCAGGATTATTGTAAATGAAATCGGCAGCTGGTCCCGTTGTGGGAGACAGAGCCGCTTGACGTTAAGCCCCAGCAAACCACACATGACGCACAAAGCTGACAAACAGGATTATCGCCCACTCCGAGGAGCATTTTCTGTTTGAGGTTTGCCTGTTGTCGCCACAACAAATCAATCCCAATACAAAATTCATGTGCTGGTAATCGTATAATTGATATATTGTAGTATTTAGAACTTAAAACCTCTTAGCACTCGAGAACCTCTCCACTGCTAGTTGCGTTCCAGATAGGAACAATAAATATAATAAGATGCAATTTGTATTGGTGTCTCGATCTGCTTCTATTAACGAAAGAGTCATTTCCTTTAGCATATTGAGTACAGGATCAGCAAACATTTCAACAGAAAATCTCTAATCAACTGATCTCAAGTAAGATAAAACGATTGGTACAAAATGGGGTATTAGAAAAGTTCAGAGTCAATTTTGTGTATTCCTCTGCTATCGACAAGCGTAGAAAAGATACAATAGTGAATGAGTTACCGCAACACTCTGGGTCGTATTAATAAAACGAAGCGACTAAAAAGAGAGTTCTCCAATAATTTATGAATAAAACTAAGCAAACTGGAGTAAATTTATTAGAGTTGACTCCAAAATCTGTATCAACTGCAATCACATGGAGTCAATAGAGTTGACTCCAAGTCTGTATCAACTGCAATCACATGCAGTCAATAGAGTTGATTACAAGTCTGTATCAACTGCAATTAGATGCAGTCAATAGAGTTGATTCCCAGTCTGTGTCAACTGCAATTAGATGGAGTCAATAGAGTTGATTCCAAGTCTGTATCAACTGCAATCACATGCAGTCAATAGAGTTGATTCCAAGTCTGTATCAACTGCAATCACATGCAGTCAATAGAGTTGATTCCAAGTCTGTGTCAAATGCAATCACATGCAGTCAATAGAGTTGATTCCAAGTCTGTGTCAATTGCAATCACATGCAGTCAATAGAATTGATTCCAAGTCTGTATCAACTGCAATCACATGCAGTCAATAGAGTTGATTCCAAGTCTGTGTCAACTACAATTACATGCAGTCAATAGAGTTGATTCCAAGCCTGTATTAACTGCAATCACATGCAGTCAATAGAGTTGACTCCAAGTCTGGGTCAACTGCAATCAGATGCAGTCAATTCACAATTTCTTATTAATAAAGTGGAGTCAATTCTCAAACTTTGGAGAATTTCAATCAGAAATATGAAGTCAACTCTGTAGTAGACTGAACACCAAGGAGGTAAGTTGTGAATACTGGGTATCGCTGAATTTTTTAATTGTAAAAGTAATAAGATACATGGGAAGTCTTCTATAGAAGATTACAAGTTCCTTTATTGCTTTGGAAAAAAAATGTGCATTGGGTCGCAATATGAGCACACCGAAACGAACAGAGTATGAGGAATTTTCTAAGATATTTGACCCAGGCTTCCATAGTGAGGTGACTGTACATCAAAGTACAGTTTCCATTACTTTTGCTCAAGCTTTGGCTGCTGTTAACAAGGAAAGTAAATTTTCTGATGAACTAAAATTTGTAATGGGTAATATTATTCCTTTCCTTTGCGATCCTTGCGGTTCAATGTGCTCATCTCCAGATGAGATACCTTCCATCCATCCATCCATCCAGAGAAGTACATTAACAGCCGGGGGAATCACACATTTAACGTACAAGCAATTTGCTATTGGGGAAATTTCTAGTTTTGGATCCGTTTGTGATTCAGTGTTATGGTAGAAAATTGAGTT
Source organism: Metallyticus violacea (assembly GCA_030762175.1). Lineage (NCBI taxonomy): Eukaryota > Metazoa > Arthropoda > Insecta > Mantodea > Metallyticidae > Metallyticus > Metallyticus violacea. The sequence goes on from CM060839.1 coordinate 86,351,478, forward strand.
AATGCTCTTATTAGAGGTCCTGACTATGGTAGAACAGAGAACTTATAATAGCTGTATATCAAGAGAATGCTATACAATTATTATGGATGCTCTGGTCAGTTGAAACATCCTTGCAATTATATGTTTACAACAGAAAAAAATCATTCGTTTATTTTATTTTGCTTTTCAACAATAATATAGCAAAGGATGAGGATTACGAACAGATCGAGAAGAAAAGGAAAATGAAGTTGTTTCAGAAGAAGATAGACTCATAGAACAATTATCACTACGACAATATTCAATATCCCATACTTTCATATATATTTGGTCTATTTGTTCATTTTTAAGTGCATATTTAAAACAGTTTCGTTAAGCAATGTCAAGTTTTAGTAATTTATATTCTTCTTCTATAGCACTACAACCCGATACGGGTCATGGCCTGAGGCAGTGGCCTCTGTTCCCTCATACGATTTTATTAATAAGGGGGGGGGGACATGTAATAACATGCCGGCGCGGGGATTTCTAGATCGAAGAACGCCACCTCTCCATCAGGCAGCTGCCAATTATCCTCACAAGACTGGGTGGACCCCTTTCAAGATCTCCCTAACTTACCGTGACTGGAACCCGCGTCATCCCTGTCATTAGTCTAACTAACCACTAGATCAAGGAAGCGATCAGATCTTTTATTTTATTAGAAACTAAATTTCATAACATAGAGTAGTAATAAATTAAGAAAGTACAATAAAGCATTTCCGGTAAAATTAACCAGCATTATTACAATAACCTTAAATGCACATTGCAGGTTTTGTAGAGCTTCTGTTTATTAAAATTATGTTTGGCTGAGATCCAATGAATGGAACCTGAAATCCATTTAAATATTTTCCTTCATTTCTTCCAAGGTGGCTTTTTGAATCTAATTTACAGAAGGTGAAATATCGCCGAATGATATATAATTATGTCTACAAACGTAGATAAACTATCACCTTGAATATCATTGACATTCGTTATTAAATCACTTATATTACTAAGCACAATAAAAAATTCCTCACAAAACGACACCTGGTGTTAAAAGCAGACAAGAGTAAGTTAGCTTGAGTTTACTTCAAAATCAAGGATCGCGGAGTTTTCTTAAACAATGGAGTCTGCTTAATTTGCTCAAGACTCAACTCAACAAGGAATTTTCTCCATTTCTATTAATATCACTAATGCATTTTAAAGCTGCAATTGTTTCGTTCAAAGACTATAGGGAAATTATAATAGTATCCAAATTCCCAGTCTCTCTCTAAACTGCTATTATATTTGTTACAGGCTGACTATCGACTTCTAACTACCGTGATGCTTTTGTTTACTGGAAGTTATTCCTTTTTGAAGGATGTAGTTGTATATAGACTTTCTAGCTGCTGTAGTAAGTACACAAATTATTATTATCATTATTATTATTATTATCA